>JAJKFJ010022697.1:0-344920 GCA_027382625.1 Tetmemena sp. SeJ-2015 | reverse complement strand
GGAGAATGTTGAGAGCGATTCAGAAGGTAAGAAGTTAATTGCTCAACGAAACTTTTAGCTGATGTTTCACAAGTTGATAACACGAACGACTTTAAATCAGAGGAAGAGAATGAAACAGAAAACTTGATTGACAAATCACGAATCAGATTAAAAAAACATTTGGGGCCCAAGTTGCGCAGAAGTTGTGCAGAGAGAAAGAGAAAAAATCGAGAATGTATTCAAATGTCATTGTTTTTCAAAAATATCGAAAAGATCAAGTCATTGCAACACAAATTCTTAAAGGGTTGGTGTTAAACCTCAACGGTGTTTAAAAAACTTGGGTGTACAAACGTTTTTTAGTTAAGATCTTCACTCGACACTCAGAAAAAAGATGTACTCGTTTTTATGGACAACGCAGTGATACATAAACTTTCTAAAATACTAGAGACATGCAAGTTTTTTCAAGTGTCATGTTCTCTTCAATGCGAAAATACTCACCATGGCTGAATCCTGTTGAACAACTTTTTTGGTCAATTAAAACGATAACTTAAGAAACAAAATTTTATAGCAAGTAATTTTGATATTCTCTTTGGGCAACTCTAACATTCGCGTTATAGAGAATAGTTGGTAACGGCGATCGCTCAAGCAATCAAAGATCTTGATAAACGAAGACCAGTCACTTGGTTGTTCAGTATAAAAGCATGGATTCAAACCAAACCCTTTGGCCATGTTTGAAGATAAGATTAAGATTCATGTATAAAATTAATATTGGTTTAAAAATAAAATTCGCAATTTTCTTTGGGGGGAATCATGGAAAAGCAAACTTAAATCATTTAATTAAAATTAAAAAAAAATTTTCTTTTTTATCCCCCCAAACTACTCTGTTTTTTAATAAATTAGTTTCAATTGGAAAATTAAATTTTTTAAAAGTTTTTGTTTTTTATATTAAACACTCTTTTTCTTTTACAAATTTTAATTTAAAATTTTAAAAAAAATCTTTTAATTTCAACAATTTTAGGGTTTTTTATTTTTTTAATAAATTTTTGGAATTTTTCAGAATTTTTAAAGGGTTTTTAGATTCTTTTATCAAAACTCAAAGTTTGGGATGGTTACAGTTTAATAATTTAAAATTTTGGCGAATTATTTAAAAAATTTAAATTTTTTTTTTCGGAGGTTTTTTTGTTTGGGACTTTTTTTTTTTTGACTCGTTTTTTCCCAAATTTTATTTTATTTGGGGTATATTTTTAAAGAGAAAAATTAATTTTTAAAAGGAACTTTTTACCCAAAAAATTAAAATTTTTTAAAACATTTTAATTTTCCAAATAAAAAAACCAAAAAAATATTTAAAAAGCAAGATAAAATAATTTAAAAAAATAATTATCACGTTTTAGATCTTAGGATTAAACATGTGCCTATTATTCAACAATTTAGATGATCATTGGATAAATAAATTAAAAATAAATTTTGACTTGTTTATTGTTGACTAGTCACTAATCTATTGACGATTTTTTTGTTGTAGATTACTGGTGCTCTTAAATATATTTCTTCTTCTCATCAACAATTATTTTATTCTAATTAAAGTATAAGCAATTATCAAAACAATTACTTTCGAAATATTATAGAATTTATTTAATATAACCCAAATTTTAAATAATTATAGTTTGAAATTTTAAATTAACTTATTATCTTTAATAATGGTATTTGAAGAAAAATATTTGAGAATTAGGATTTAAAACTTTTATTTAAGATTTAAAAATTTTAAATTTTCCCAAAAAACCCCGCAAATTTTAAACAAATTAAAATAATAACCCTTTTTCGGGGGGGTTTTTTTTAAATTTTCCTTTTTTTTACACTTTTAAATTTTAAAAAAAATTTGTTTTTTTTCGCAACAAAAAATTTTTGGGTCCCTTTTTATTTTATAAACAGTAAGCTTTATTTAGACTTTAAAAAGAGTATAAACTTATTTTATAAGTAGAGCAACATAAATGAAACAAACATTTATAAAAAATTACTCTTAAGTTTTTAAAAGACTAAGTCATCAATCATTCAAAACGATTTCATAATTATTTATAAATATTGAGGACCTTGATCCTTTCATCCTCTTTTAAGACTTAAGGAGAGACAGTTTTGTTTGTCTACACTTTCTAGAACCAAGGATAAAGCTTTTAAATTTTTCTGTCTCTAGAATTCAAGTGGTTTCTAGCTGCTTTCACTGCTCCTCCTACCTCAGATGCGATTGGATTCACATCAGTTGCATTCAATATAGCCTCATTCTAAACCAAAATACACCCAACAATCATTTTAAAATGTGAGAATATTTATAAGAGTTTATTTTTAACTTTATGAAGTATTTCATTTCTTTAATTAATATAAAATATCCCCTTTTTGAAAGAATTAGAGAAGTCATGTAAATGTTTCTCTCGCACAGAAAAATTATAAATGACTATCTATATTATAGTGAATGCTTACCATCTGTTTTTTATTGTAGTTATTCATTCTGATTCTCTCCACTATGTATCCCTTCTCAATCAATAGAGCGTTGTTCTTCAGATACTTAATATCGTTTTCATTGAAAACTATTAGAAGTTATCATTCATTATTGCTTACACTCAAAGAAATCTTTCTTGTTGAGGTAAATGAGATCAGAGAGAGCAACAGCTCTGACTCTGCACTTCCTTTGAACTGGAAGTTAGTTTTCTTATGAATTAGGATTCTTTTGTTGCTCCCTTTCTTGAATCATCTCCTCATGGCCAAACATATCGCCTGGCTTAATGTCTTTCACCTTGTAAAGAATCTGCTTCTTTGTTGCTAACACTTCCCACTAGTTCTTTCCCTAAACAAATTACATAAACGAGAGATTAAGAATTGATATTACCACTGGGTATGTGTTCTAGTCCTCTATCTCTACTATTGTTTCTAGTGCGAGCTTTCCAGACTTCAAAATGTAGAAAACCTCTGGCTTTGAACCCAACTCATAAATCACTTCATTCAAAATATTTAATTAGGTTTAGGATATATCATTCGCAGAGTATTTTTGCTCGTTAAGAAGGTTATTGAACTCAAGTAGTTTGATGTAGGACCACTCCTTGCAGAATGGAACTTGGAGCAAGAAGTTTTATCTTTGGCTTTTCTGGATCATCTTGATGTGGTAAATGACATTTCTGTAGTCTGATTTGTAGAGGATCAAACATTGAACTTCTTCGTGGCTCTTGATAGTCGCTCCTCTTAATATTTACATTCAATTACTAATTATAAATCTTTTGTCATCAGTCTCGAGAGCTCTCTCTCCAAAGACTTTGTTTTCTCCAAGGACAACTATGCAGTTTTTAACTTCAGGGTCTATGTAGATGCCTACTTCTCCCTTAATGATAACATACATGCAATCTCCTTCGTCTCCTTTCTTCATAACTAGAACAACAGTAAATATATAGGCACTATCTTACTATTCTAGTCTTTGTGGAAGTCTTTATAAGCGAACTTTTCAGTGAGCATATTGAGCACCTCCTTTTAAAAACTCTTGAAGAATGGGACCTTAAATCTGAGATAGGCAACTAGGTAGTTCTTTTCTTCTTGGTTTCTGAACTCTGCACTCTTGTTTGCTATCTTCTAAACCTAAAACACTTTCTCCTTTTCTTACTTTAGGAATCGCTTCAGCTCTACCCTCTCCATAGCCCCATCGTCTTATTGCCGAAGTTGAGTCTAGTTGTCTTATTGTCCAAGAAATAAAAGTAGTAATTAAGAGGCGATTTGATCTTGATTGGACTTGCATCATCTTCGAATTCTTCTTATCTTCTCTGCTCTGCCATCTTCCTCATCTTCTCTTTGAAGTTTTGGTATAAACTCTAATACTTCATTAAAATATAAAGTTTTATTGCAATTAAAAATATTTATAATTATTTTGCATTTTTGAACTAGTAAAACCCGAGTTCTCCGCTTTGTTTATGTCTTTAATTTAATGATTAACTATGCTCTTAAAATATCAATTCTTGATTCTTACAAATAAACTCTTATATTTCAATTATCTATATCATATTCTTAAAACTCTATTTGGTTTTAATTTTTCTTTGTTTTAATTAAATTTTATTTTAACATATCGATATTGAATAAGAAAGACCTTCAACATAATTTTAATTTAAAAAAATAGTGGCAAACTTGTAAAAGCTAAGAGTTAAATTAAATATGATGGTATAGCTGCTATGATTCTTCGTTAGGAGAGAATTAAGCGTCGGTGAATTGCTTAGATTTGAAGTCGTAGGATCCTTTGACTGCATTTCTGAGTCTTCTCTGTTTAAGCTCAAGTTTTTCAATTTAAACTCTCTCAAACGACTTCTTAGGATGATCCTACTCTTCCCCCACCTGCCCACTTCCACTTGACTGCTAGTTCTGCTTGAACGTCATCTTCTCCGGTCCTTTCCCATTTCCATAATCAATAGTTACATTGTGGCTTGGCAGAAACTCAGAATTTATATTCTTATGATTTCTGTGGATCACATTCTGCTTGTACAGCAAGTTTAATCTGTCTAGAGACAAACGCTGCCTCCGAAGAACTTTCTAGTCTATTTCATCTAACTGCAATAAGCTATTCTTTCCTGTCGGAATCAAAAGCATCGACGGTTTCGGATTCGAAAACACAATATCCTTCTTTATAATTAAGTAATGATAAGATATATGTATAATCTAAGTTCTTATTGTGACTGCCCTCGATTCTTTTCAAGATTTATTTAAACTCTTCTCTTTCATAATAAAATAATGTTTCACTTGACGCTCCTTGGTGAAACCCTACCTTGAGACTCACATCCTATGGAAGTCTGGATGTCAATGGACTTTAAATTTAGAGTTCACTCTGCTATAGGATGTTTGTATCGTTGGAGCCTCTCTTCCCCTTCTAATTTTGGATTATTTGTGTGATGAGTTGATTTTACTTCTAGTATAGTTTCTTCTCTATATAGTCAGTTATTCTCTTCCTTGAAACTTGGAGTAGATTATCTCCGTGTTAAAACCTGTTAGCGAATTAAGAATCTATCTGTTTCAAAGCGTTTAATCCTCTCAAGAGCTCTTGCTACTCTTGGAAATCAAAATATAAACTAAATACTGTTCCTGTTCATCCTCGTTGGTCCTTTTTTCATTGAAAGATGGCGTGAACAGATGAGAAGGGCTGATAAAACTAGATGAATATTAAGCTGAGCTTTGATGGATCATAGACTCATTTCTAAGATTTAATAAAGTATATATCTATTTCTCGGACTCATGATATTAGGAAGAAAAGAAGACCCGTCCTTTTTAAGAGTTTAGATCGGAGAAATATCTTCTCCAGTAATAATTTGTCCCCCTTCTTACTCTTGACTCTCTTGTTGGTTCTTATAGGACATTATTTGGTTTGAATACTGCTGTATAGTCTAGAGCCCTTCAGATCTTGAAACTTAATTTGCCATTTCAAGTTCATTCTATTTCATACTTAAGCCAATCATTAGCTGATTCTTTTTAGAGAGATAGAAGCCAGGTGAGTTTGTTCCCTAGCTTTTTTAGACAAAGTTCAGGTTGTGATTATGCAGGAGCAGGTGATTGTTATTTGTTGTTGTAGTTTAAAGTGGTTAGCCACCACTCTCAATATTACTAGATAAATTTGCAGTTATATCTTGAGTTCCACTTCTTTAGTGACTCAGGAAAGTGCCTATGTTCAAAGAGTTGTCTCTGCTCCTCTGGCCTCCACTTACTTCATAGACTGAGTCCATTTTCAAGCGATTGTCTCCCGCAATCAATTTCATGTACTCCAATTGGCCGAGGCTATTCAGACTTTGGTTTTCCTGTCTCATCAGGAAAGAATACATATCATTAACACTGTAATAGTCATGTATGAATACTGGTTCTAATTTAATCTCTGGGAGGTTAATTTTTCCTCTGAGAAGTTTTGCATGACTGCCGGTGATATAAGTGCTTTCTTGATGTTCCTCTGTATCTAATTCACATCTGGCTCCTCAAATTTCAGTTTCCTAAATACAAATTACGCAATAATTCACTTTTACAGATCCATCTTGCACAAAATACGCAATAATTATTTAATCCACTCTCTCTCTCTCGCCATATAAATTTGTTCATGTTAACATTACATCTATGAGAGAGTTTTAAATTGTAGAAATTCAGCACTTAATAAAATGAACGAAGTTGATTATGATGACCCAGTCAAATAGAGTCAGGAAGTTTCTCATAACTTTCTCAGGTCCAATTCATTCAAGCAACAAAACTAATAAGTCCAATCCAAATCAAGAATAATTTAAAAAATGTTTATATTTAAAGAAAACTTAGCAACCATCAGGATCTATTTTCAAACGTTGATCTTAACGCATCAAATGATACCGAGACTAAAACTTCCAATTCTAACTAATACGAAAATTGGAAGACATCAGTAAAAAACTCTAAGAATAAATCTTAGGAAAAATTATCCGTGTTTGGAGCTGCACTAGCTTTTCTCAGTACAATTATTGGAGGGGGAGTTGTCGGTTTACCATTTTCATTCTATCACTCAGGGATCATATTTGGAGTTATTCTTAATATTCTCTTCGCTTTACAGACAATATATTCTTGCTTTCTGATTTTGAAAGCCAAAGAAATGACAGGTGGTCTCAGGTAAGTATCAAAAGATATTTTCGGATAATTTAAAACGTCAAAACTAATATTTATCTATTTATAGTTCTTTTTCAGAAATCGGATACTTACTGATGGGGAGGAAGTCAATCTTTATTTTAAACAGTGTGGTATCAGTAGGAGCTTTTCAGCTGATGATAATCTACTTAATCATCCTAGGAGATATATGCTGTTCCTTCGTTGCAGAACTTACGTCACATGCAGAGGGAAAATATTTTTACACCTCAAGGTCTTTTTATGTGCCTCTAATAGCCTTCTTGGTTCTGCCTTTTATCTACAGCAAAGAGATGCATGAATTCAAGCTAGCATCTTAAAAATTGTTAGATACATTCATATGATATGTATTCTTATGCTTTGTTGATTTCTATTCTGATCTTCATTCTTACTTTCATAATTGAGCTTGGAGTAGATGGAAACTCATTTAACCCTGACAGTTCTTATTCTGATTACTACTCTTTCAAAATAGATAGACAATTCTTCACAGTTTTATCAGTTTTCATTACTGCCTATGGCTTTCAACAAAATCTGTTGCCTGTGCAAAGATCCATGAAAGTACCTTCAGATTCTAATGCACTCAAGGCAGTTAACCTATCAATTGGAATATCAATGGTGATATACATCACTCTCTCCTTTCTGGGGATATATGTGTTTGGGTCTACAATAAGACCTGACCTGATGGACAGCATAGGGGAGGAAGGCTATTACTTTACTTCTACTTTGCAGTGCTGTCTCTTCTTCATAGTGATCCTATTCCATATTCCGTTTGTCTTTTTCTATGGAAGGGAAAATCTACTCCAACTTATTGATGAAATAGACAGAAGATCAATTTCAAAAGCTCTTCAGCAATAATTCATCAATTTCAATACCAGAACTCTCTCAGCTTAAAACTTGTTGCCCTCATTCTACTAAATATACAAGCTTATAATTTAATTCAATGAAGATTCCTCGGAAAACCAAGAAAAGCAAAAAGAGGAGTCCTCTCTAAAAATTTAACTCTAAGCTTATCATTCGATGAACCCCTACTACTTCCACTTTTTCACTTTGCTATTGTTCGTTTGCGAGGTAATAGGAGCAGCCTATATCAAAGACTTGGGGATTGTATTCTCATTAGGAGCAGCAATAGCAGGATCAAGCTGCTAATTCATAATACCTGGCATGTTTTACATACTAGCAGAAAGAAAATATGGAACGCAGATTGATAGAAGCAGACGAAGAGCGACGATTGCACTGGCATGGCTGAATGTGATTCTTGGCTTCATAAAGATGATTACTCTGATAGCAGGTTCTATAATTAATATTATCCAAGATAGTGAAGAAGGAGTCCATGGATGAAATAATAACTTTTAAACTACTCCATAAGATTTGATTTAGCTTCTTGTGATAAAAAAAATAACAATAGATTTATATAGAACTTGATAGGATATTGTATGGATTTATAGGCTAAAAAAAACCTGGTAGTATGAGAAAATTGATTTTTCACTTGCTTGAGGCTGCTTGGCTTGTCTCTATGCTTTAATAAAACAAATATGTAATTTAAATTCTATGCTCCTTCTATAAACAGAGTTAAAAGATTGAGATGAGTTACCAGAAGAGGAATGACTTTCTTTTCTTAAACAATCCTTAATTCTCTGAATGGATTAGTTTTAAGAATAATGTTTAATATGGCTCAAAGAAAATCTCGTGCTCAATGACTCTGGGCTTGGACAAGGAATTTCTGGACTGATGCAACCCCAGTTATTTTTATTAAGTTTCTGTTTGCTTGAGGTTGAATCATTCCTCCTGAACAAGTGCTTTGAGCTATCAGCTCCAGATCTGCCAGCACTAAACACACTAGCAGTGGGAGTGTGGTCTCTTGAATTGAGGACTGACTAGACTGTAGAATTTTGGCCTTTCTGTGAAGCGAGCTTTGCCTTGACTCTGGTAGTTTAATTTCCTGGGAGGTTCTTCTTTAAGCCTGTTGCCAATGGTATCTTGTTTGAGTCTTTGTGTTTAGGAATGGTCTTTTTAGCTGTGGTGTTTGCACTGTACGTGTTATAAGAATTTGCTAGGTTTATAGATGCATGAGATGATCTCAAGCTCTATTAAAATATTTCAATAGGATATATTCTTAAATCATTGACTGAATTTTATATCTTATGTATAGAAGATGGATATCTAATTGTTTTATTTATTAATTATAAAAATCATTTCCTTTTGCGGGTTTAAAATGAATTAATTGTCTAGGTATCCTGCATTGGCTTTCCTAGTTTGTATTGGTGGGATCTGCGAGCTGAGTCCTAGAAAGATTCCAAGAAAGAGAGATCTGAGGGTGTATGAGTAGCATACATTA
The DNA here is from genome assembly GCA_027382625.1 of Tetmemena sp. SeJ-2015. NCBI lineage: Eukaryota > Ciliophora > Spirotrichea > Sporadotrichida > Oxytrichidae > Tetmemena > Tetmemena sp. SeJ-2015. The sequence continues at coordinate 335,970 of JAJKFJ010022697.1, read as the reverse complement.
TCTAGGAAGCCATTGGCTAGAAGGCTCTGCCAAGAGTGTTTTGGCTGGTGTTATCAGAGATCTGTTCATCAGGTTCATCGTCTAGGTTAAGCTTCACTACCTTCTTCTCTCTGTTGTGTATTATGGGCATCAATCCTTTGCTGCCAGTACTAATAAATATTAAACTGTTCATGGGAGAGCTCTCTACCTTCATGTAGTTGAAGTGGGCGTTGATGTCTTCTTTCAAATCAGAGATCCGCATATCAAAAAAATATCTCTCCTATCACACAACTTATATTTAAAATCTAGAGTGAACCTTTTTTAAATATAAAATACTTACTAGTTAGCAATATTAGTAGATATTAAATATGGCTGGAGTAGGGATTGAAATCCTTGGCAATAGAGTCTAGTTGAGGTTTGATTCCAGATGTCATAGAGTTGTACGCTCCAATTGACTTTAGTTGATTCCTCTCTGCGCTCCCTGTAAACAACCCCTCAGCAGCAGCCCCCTTTACTCGATTGTTGAGACTGAAGTGGCTGGAGTTTGCAAATCCAGTGAACCCTCCCTGGCCCAGTCCACCTGCAGTTTAGCTTTGCCTCAAGGGAGATTTTGAATTCCTGTTAGAGTTATTTGCATTATACAATCTGCTGAATACATCTTCAGTTGTAGTTTTCTTCAGACCTAGTTATTTCAAAGGATATAAATGCTTATAAAATGTCATCTAAGATCCTATTTGCTTTGAGGAGCTGTAAAATTACTCAACGCTGAACTCATACTATCAAAGGACTTTTGTTAATTAATTATAAGTTTACTGTTGGAATTATATTGTTAACTAGCATCGAGCATAACGTTTATATTAGAGATCCTGATCTTGGGCTTCTAATCTGAATTCTGAAGAGCAGCCTAGGACTTGTAAAGTTCAAACTGACTCTGAGTTTCGTTTCTGATTACTGGATCCCTCTGGGTTTATAATGTTTAGAGTTTCTCGTTACTCAGGGTTTCTGGGATATTTTCATTCTAAAATTTAAATATAATGTTCTAGCTATTACAGTACTGCAGATTAAGTGGGTACTTTTATTTCTTGCTCAACAATTCGCTCTCATCACCTATCTTTTTATTTATAAATTTTATTTGAAATAAGATCATATAATTAAATTGTATTCTTCAAGGGATTACTTAAAGAAAAAGTAATTAATATGAGATTAAATAAATATGGTAAGCTATTTGTAATTTGAAATATATTGTACATCTTAAAGGTAAAATTTAATTAGATAGTCTTATCTTGATGATCTCTTTGTTTTTAGCAATCTGGTAGAACTTATTCTGGCTCATATCAATGAATGGAGAGGATTAGACACTTGTGTTTTTAATATTCTGGGAAGAAGAGTTTTAAATGGCTTTTTAGCTTGTCCTTACAGTTACTTGGTTTGCTCTGGGAGTGGTCTCAGGTAGCTCGTTCTAGAAGTCAGTGACTGAGAATTTTTAGGACTCAATAATTTAATATGTACTCCCTAGGCTTGATTGCTTTTGTTCTGGGAGAGAGCTCTTGCTCCTCTCTAATGGGATCTAGCACTAACTCTTGATGTGTTGGGCTTTTCAACTTAGCCAAAGCATCTTCCTCCATCTTCTTTGGAGGAGCCAATCTCACCTTTACAGAAGTCTGTTGAGGCTTTATTTCTTCAATTTACTTAACATGACTCGGCTGAGTTAGTTTCTCTTATTGAGAAGAAGGAGCAACCTGAGTTAAAGGTTATGAAGGTGGAATTTGCTACTAGGTTGAATGAGTTGGAGGCAGGTTGTTTCCTTACTATCTTTATCTTCTTAGCTGAGTCCATCAAAGAGCTATTAACAAAACACTATTACTTTTTAAATATACAGAAATGAATGCTCTGATTTATATGTTCTATTAAACTAATTAATTCATTTTTAACCTATTTATAATCTATAAATTTTTTTATTGAATTTACTGTATAGCCTTTTAAATTTAAATAGATAAATAATTCTTTCTTGAGGATTGGACATCTCATTTAGCTCAGCTAACATGTCCTCAGGCTCCTCAGCATTAGGAGAGTCTGCAACTTTAGTAGGCTCTTTGAGGTTGATGTTAGACTTGTTGTACCTCAGCAAAGAAGGCACCATCATAGTCACATCATTGTTGTTGCTCTAAAGGGGAAGTTGAAGAGTTTAGTTCAGTGATTAAGAGCTGGCTCGAAAGCTACCCTGTGTTATGAAATCCAAAAGACTAAAATCTAGTCGCTTAGTTAGCAGGATGGCCTGCTGTATTTATCAAGGACTGTGTCATATTTCTGGTCTGCTAGTTGTCTCTGAGGTTCTGCAAGTTGGGATTGCTCTCTCTTAAGTGATTCAAAAGCCTGTTTCTTATACTCTCATCGTAACTCTCATTTATCCACAAAATAATATTTTATTAAAAAGGCTAGAATTATTGATAATAATTAATTTAAAGATCATTTATAAGAACAGATTCGTAGACATCATTATTGGGAGAAGAGGAGAACTCATTATAGTAGGAATTTTAATTAAAATCGATGATTGGTAAAAATAATAAAAGGAGAGTTGCAAATTCGTGACAGTTGAAATCACAGATTTAGCCCCTGATCTGCAGCTTATTCGATAGCTTATTGAAAATTAATATGAGTTTCTTCTTTAATCATCTTTCTAGCACCTCTCAACAGCGAGATATGACTCACGCATTCTTCATCATCCTCATCGTCATCTTCATTAAAACTTGTGTCGCCTATAACTCTTGACTGAGAGCTCCCACACAAAAGTTACAAGGATAAAAAGTTCTTAGAATTTTATGTTGAACGAATGGTGTAATTATTATTTAAATTGGACACACTTCAACTGTCACCCATTTGTTCCATTTTAATTTAATATCTAATTTAATTCTCTTTTTTATTAAATTCTCAGCTATATTTGGCATTATGATTTGATGTTAATAGACAGCTCTACTCTAAGGTCTGCTCGTTCTCAACTCTGAATCATTGTCAGTAAACCTTACAGACATGTTTTGATAATTATCTAAGGATATAACTGAACCCCTTAGGTCTTCTTTGGTAGGCATGAATTTATTAGGAGGGGAAATCTCACTGTTCTAATCTAGAAGTTCTATACTATTTAGCGACTCTACCTTATTCATCAATCTTCTAGCTAGACTCTAGGCGTGAGTGGTTGTGCCAGGTCTGTTGACAGAGATCCTCTTATTTGGATTCACAAATACTCTTTGCGAGGCATTAGGGTCGAGAGTACTATCCTCTAAGTTAAAGTTGGGAGTCTCGTACATTGAAGTTTATAAATATGATGTGATGTATTGACTGATTGACACTAGATATTTGGCCTTGCTTTTGTTAAGACTATACTGACTGTTTCATATTTGGAAGTTACGGGGGAGAAATTTATTTGACACTGTTGCTTATGCTCATTAGATCTATGCTTTGGAAGTCACTGGTTTCCATTCTCTCGTGGTGAGTTGCTAAAATATCAGATTGTGGGTCTGGCGGCTACATCATAGACATCGCTTTCTAGTAAGGCTGAATTTGCCTTTGAATAAGAGTTTATCTATCTCGCTAATTTTACTAGTCAAAAGCATGGGCATCATTATTTAACATTATAATTAATTATAATATTGACCATTTTGCTAGTTGTAGTATATGGTAGGCTATTCAAGAGATTCTTTAGGATACATGTCTTGAGGAAGCCTTTTCTTTTTGCTGGTATTATTAGTTGGAGTTAAATCTCTGGCTTGAATCTCTGCTGGGAAAGACGTTGTGGCTTATCTCTCCTCTTAGTGAGCAGTTTACTTTTTCTCTTCTTGTTTAATTATTTTAATAGGAGTGCTGTGTTGTTATTAGATGCCTATATGTTGCTTTAAACTCCCTAAGGAGACTTGAGGTCATCTATGCTAGCTTAACTTTATTCTTTGGCTCTCTTTTCTCTGTTCATAAGGATTTGCTGCTTTAGATTTGGTTGACCAGGAATTGGGAAAGTAGAAATATTCCCACCCTCTCTGAATCTGTTGAGTTCTATATTCTTTGTCCCAGGCTAATAGCAAAGTTGAGGACACTCTTGGGCTTCTCCCTTAGACCCGAGACTTTAAATCTTTCAGCGAGCTCATAATTATTTAATCCTTCTCCTAATTTTAAGGATTGATGACTGGTGTAGTCTATGGGTTTTTCTCTAAGTTTGATAGACTGGGTGGAAGTGGTCTGGAAATTTTGGTGTTTGATATTTGCTGGTATTTCGTGTTTTTCTCATACTTCTTTGGGTTCTTTTGTTAAGAGTTGCTTCTGGAGTTTTAATTTGGGTTCTGAGTGAGCATATTTTACCTGGATACGTGTGCTGGAGTGTTAGATTTGAGACTGCTAATTAAGGCGGACTGGGCAGCACTAACTCCAGAATCAGCCAATAGTGTGAGTTTTGGTTCTCTCTAGTCCTCAGATCTTTGCTGTGAGTGCTTAAGATATAAAAAATATTGAGTTTAAAATCTATGAAACTATTTCTTTATGAGTCATTTTACTAAAAAGGGATGAGGGTCGACTAACTCTTATTTTAAAGGTCTCTATCGTTTTAGGACTTCAGGTAAGTTTATGGAGAGGGTTTGGGATTTGGTTGATTCAGTGGGTTATCCTAATTGTTTTATGAACGAGTTTGAGAATTATTATCACTCAAATTATTTATAAATCTAAAAAGCTAACAAAATATACCTATTATTTTCAGAATTTCTAACCTTTATTTAAAACCTATATTTTAAATGTGAATTCAAAGTGTAGTTTTTTCTCAAGCTAATTTAAATTTACAATTTTTCATAAGCTTAAAAAGCGCTAAAATGAACACTAATATTTTAATCCTAAACTTTTCACTAGCAGATGCTATTCAATTTAAATTAAATAAACTTTAGCTTTTTCTTATTTTTTACTAAATTATACTTATTTTGAATTAGAGGAATATTAGAGACATTTCTCACAATTTTAATCCTCCTATGTTCTCTTTTAGAATCCTTGGCAGCTTCTTCTACTCCGATATAGTCCATTTCAAAAGGTTTTAGAGTCTAATTCTAATTTTAACCAGTTTTTGCTTTATTTTTGGTAGTCAAAACAGGGCTGGACTGATCTTAATAAACTTTTATTCATCTTCAAGGTCATCAGATTAACAGTGTTAAAAATAAAATAAAGTTATATTTCATGAATAGATTGGAAGTTATTAGGAATTTCTATTAGCTAAGGAGTAGCTGACATGTCATTCACACTTTGCTAATCTGCTGCGCCGCTTGTGCTTGAGTCAGGATTGATGCTCTTGTTCTTTATTTTTGCCTTAGCCCTTACTTTTAATCCCAATTTTATAAATCGCTGGATGCATTCAGCTTCGGGATTCTTTAATTAGACCAGATGCTTATGAGTTGTTCAACGCTTCTTTAACTCTATTTATTTTTCTCTAAATTATATTGATTGAGATGTAACCATTAAAGTATTATAGTGATTTATTGACTAATCTCGAAGTTAAATTCTATTTCCATATTTATGTGTATTTGATTATGGAATTAAATATTGATTTGTGGCTGGACTGCTCTCCTTCTATTTCTAACTAGATATCTTCTCTGATGGACTCCAGTTTCTTGTCATCTTCATTAAAATTACTTACTTTTCTGCGCATTCCTTAGTTAAATGGTGGTACTAAATCGCTTATAGATTCTTTAAACCCATATCTGATTACTGCTTCTATCCTTTTAAAGCAAAAGTCTAGACTTGCTCCCCTTCAAAGAAGAACCCTCACTTATGTCTCTTGACTCATTAATCCCAGATGCTATAATCATATGCGTTTCTTTCAGGTTGGGAATCTTGAACAACTACAGAACAGCTTCAGTTTGAAATAAAATATATAATCATCATCTCCAGCTTCAAAGAACAATTCAATCAGTAATTACTTACATCATTGCTGCTCAGGAAAACGCTCTTCCTCTTTTGCTAGATCTTTACCATAGAGATGGAGGTATTCAAATTAATGCCTCCTATTGTGCTTCCATCTCCTTTGGGAGAGAAAGGACTTAGGTCTCTGGGGGCTTGTGACCCTCTCGGTCTCAAATCATATTTTTTGATGCCCTTCTTTAATCACTTAATAGCATTTAAATTATTCAAGCTCATTATTTTAACAATTTAAAAAATAGAATAAATTAGAAATAATTTACTTTTTTAACAGTCTAATCAAAATAAAATATCCTTTAATAAGATAAAGTATGATTTCATTATACGATTTTATATTTTTAAAATATATTTTTAAACAAAATTATTTGCTTTTCATAGTTAAAATTAAATCTTTTTGAAATTCTATTCTCAAATTATTCTTTTTATCCATATTTTTTGATTTTTAAATAAGATTTAAAATTATAGTTTATTTAAAAAAATGAAAAGAAATAAGCTGCCTGTACTTCTGTGAGGATTAATCTTTTTATACAGTCAAAGTAAGAGAGAGTTTCGGATACCTCTTAAATATAATTATTAATTCTTCACTCACTATATTCATTAAAGATTGTAAGCAAATTGGAAAATATAAATTAGCATTTCTAATAACAAATCTGAAAATCTATATTTAATATTTTTTTATTAATATAAATCAAAAAGTTAGCTATAATAAACTTAATACAAGTTCAAGATTATTTCGCTGACTGGTTCTATGAGGGGGGGAGTAGTAGTAGTAGTACAGCACTAGTGCCAGAAGACGAGTCAGCGAAGTCTTAATTAATTAAACTAATCACTCAAACACCTGATCACATTAAAAATTAATCGCCAGCCACTCCAATCTCTTAAATATTAATCAACCACTTTTTAATTAAAGGTGGCAGTCACTGCCACTTAGAATAATTAAATCTAATTAATTCCTAAAACATTTTAAAACAAAGATGGAGTTGACTTTCTCTTCCTCCCTGACTTCTCTATTCTTTCCTTTCTAGTTTTAAATCTGCAAGCACTATTCATTAACCTTTTTGCAATCTCCCTAATTAACGACAATCACAACCTATAAGTCTAAAATACGAATTTTAAATACAAAAATTAAAATGAAGTAATCTCACAAAATTTAAGACGCTATTCAAAGAATAGAGCTACTTTGTAAACATGTCTTGGAGTTTAGTTATTGCAAAATTAACTATAGTAATTAAATCTTATATAATTATTTTTTTTTAATTTTAACATGCTACAATCAAATTCAGAATTTAAAATTTACTTGAGAATAAATTTAAAAATTACTGTTCATTACTTTAATATTTTTCATAAAGAGATAAATTTTAAAGGATATATAATTATTTAGGAATATAACTATTTTTAGTTTTATTGAAGATAGATCGTGCAATATCTGATGCAATTTTATTATTTAAACTCGAACTAAAAGAAACATTTGTGCAAAGAATGGTTGACTTGGATATTAGCTTGGACCCAACAAACTCGCAAGCTCATATTGCTTTCTCTTTTCCAATTGGATAAAAACTAACTCATTTCTAAAATAGATAGCAACCTCCATCAACTTCAAATCTGCTCTTTTAAAGATATAAAATTTACTCTCCTATATACCTTAATTTAAATAAGCAAAATAAATTAAAACATATTATCCATACAAAGAAAAGTGTCATTTTAACTTTTCATATCAATTATAATAGATTCTTAATTAAGACTCAGAGATTATTCACAAATTATTATTCATGAAAAACTAGCGTGAATAAGATATCTAAATTAATTCATACTTTTATCTAAATAAACAAACATTTTTTAAAGATTGAAGTTTATCTTGAGGAAGTTATTGTTTGCAAATATAATTCAAAGCTACCACCATCAATAACATCTTAACATAGAAACAAACTATGCAAATCTCAAAAGCTGCAGTACTTTAACTTCAATTATCAATCGTTTAAATTATAATTAGATTTAAATTAAATAAAACAAGATAAAATTTAATAAATATCGATTTACTAAATTTAAAAATGAATTTGCTCTAAATAGTTTAGTAAAAGTTAAATTAATTTTAAGGTGGAGTCATTAAAGACTATCGATTTGATTAAAATATTGTAAAAGTAATCAGTTTAAAAATAATGAAGTGTTGCTAATTATAAACTATTCTCTCTTTATTTTTCAATATATTATATTTTCTAATATGTAATTAGCAAATCTTGGTCCTCAGATTCATCATCGATTCTTAGACTTTATCATTTTTCTTTTTCACAAAGATGTAGAGAACTGCATTAATAAAATGACATCAGAAGAATTAAAATTATTTAATCTGAGAGTAATTTAATTTATAAAAATAAATAGTTTAGCCATTAATTATTTTTTAAATAATCATTTGAAATAATATGTTTATAAAATATCCAAGAGCCATTTTTTATAAGCATTATTTTTAAGCTCAAGTATATTTTGAAGATTTAAATTTATTCGTTTCACGAAGGATAAGAAGTTCGAAGCGCTTTTAGTTATGAGTTATTAACAAGGTCAGATATCTGCCAATATTGATCTCAGCCATAAATAAAATTATTATAAATGCAATTAATTTCTAGAAATCTATAAAATAAAAATATTAATTATAAATAAATTGGTATTTCTTTAATGTTTTTATAGAAAATTAAAGCACCAAAAGATTGATTATATTGAATTAGTATCCTTTTATCATTATCTTATTATGTCCATTAATTTATTCTACATATTAAGACTAATTTTTAAACTGATTTAAATGATAGCCAACAGGTTAAATCTGAACGTGGGTAGATCTTGTTTCTTAGGTTAAATAGATAAAGTTGGCTTAAATGAGGATTCTGATAATTTCATTGAGAATTTGAGAATAACTTTAATGATCAATTTATTAACTCTATATACTACTTGTTCTCATCGTTTGAATTAATAAAGCTTATTTGTTAAGTCATAAACCAGAAAATACCAGCCACTGATTCATCTCTGCTCAATGTCTTCTTTTCAAATTAATATCCAGCATTTTTATTCTTCTCTCTCTCTTTATAACACTTGAGCAAATCTACGATAATGCTTTGTAAATAGTCTTGTCATAAATAATTGAGATCTCTGAGAGAAGTTTTATTTTATGGATCTGGAGTTATTCATTCTCATTCTTATTACACCTATAAATATCTTTTTTCCTTTGTCTGATATTTCTTCCTTCTAAATGATTTCCATTCCAGAACAACTCATTAAAGTAGACAAGCTTGACTCCTCAATAAGTTGAAAGTGGATCAATACAATATTTTTTGAGATATCAAGTGTCAAAAGTTGATTGTAGGGCTCTTTACAAATTTAGATTTTTTATCAGTATTGAAAGAAGTAGTAATGTCTTTGTTGTTTTAAATCTAATTTAAGATCACAAGTAGTTGTCTATGCTAGTGTCACTTAGCTTTTGACTTTGAGTTTTCTTTTCTTTGATAGTTTTTTGTAGTAGGAATTTTAGTTTTCCTAATTTAATAAGCGCTTTACTATATACTATCTGCGATTTAGTTGATAAGAGTTATTTTAGTGATAAGGAGTACGATTAGACGATAGAATTTGAATATACCTGCATTATGGAAATGAGTGTCGAATTGTGTCACTTTGCGAAAACAGTCACAAACAGACACAAATTTTAAATATGATCTTCAAATAGCCTCAGTGAGTGTTTTAGTGATTCTTAAATTAAATTGTCCTATTCATACTTTTTGATAAAATTAAAAACATCCAATTCATACTATTCTTAAATTGGAATCATTGCTTTCAATTAACTATCACTCAGTCACTACATCAAATATAGGCCATAGTCAAAGGCATTATTAAACTAAAGTGTAAAGTTAAAGTAGACTCACTTTACACGATATCCATATTTATAAAGAGTCAAAGAACTCATCACTTATCATAAAAGTCCAAAGATAAGATTCATTAAAGCTATAGCTATTTCAAGAAGAACACAAAACTTAGAGAGAAATTGAGATTGAAACACAGAGTAGTGTAGGTGCAAGAAAAGAAAAACTTTGCTATGTTTAAAAAGCTCTCAATCTTTGACATCAATAAAAGATAGTTCTATAAAGTTATACTCACTAGTTGGCAGTTAAATTTCATAACTTTATAGTTGATTAAAATTTATCATTCTCAAAATTATGAAAAAATATTCATATTGTACTTTTGTGAAGCTGAACACTCTCCAGCTAAAATTCAATTTTGAGTTAAATAATTTAGGGAATTTACTATAATGCCAGTAAAGCATACTCACTCTAAAATAGAGACTAAGCCTCATTGTTTATCCTTTCTCAATTCGATATCCATTCATTGAACTTCTAACTACAGTTAATGCTACTTGAAGCCAAGATTAAGGCTACATTTATCAGGATATGATATTTGAGTATGAATTCAAAGGAAATTATTTAAACAGATAAACTCAAATACACAACTCAACTCAAGATTTCAAAAAGCTATCTCAATAACTGACAAAGACTTATTTGTAAAAATCATTCCCAAATTAATAAATTCCTCAGTTTCAATTTGCATACAACTAAGAAAGCCTAGAAGCTGACACCTAGTATCAAAGGCAAAATTAAATATATATTTAATACACTTAAAGGAGATCTTCTTTAAATCCTGTTGGGCAAGCGCCGATTGAACAAGTTGATCAAAGAGGTAGTAGTTATCTAAGAATTGAGTCTTAATGCTCAATATCTAAATTAGAGAACAATTTAAAGATAAATGAGGGATAGATTATGATCAGATTATTCATCAATCATCAATTGATTCATTAAACTTAATTATTGAGAATTATAAATATAAACATTATAAATTTGAATTATAAATATCTATTGATTACAGTAAAATCTAAAAATTGCAGAAAAGTTTTAAGAAGTTTGTAGCAAGGATTTATGGGGTAATTGAAGATAGATCTTTTGATAGATGCAAAATAAAATAAGTAGAAGGCAAATCAAGAAGAGATTTAAAGCTTCATTGAGAGATAGTTTATTATTTTTAAATCAATATTTATTTAATAAGAGCATACAAGTAATTTTAAAACTATTGACATACTTTTAAAACCTATTCACTAAAATTAAATATCTTTTAAAGATAGTTGTTCTTGACAACAAAGATTTCAAAACCACTACTCATAATCTTGGTAAGAATAGAAAGTTTATAATATCTTTAGGACGTTAAAGCTTACTATAATAACTTAAACGCAGACCACTATCAAATTGAGGAGAATGCAGGTGAAATTTCAAAGGTTTAAGATGCTCCCAAAATTGTCCTTAGAGAAATTTATTAGAACATAAAGGATTGCACAATTCATAATCAACATAATAAAATATAATCTAAAAAACACTTCTAAATTAACTATATAAATTATTTTTACCCCTTAAGGAGAGGAGAAAAGATAAGCACTTCTGAAACGGAAAGAGGTAAATACCACGAAATTTCTAAGAATTAGTGAAAATATATAAAGAGCAAGAATCAAAATTATTTCACTTTCGTTTATTTTTAATAGGAAGAACTATTAATCAAGATTGCTAAGGCCATAAGAGAAAACTTTTCCAGATTTTAATAAAAAATTGAATTTTCTTATAAGAAAAATTAATTTCAAATTATTTAAACTTATGATGATGGAAATATAAAATAATACAAAATATTAATTATTCTGCTAAAAATTAATTTCTAATTTTTATAAATTGTTTGCTTTTATATAATTTTACTGTTAAAAATATATTTAGAGCATGAACTAAAGACTTATTAAACATGACTTAAAATTTAATTGGTAAAATCTTATTGTTTATTGAGATTTGATAATTTAAATTTTTTGATTTATTTATATATTCATTGTTATTTTTGAATGCCCTTGCTTTAATAATTTGGGTTCACTATGAGCCAGTCAATAGTAAGTTATTTGTTATATAAGCCTTATAGAAACTTAAGTACCTTTTTCTTATAAATATTTTTACAAAATAAGTTATAATATAAAAAGGACTTTATCAAATATCTATTTTTTTAAAGTATGAAATTTAAAGCAACAAGTATTCATCATTATTTTATTTAATATGGAATCCATTTGATTTTATATAAAAGAAACATAAATATATTTAAATTAATTTTTTAATTCTATACCACGAGTACATAGATTAAGTTCCAGACACGCTTTTGAAGTTCTATCTTTTATTTATCAGAGGTAGACTAACTTAGAATCTTTGGTTCCTTATCTTTAGATAGATGACTAAAAACTAAATTCAAAATAAAATTCATTTATAAAATACCCCAAGCCATCCATATAAACTTAATCAAGATGTTTTAGAAACTCTTTTTAACTAACTCAAATCTCAATTGTTAAATTTTTGAATTACTTATTTTAGCAAATTAAAATTCTTATATTTTAGAATAATATAAGATCTGCATAATATTCGCTGAGCCAATTGAAAAGTTTCATCATAGTATTGAATAAATTAACATCGACTTAATTTTCACGGATAAGATTTTAAAGGGTGATATAGATTGTTTTGATGATGATAGCCTTGAATAAATTTAAATTTTATTAAATATTAGTTGAAGATCTATCTATCAATTAGCTTTCATACTTGCCATTTATCAATGGCAGACAAATAGTTTAGAGTCTGGGTCTGCAATTTTAACGAAGTTCATTACGATAGACATCAATCCGAAGAACACCAGCACTGCGAAGAATATGATTGATAGCATATTCTTAAATGAGCTCCACTAGTCTCCCATATTTCTCAGCTTTATATAGCAATAAACTATAAACTCAGATAAGAAGAAGAATAGACAAATTTACCAGGAATGATGTAGCAGATAGTTGTAGATGTCAGTCCTCCAAAGATACCAAGCACGGAAATCACGTCAGGAAATACGATTGAGATTATTATGATGATGGTATAGAAAGTTCCAGTCATAATAATGTTTTGCTTCTTGCTGATATCGTCATGCTCATAGAGAAGAGAGAATAAATTGGTTCGGAAAGGCATGAAATTCGTCACTTGATTGGCAACCATAACCACCAGAACACAGACCTGTGAGAAAATCATGAAGAAATCAGTGGGCATAGATGGAAGAGACTCTCTTGAAAGAATGATGGAGGGAGTTCGTCCTAGAGTAGAGAAATATCCAAACATAGCCATTAGCAAATAGAAGAGACTAGTTATAAAAGTACTTCTGGTAATTACTTTAATTATTCTCCTTTTAATAGGGTTGTCTAGCTCATTATAAACAGGAATCAACTGAGTCTGGTTAGTATAGGCAAAAAATACGATACCAATACCGCTGAAAAAGGAAAAAGAGGGACACGCATAGTATATTTATCGCTCCTCTTCAGTCAAAATAGGGTAAAAGTCTCTAACATAAAAGGGAGTTTCAAAAATAACCACAGTAAGAGTAATAGCCAAAGAGATTACTGATCCTAAAGCAATATTTTATTTTAAATGTACCTGATTTTGGACATTTCCCTCATTATGAGATACATATAAAGTAATTTTTGTGTTTCTTTAAATAAAATGGAATTTAATAAAAAGTTGATCAGTAAGATCAATAAATTAAGTTAAAAGTTAATTAATAAGTTCAAACAAAGATTCTACAATACATTTGTTATTACGAAAGATGCTATTGTTATTTTATGATTTGTTTATAGGAGACAAATTTTATTCCATCCTTAATGAAAGAGGAAAAACGATAAAAGAAACTAGTATTATAGGCACAAAAGCCTTAAATGCAGTGAGAGGACCGTCTACAGTTCCTATTGCATCAGGATGTACTCCCATGTCCAAAAATAATCCCAAAACGATTTGACTCACTTAAAAAGTTACACATACAAAAAATTACTTACTCACTATTGAATAATTTATTTCTTATTAAATTGTGCAAGCCAAGCAGTTGGCAAATATATAAATAAGGATACTTATCTGGAGTATTCTCATTAAAAATGGGCCACCTGCTTTTTCAGCTATTTCATTATAGCTATACAAATTGTGATGTCTAGCTCTTTGGACTAGCATATACAACGACCATCATCTAATAAATTACATTAAATTTATTTTAGACCAATAGTTGCTTATTGCTCCCATTAAGATCATCATGAATCCAAACACCCATCCATTTTCTTCAAAGACTTTTGGAAACGTCAGGACACCTGTCCCAATTGCTGAGGCGCACATGCTAAATATACTACCTCTCAGACTTCCATTACCCATCCTAGTAAAGTTTCTCTGTAAGAAAGATCTTCTAGAAAGTGCTACAAGTTTAAATTAAGAAAATCTCTAGGTGAAAAAATGAATTCGGATTATCGTTCTAACTTACAATTCAAGGATTGTCTGGAAACTATGTCATCTCTTTTTAGATCATCTCTACTAGGATGCATCACTCCTTTTGGATTTCGTTTTATACTATTTTGGGATGATCTTGAGTCTATTGAGTCATCAAGAGTATTAGTTGTCGTTTCATTTATAGTGATCATCTAATCAGAGGCTGAAGAATAAAGAGATATAAATGCATCATTTAACTCCTACTCTTTTCTGAAAGCAGTAGCTCTTGCTATTCATCTTCGAAATTCATATTTATTGCTCCTATAGAATCACTTTTGAGATGAGTATCGTCTTTTATGAATCTAAAGAAAAATGAACTGACTTTTGAATGAATAAGTCCTCGTTTTCTTAATTCAATTAAGTTTGGTAAACTATTGGCTCTAAGTCACTCTCCATGGTTTTGTCTTATTAATCTTATAGGATAGATTAAGCCACTAGTGGTTCTTTTATTTCTTCCATAAATATTATTATTATGACAAAATAGATAGACGCTAATTTTTTATTAAATTCTTTTCTGTACAAAATTAAGTTGTTATCTATTTAAATTGCTGTAATTAACTATTTTGATAAAGTTAAAATACTCAAACAACGTGATTGTGTTATTTTTGATTCCTTAAGATCTTCCTCTTAAAATTAAAAAATACTCTTGATTGATTTAGCTAGTGCTTCACTATCTAATCCTTACTCTTGAATTTACCTATAGTCTATGATAAGAGATTTCTAATTATATTGCTTGTAGAACTCAATCTTGTGCAAAGATCTTCGGCTCAAGGTCTTACTCACCACCAAGTAATCTTCTACGCCTTATTTAAATTAAACATTCTTCAATCATTTTTCCTTAATAATTTAAAAAACTTCCAAATAAAATTACAGAATTTTTATCCCCTTTATAGAATGAAAAAGATTGATACATCTATATTAAAAAATATGAGCCTGTTAGGCCAGTCTCCTTTTTCTAGTCTATACTTTCATCCCTATCATTGTTACTTCTTTTAAATTTAGATTCTATTTGCTGAACTTAACTCTGAAAAACCTTGAGATAGTGGGAAGGTCCAAATAACTCCACAATACAATCAATGTCTTAAGCAATAATTATTTGAATAAAAACTTAAATATAAATCTTTGATATAGAAATCAGAAACGAACTTCTTGAAAGTATACTAGCTGATGATGTTTTCGTCTTCCTTGCCTTTTATTTCTGATTATATTTTGCTTTTGGTATTTGTTGAGTTTTGAAGTTTAGAAAGAACTTTTTACAGGACGATAAGAAACTTATCTTCTTTTTGAGAGGTTCTGGTTTAGTAAAATAAACATGCCAGATTTTTGTCTTAAGATGGAGTAGTTTTGAAATCCTTTCTTTGTCTTTCTCTTTATCCACTGAGTCCACAAGTTTCTAGCACGTAGGCTAATTCTACTCATCTTATTTATAATAGCCACTTGCTATCAAATACGAGAAGGTATCACTAACTTTAATTATAGATTCAATATAATAAGATTTTTATTTTAAGTAATTATAAATAAGTTTTATTTACAAATTTACCCCAAATTTATGTGGATTAAGTTAAGTTTCTGGTATATAAATGTAATAACTGCTTTAAGGTCCAACTAATTTGTGATTTGTCCTTCATGAAGAAGTCTTGCAGTTGTTTCTAATAGCTTATTGAAATATAATTATATTAATTATTAAATTAGAAAGTTGATCGAGTGCCCGTTCGTAACTAGAACGAAATGACGAATTACTCTCAACTCCGACCCTAATACAACAATGCTATACCAAAATGGCATTAAGCGGTCGCGTGGCAATGGATAACTCTCCTATCTTAAAGAACTGGATCGAGTAATCTCATTGGTGGTCTACCAGGGATATTGGTTAAGCTTTTTAGACAAAGAAACACAAGCTACCTACTTAGGACCCTGATGTCCTTCTTCATCCCAACGGTCTCACAAAACATCCAAAAATACCGGAACCAAGTCAAAAGATGGTCGAGACCCTCAAAGACCCAACCTAACTCACTAGAGACTTCTAAAACTGTCCAAAAGATCTGGAACACTGAGGAATTGAACAAACCCAAGTCGCCTGTATTAAAGGCCCCACCTCAGAAAGACGCCATAGTGACTGCTCCTATTTAGTAGGTTTATCAACCAAAGATACGCGGTCCTATTTAGTACCCCCAATAAGTCATGACGTCACAAAGAACAGAATCTGATCAGCCCGATCAGATTCTGACCTAACAACAGATCAGTAGGGTATAACCGTCTACTATTAACTAAGAGATACCTTTCAACAGAAGACTTAACTTTGAAATAGATGACGCCTTTATGATAGACACTACCACCATCGGTGATAAAGTGGATAATCAGGAAAGACCCTTATATGACACATTAGCTTACCTACAAAACATGGAAAAAGAGAGGCTTAAGATATCCTAAGAAATCAAGGAAAACAAACTCAAACAAGCCCAAGCCAATGAATAGAAGCTAAAACAAACAGTAAGAAAGAAGTCAGAAGCTGTAATCAACTAACCTAACAGCAACTAGTAAGTTAAGAACCAGTTGTCAATCAAAGAAATTAAGCAAGAAATAGAGGAGGAAAAACAATCTAATATCAGGAGAGCATCCTTACCGCTTGTATACGAATTCCTGCCTATGTGGGAAAAGACTAAAGAACCGGTTGATGCTGATAACATCTCCTCTGATAGCTCGGTATTGAACAATGATATATCGTAGCTGGAAACTCGCTACTCTAACTTCAAAAATCTCAGAGAAATGGAGATATGGATTACAGGGTGTGTTAAATAGGTTACCAAAAACACTGTAACTCAAGACCTAATTTCAATTATATTTAATACAACAACCCATGAACCCATTATGGAACAGCGCCTAGAAAGAAAAACACAACCTCAAGAAAATGATGAATTATGAATGGTTTATAAGATCAAGAAAGCCTTCATATTGAACTGGAAAGAGGCTAAGGCGATAATCAAGAGATACGAAGAAGAGATAAAGACAACCTGGAAATGGCGGAGTGTTATGAGTGCGCCGAAAGACAGCTCTGTGGGAAAAAAGATCACAGAGTGAAGAGGAAAACAGACAGAGAGATCAGACAGATGACAGTATGTTTGATTAGCTTATACTGTTTCTTTAACACGGAGGGCCTTGGCCCTCTTAAGTTTAACATATAATACGCAAGACGTCCGCTCGTCTAACATGCGTTATTATTATTATTATATTATTATTATTGAAATATGATTTTGGCACTATTTCCGAGCAGTGAGTGAGATACAAACTAGTAATAAATTAATTCATTACTTAAACCCATATTAATCACATCTTTAAACTGATACTTCTATTTTGATATTGTAGATTCCTCGTTGTGAGATTAGCAAATATAATCAAACAAAAGTTCAATTAAGAAAAGCATCCTAAAATATAATAGAGGAAGATTCTGAGTATATAAATGTTATGGAGTTTAATTTCATGATAGCTTTTATATATTGTTAATATATTAAGACAAATTTAATTAAAGATTCTTTAATTTTCTCTGTAATAAAATTATTTAATTTAGTTTTTATCAATTAAATATATAAGGGGTCAAAAATAAATTTTTAATGAAGAACCAAAAATATTAATTTTCGCTATAAATAATTTGCTTAAATTTTAAGCGATAATCATAAATAGATTCTTGGGATAAATAATTTGATGATGATGAAGTATTTGTGTGGATATCTTAGGTTGTAGTGATCGGAGAATTGAATATTTGCATCAATTAAGGCATAATTTACTCCAATTTATCTTTGTCTAGGAATCGTACATTCATGAATCATTTATATAAGATATTTTACTCAATTTAAAAACAATTTTATATTCTTAAAATAAAAAGAATAGCTATACGTTAAATTAAAATAGCTTGATATTATAAATTAAGATCATTTAAAATTTAACAGATTTCATATAAAAATAAAATTTCTTGTCCATCTAAAATTTAAATATAGAAATGTTCATGCTCTTTATTTTTCAGATAAAAAAGCATACACTAAAAAAGTTGCTCACTTTTACTTAAATTTAATAATACTGTATTAAATTATTGAGTCAAAATATATTTGTATATAAACATTTATGAATGCGTAAAGGTGTTCAGCAATATCTACACTTTCAATATATTGTGCCTGCAACCTTTCCACAAATATCGCAAATATCTGCTATAATAAATAAAGAAGCTGGAGAATGTCTTCGCAATAGATGTTGCATTTTCCCATCAAAATAATTAAGTAGTTTAAAGTCTTCTATTCCATTCCACTTATGTCGTACTTAGAGCAAAGTCTCATTATTGCAGTTAAAGCCTATATTTAAATTAGATTAAGAATGCTCTAAAGTTTTTTCATCCTCATTCTATAATATAAATTTAAGTTACACCCAAATATAAATTCGATTATCAATTATAAACCTTTTGGTAAAATATTATTTATTTTGTTTTGCAGTAGTTTAATATTCTTTTAAACCTTTAGATAAAATCTGTTATTTTTATTTATATATTATATGCACTTACTTTGTTAACAGTTTCATCATTATAATTGTTTAGTTAATGATTTTTTGAAACTAGAGCAAGGTAAAGCATGCATTTGCGAAGGGATTCTTCATTTAAATCCTTTGATTTTAAAGCTTGATCTGTAAAATGGCTTATCATTTCGAGAGCTGTTTTATCAAAATTCCTCAAATTACTCTGCAGTCCTTATTATTTACATTTATTACTTAAACTTAAATCAGAAATATTGTTTAGTAATATATTAGATAATAAAAATACAAATTGAAATACGATAATTGTAAGGAGATCAATCAATAAAGCTATCAAAGACATTTATGAGAGTTAACCGAAATATGAAATAAGCCATAAATTTAGTATAATTATAATTCATAAAAATCATAAATTATATCCTTGCTTCTAAAAGTGCCTAAAATAATAAGAATCATATGTATATTTCTTACTTGGATGCTAATTGAGCTATTTAAAGAAAATTTCCAAATTCTTAGCTCGTCTACATTATACTTTCATAGTAAAATACTATCATTTGTATAATTTAAATTATTGCTCTATAAAATATTTACTATGATATTGAGTTATCATAAATTTAAGCAGTTTCTGAAGAAAAGGTTGGCTAGTATTTTGTAATGAGTTTTGTGAAATACTTATAGACATTAAAAATATAAATTTTGTTCTTCCATCTAAGCATTTTCTAATAGTAAAATTTGATTGAGTTGCTTTTAAAATATATGTGCAGCCGTTTGTTAGAGCATCCTATTAACTTTGCTATCACGATGTGGCATATAATTTTGTAACTCTTCAAGCAAGTTCAAGCTCATTAGTCCATGATTACTGATGTCTTCCAAAAGTGTTTTGAACTCAGGCAATCTTATTACTTCTTGAGCAATATTTTAATCAGACACTGACTTCTTAAAGCTGCTATATATCTCTATTACTTCCTTGAGAAATTCAAAGCAATCCACTTTTCCTTCATTATTGCTATAAGTTTAGTTATTAGATTTTACCAGAGCTAGTTCTTCATTCAATTTCTTATAAGTTCAAAAATTAAATATTATTTATAAAATTATTTTATTATTTAAACTCTTTATCTTTATTGGTATTGGGATATTTTGTAATTTAATCAATTAAAAAGTTTATCCTGTGAGTTTGATTAATTTACTTACTTGACTATTAAATTATTATAAGCTCTTTTCCACTTATTTTTTCAATGAATAGAAATGTTCAATTAATATTTACAAATATCAAATACTGTTTTCTTAACTTTTGTTTAAATTAGTGAAGAATAGAATACATATTATAAAATTATGCTATATTATAATGTTTCAATTTTTAATTTCTTTTAGATCTGACCTAGCTGCTATATTATTTGCATCTCTTCAGCTGATAATAAAATTAAGATGCCTGTTTGGGTGAATTGTCTCTCTAGTTAATAATTCTTGCATTTGATTTATGATCTTTGAAATTGAAATCAGGAGAAGGCACTTTAGAGAAATTAGAAAATTTTAACTCTTGATTTAATTTAGCGGTGCTAAATAATTTAATAAAAATATTAAGAGTAATTAAAATATCTTAAGTTATCATAATATCTCTTCTCAACAAAATTTATAATAAGTCTTGATGATTTTTTTGATTCGAACATTTTATCGAGAGAGATCAGTATTCTTCAAGGTTATTTATTCTCTTCAATATTTTAAGCTGTTTTTTACAAATTTTTAATATTAAAAGCAAAATTTTTAGAGATTTATTATTTACTGGCAAATAAGAAGAAGATGAAAATATAAAAGCAGAAATTATTCATATAATTGTAATAATTGGCTAATTATTCATTAAGATCTTTTAAATAATTTAATAGTTTGTTGAATGAGATTGTTTTGAGTGCTGCTGTTATTTCTTGAAGGAAAATTGTTCCTATTTTTCAATTGTTATTTATTAGCTTGATTAGTTTATGAAATTGAGTAAGGTGCTCTTTATGCAGATGTTAGTGATAGAGATTGATTTGACTGTAGGAATCTTTAAAGGAAACCAGAGAATTTAAGATCAGTTTGATGAGAAATATAAAAGAGAGTCTTATTCATTATCATTTTTATCAACTAAAATAATATATGCAAGATTTAAGCAAAATATCCTCTATTCAAAAAATAACCAAAATATAATCAACTATATTTAAACTCTATATTTGTTTCAATTTATTAGGTTTTTCTATATCCAAAGTTTTGTAAGGAAAAAGTCATATCTATTCTACAAAAAAAGACAGTAAGAATGGTAAAATATTAAGCCCAATAGCTCAAGCGAATAAAAAAATTGAAACCTTATTTGACTAGATTTTATTCCCAAAACCCATTTAGCGTCTTAAATAAATTGTTTTTTATAATTTAATAAATCATTTTTATAATTAATAAATATCATCTTAAAATAATAAGATTTGAGAAATACAAACACACTCCACTCATTAAATAATAAAAATAATTTGTATTAAAATAAAGTATATTAATACTACAGCTGATATTGAAATAAGATAGATGTGGGGTAGAATCTGATATAGCTGTTTCTGGTCTGACTTAATGCGAACTCTGGTTGTACTCTCTCATCAAATCCACTATCTCATTACTTGATGTCTCTGTTCAAACTACGAGATGCAGTGATGGCTCAGCTGCATCGAGCGTGTCTGCCTCAGAAAGCTCCCTTCACGACCTTGGGGATTTCGATGTTCACGCTCAACACATTCTTCACAAGCAAGTCAATCACCTATTCCTTTTCATATATTATAATCATTGATATATGCTTCCTTGTTTCTCTGGAAATCTCTTTGGATGTTGTCCATGTCTTTCTGTTCAGAGTTGGCGTCGTTAGTGTCCTCCTCATTGATTTTAAGCTTAAGCTACAAGAGATTTAGAGTGAGCCATGGAACAAGGATATTAGATAAAGGCGCAAACTTACTCTTGCAAGTTCTCTCTGGTACTCAGCCTCCTTGTCGACTCTCCATTGGGCAATTCATTCCAATTCAATTATAATCTATAATTGATTGCTATTAGAGTGAAGGTCCTTTCTCGGCCTCATCCTTGATGGACTTTAGACGTGCATTCCTAGGCAAAGGGTTAAAAGGAAAAGAGAGAGTACTTTCTGTTGAGGGCCTCAGAGACTTTCTTGTTGACTTCGTTTTCAGCCTTAAGCAGCTCTTGAAGGTTTTGCTCCATATCGCTCTACTAATTTAATTATATAGATATTATTCCACAAACTCTTTTAACAAAAATAATCTATATAAAAATAATTTAAGTTATCTTCATATAATTAAAAATACAAATTCCTTTTACTAATGAGAATTATTGTAATTTTAACTTCAAAAACATTGTTGGAAATTGTTGTTAAATCAGTTTATGAATAAAATCTCAGAATAATAATATTGCTCAAACGGTAATCTATTTGAGGCTTTATTTAATTTTAAGGTGTTGATATTTGGTCTATCTGATTATAAATTACTTTCATTTAATGCTTTCAATGATTAAGTATATACTGTTTGTGTGAGTGATTTCCCTTGTGCTTAATTATAATTTTACAAATAAACCATAGTTAAATATAGTAGTTTTTCTATGATTAGAATGTGAATTTATGAAAAAGGCGTATGAGTATTTTTCAAATAAGCATGTGCTTATGAAGTAAGAAATTAACAAACAGATAAGCACTGCCCCTTCACATAAATAAAATGCAGGCTCACCTCTTCACCCTAAAAGTACTGAGAGACTCAATCCCAGAGGCTCCAGTCTCAATCTCTCCACTTTCATTTTATTATCAGGCCAACAGCTAGCTTAACACCAAAAGAGGCCCTGACTAATCCGACAGCCAACCCAGTAGTCGATTCAAAAGATAATGCTATTTCATATATTCAATTATTTTAAGATAAGAGACCGACAAAGACCGAAATATTGGCAGCAATGTGAGTGTTGCAAGCCATAACATAATCTCCAGCGAAAGAAGGCATCTCGCTCAAAGCACAGATCATCATAGCAGTCGAAAAGACAACTCAAAAAATAAAAAATAAAACCCAATCGAACCACCTGTCTTCAGCTAAATATTGCAGAAGTCCACTCCAAACTCTATTAAAAATTCAAAATTTCATCAACCCACTAATGGATCTACAAATAATCTAACTAGCTCACATCACCAATACTCGCAAGTATAAAAGCAAAAGGCAAGTGCACGCGAAAGAATTCAGAGACCTGACTTGCTAAATGTGAACTCTTAGTCTCACTCTTCCCTTGCTTAGCTCACCCCAGAGAGTTTGATGCATCCCAACTACCCTCAAAATCCGAATCCTTTACACTTGTCTCACTTGGCTAATCCTAACTCTTAACTATAGCTATAACTAGCTCCCTCTCAGGCTTTGCTTAATAAGCAGATATCTTTGAACTCTCAAGTATCAGAGGGACTTGGTTTATAAGTACCCCACTCTGCTGAGACCATAAAGATGAGCAGAGTCAAAAGTTTTGGAAGTCTCTACTCTAAATAAAAATAACAGCAACTGCTCTAAGTTTAATAGCAGCAGAATAATTACTTTTAAGATCCTTCTAATCTTTATTTACTTTTTGTGTTTACTGTTTTGTTCTAACTAAAACTCGTAGGATAATTCGAATAATTAACAACTGCCAGCATAGTTTGTGATAAACAAGTAGAGCATCAGTAATTATTTCAAGATAAATCAAAGTCAAATCGATTAACTTAAAAAGGATCAGTAATTCTCAAGGGAGGAGCTACTAAATGCTTCTTTAGTATAGCTCTAATCTTAAAAACAATGCCATGTCGTCAGATGTAAGTGGACTAAGCATTCAATCAAAGTTAATATTTTTCCTTAATAGTTACTGAAAATTTAGCAATAAGTAATTTATAATTGATTTAATATTTTTTTATTGGAACTGACAATCTGGGAACCAAAAGAGATAGTTCCCCAAGATTCCTGCAAATAAACTTAAAGATGTTTCAATAACTACATGACTAGTGGGAATAGCGCTTAGCCGTCTTAAATGAATCCTCTGCCAGAGACTTTCCAAAGCCAGATTAATATTTTGCCAGGCAGCAAGTTCCAAACTATAGATGGAAAAATTTACCATGACTCAGGAGACTCTCAGCACATGCCATCCATTCAACTATCTAATCCACTTGCTTAATCAAATTATTACTCTAGTCCTTAATTTACATATCTTAAAATCAGCTGTCTCAGTCAAGAAAATAGGAATAAACAATAACGGTAAAGCAAAAATTAGAAAGGAAGTAGATCCTATTACCAAAGCAATTCAAGATAATGAAACTCAAAACTTAATCACACAAGTTTCTAAAAAGAGTGTAGAAATATAAAGTTAGATGGAAAGAAATAAGATTAACATATCACAAGATAATATGGCCATCTTCGATCATAATCTTTCAAATAGTCAAAGCTCTAACTTGGAGCAGTTTAGATTCCAAAGAATCTTCATAGACTTAAGGCCTTCAATATGCTCCAGAATTAGTACAATGACGATATAATAAACTCGGGAATCCAAATATTCAAACAATCCAAAATAATGGTACCAACTCTTCTTCAACTATAGTCACTCAATCCATTTAGGGTTCTCTTTCATAATATAGCCCTTAATTTTATAAGTATCAGAAATTAGAACGATGAATCAAATTGATCAGGGTGTTATTAGCTCTCATATTTAATATTTCAGCTATCTTTATAAATAATAAGAATATTTTAGAATACTCCATTTTTGTAGTGTTTTTAATTAGATAGATTATAATAATTTTAGCAAACTATTTTAATTTAAAAAGCATTGTTCTCTTAAGTAACATTACTTGAATTGTTAGCAAAACGGGACGAGGATAAAATATACTTAATCTATATTTAATTATAATAATTTTAACATATGATACTTAAAATTCTAACTAATCATATTTTTTAAATAATTCAACTCAATAATAGACGATCCAGCATCATCAAAACCATTCTCTAGAAATAAAATTCCATCGTTTTTCCTTTTAATTTATTTAAAAATAGAAAAATAAGGATAGTAAAGAATTATTTTTAAGCCGGTTTCGAACCTCAAAAATAATATGAAATCAACATTAATTGAATAAATTTGGCCTTCTATGTAAAACATTGAGATGATTTGCATCTTTGAAGTAGCAAATTACTACTTTTTTTATTAATTCCTAATAAAAAAACTGTATGAAATAAATTAAATGCATTATAGCTTTGATATAAATAAGGAGACCATAGTCTGAACTATAAAATGCTCCACTTTATCAGAGAGTGCAATCCACACTTTAGAACTAAGGTTTAGTCTAGCAGCGACAAGCTTCAAAAAGCAGACTGACGCCTCTCACTGTAGAAAAGCCCTCAAATGGATTTTCAAATTTAAGTAGTGCAGCCAACTCCATTACTCATATTCAAAATGTCAATCAAAGTGCCATCAATAATTTATGTCCATTTTTATGCTCTCTATGACTCAGTCATCAGGCAACAGTCTGCACTAAAGAATCAAGCCAAAGATAACCAAAGAATGGCTTCTCAAAGCAGCTGCAGTCTTTTGGAGAATGGGGCAAAGCAGATCTCTCATTAGAAGTAGCAAAGTTCACACTACTCTTACAATATTCACAACAACATTCCAAGTTACCCCCTTCATAGCGAAAGTTTTTATTTAAGTATGATGAAAGCGCACGTTGATGAAAGTAGCATCTTAGAAGAAGGCAGTCCTAATCAAAAATAGAACCATGTGAGTGTACTAGTTCAGTTGCTAGATGAGAAGAACAAATATATCAGGAGACTCCTCAAGAAGATTGATAGTCTCAAAGCTAAACTCAACAAACATCAAGGAGACTTACTTGCATTTTATTTAAATAATAATTAATGTGACTAGCCTCAGCCTAACACCTAGCACACTGAGATTGACAGCTATAGACAGCAATCCGCAAACAAGGCAAGACATTAAAAGTCTTCTCTTCTTCATCAATCTCCAACTCACAACAAAAGTAGAAGCTAACTTTCCTTATTTTCTATAGCTAGTTTAACATAACTGTTATAATATGGTATCAGCCTATTTAAATAAACATGCTAAGAGCTAAAAGTGCGTTGCTCATTCAAAGTACTTCTACCAGATCGAAAAGCAAAGCAAAGAAGAAAGTCAATTAAGAAAGTCATCAAAGTCTCTCTAAAGATAAAAAATAGATGGACACCAAAGTAACAAATGAGAAGATTAATCATCAAAATGAGAGTGAAATAGTCAGGAGAATTGCTGATAGCTTTAACAAGCTTACAGATAACATCAAGCTTATGAAGATCTCCAACATGTCTCTGATGAAAGAGATACTCTTTAATGAAGAAAGCTCTATTGATGATACTTTCTTATTGATTGTATTAAAATATTTCATAGAGGATAAAGATAGTGACCACGATTTCTCAAGGCAGACCTCAAATTTCCAATCTAACTTAATCGAAGATTGTAACTATCTATCTGTTAACTAGAGCTAACTTACAAAGCAAGAGGACAGTAACTATCAAGACTTCCTTAATTTATATTGCTAAAATGTGCTTCTTAAATTAATGCAGATCTTGAGGAGCAAAGTATTGAAGTAGATGGGCAGCAAAAGCAAAAAAGCAATGAAAAGAGGAAAATTATTAAATCTTCTGCATCTAATCTCAAAGCCAAAAAACCAAATGGGGTACCTTCTAAGAGCGGATCTGTGAGAGGAGGCTCCACCAAAAATACAGCAAGAGGCTAGGGTAGTCATTCTCAAATGCAGGTGAATCCAGTTTCTCAAACTTCTTTAAACCCATCATCTATTGGCTTTTCAAGCTAGATTTAAATAAACCATACTAAAAGTGGAAGCAAACTAGCCGGATAGTCCTCACACACTAAGCAAACTGATACTACACCCCACTCAACTAATTAGACTAGACCTCCAACCAACATTTCTATCAGTCACGGAAGTTAGCATACGACTCTTTAGGTTAAGAGATCAGCAATTGCTAATTTAAATACAAACTCTAAAGGCAAGAAGCCAAATGCACCTTTTGCAGCGGCCCATTAAGTGTAATCTACTCAATCAATTGCAAATGTGTAGGAATCTTCTAACAGTCATTGATTATTATATATTTGTTCATTACCTCAAGCAATAGAAACTAGCCTCATAAAATACTAACAAACCTGCTTAAAATAATTATCAGTCCGTCAAACTCACCCAGTAAAAATTGTTTAATCAGGAACCAGATACTGAAAATGCTTATTCTAGATAGAATTCCCACCAATCTCAGTCTCATATATAATTACAATATTTTTTTGATTATCATATGAGCTAATAGCAGAGCCATTTCCAATTAATCGATCAACTCAATTAGTACAAGGCTAACATGAAAGTAAAGGACTAAAAGCTAGAAAAGCACAAGGATTTCATAAATAAGTTAAAGAGCTCGCTGGAGTAAGTTTTAACAGAGCACAAGAGGCAATAAGACTAAATTGAAAATTAGAAGAAAGAGCTCAGGATGCTCAAGTGTAAATTAACTCTCTAATGAAACTTATAAACACTTTATTCTAATATAGAGTTAAGTTGGTAGATTTTCCAAGATTAATTACGCATATTTATTCCAAAAGTGCTTGTATACAATAAATATGAGTCATTGATTTAATTAAATTTAACTTTCAATCAGGTATCAGAAAAGGCTCATCTCTCAACCAATATGATAAAACAAGCTCAGTCAATATTGCTCAAGTCTAACCTAAACACTACCAGCAAATTAATCATGCCAGATCTTGCTGCTGCACAATTCAGTAACAAAGTGGACTATCATGGTACCACAATTCTGAATGTCAGGAAAGGAAACTTAAATTTCTATATATTTGAACAAAGTTTGCATGGTTGGAGATGGTTAAATATCTCTGGGAAATACGAGATTCAAGAACAATGCAAGGAAGCTGAGACGTATTCAAGATAACGTGATATGTGGATTTGCGGGCTCTGCTGCTGATTGCTTAGCTCTGCTAGAACTTCTAGAAAAGGAATTTGAAAAGCACCCAGGACAAACTCTAAGAGCTTGCCTGTCCCTTGCAAAGTAGTGGAGAACAAGTAAGTTAGCCCCTATGTTAGTTCAAGCATAAATATTTTATGATATGAGAAGCGCTTACTTTTTGTTTAGATAAAATGCATCACCACTTGTCTGCTGATATGCTAGTGAGTGACAATGATATCACCTGCTTGGTGGATGGAAGTGGCAACTGCATAGAAATAGAAGAGGGTGTAGTCGCTATTGGCTCAGGAGGACTTTATGCTTAAGGTAGGAATATCTAACTACTATCTAACTTATAATACAGCCGCTGCCTAAGCGCTATTGGATGTTGAGGGCATGGATGCAGAACAGATAGCTCGTAAAGCCATGAGGATAGCAGCAGATTTATGTGTGTTTACTAACCACACTCACATGGTTGAGGTTTTGGAATCAATAAACAAGGAAGACAGAGCGGCCAAGTGATAATTGAGAGTAGTTTATGGATTAATTAAGGAGTTAAAGCATTAAAGTTACTAATTCTGCTAAATTAATAATTATAATGAAACATGCTCATAGTCCTTCGAGCGGTGATGGCAACTTGTAACAGCAGCTGCAAGTCATCACTGATTATAACAATTCAAGGAATTAGGGGTCACTCCTTCCCTCCATCTCGAAGACAAAAACTAACGCTTAATCTCATAACAAATCATTCGACTGTAACTCCCATTAAACTTTATCATGATATTTATAGTAAAAGTTATTCCTGAATCCGCCAAGCATCAATCCTCATACTTCCAGATCTTTCAGTCTCAACAATAAACCATCAATATATTGAAGTAATCCTTATTGGTTATCATTTTTATAGAGAGCTAATTAGGATGGACTTGAAATGCTTGACTAAAAGAAATCCTTCTTTGACTCAAAGCAAAATCTCTCCATGCTTGAAAACAGAATCAAAAGACTTGCATTTGAAGATGACAGAGCCAGGAAATTAAGTTATTTGTTCTTTCTTATGTTTTCTAATTAACTGTTCTTGCGAATGAAAAAGCTGAGAAACTTCTGAAAGCAAGGGAAAGACATTAAAATGATCTAGAAAATAAGTTCGCGCTTCAAAGTGTGAGAGAATAGAAACTAGATAATATGAAGCAGCAGCATCAAGTGCAAAGAGACTCCCATCGCTTTAAAATTAAGGAACTCAAGGACAATATGTTCCACAAGAATCATGTAAATAAATAGAAGTTTTTAATTCTCATATCCATTTAGGTTGTGAGAGAGACTATAAAAAAGAATCTTAAGGAAATTCAAGTTAAGAGGAGCATAGAGCAGGATGAAGATCTAAATAGAAAGCAAGATCAGAAGTAGAAGATAGAAGAGAGAAAAAACTACTTCCTTAAGTTGAAGTAGGAGTCTTAAAAACTAATGCAAAATTACTAGTAAGACAATTACAAGAAGTAGCAGTTAGAAACTGCGCAAAAGGTTCAATAAAATCTTGACAAATTGACCTAGCTAGAGTAGATAGAAAAGATGCTATTAGACAAGTTAGGAAGGACTTAGATGACACAAAAAGAAGCGATTTTTAATCTGTAGAGGGCAGTTCAAGTATGCAATTCTGGAATAGACTTAGAAAGCATTAAACAGAGATCTAATGCATAAGCTAGTAACTTAAGTAGCAAGATATTGGAAATTGATCAAGGTAGAAATAGCAGACAACTTGCTTTAATTAGTGGCTCTAATAACTCTAATCCTCTCATTTAAGTTTCCTAGGCTGCTAATATACAGAATAAAAATGAAATAAGTTTCAAAGTAGTAAATTCTAAACCTTTACCCAAGTCTAACAAGATTAATGTTATCAAGAAATCTGGAATAATCGCTATGATAGATGGAAATGGGTCTTAAATGAATATCAATGCTGAAAGCAAGTTAAATGTAAACAGAAACTCCAGCTTTGATTTTAATACTGAATCTAATGGTGGTCTGTTTCTTACTGATGGAATTGAAGAGTACACAACTACTATTGGTAACAAAGTGCCATAAATAGTCTGAAGCCTAATAGCTAACTTTTGAAATTAGATATGTGAAATTAAATTTTCCTTTGAATTATTTGAGGTTAACGGTTGAACTAATATTTTGAATATTTGCTTGGGAAATTATAATTGTAAAACGGCTGTGAACTTTTACAATTGTAAACTAATAAACAGTAAGTTCACTCGATCTTATTATTTTATAATAAAATATCCTAACAGAATGAACAAACTTTAATCTTTTGGAAACAATGGCCTTGGTGGACTCTAACAGCCCATCGATGACTCAAGCGACATAGTGAAAGTGGTGTCTGACAGTGACTTGAACAGCTTGAATCAATTTGGGAACAGCGCCATGCTCTCTTAGAACTCTCAGATGGAGGAGATCTGTCCCAAGCATCAAGACTAATTCGTAGCTTTCGATAAGAGTAGTAACAGTCTGTTGTGCAACAAGTGCATCTATCAGGAGTGCGATGACATTGAGAAGGCAGCTGAGAAACTTACCTTCACTTCTTATGTAGCATCACAGCTCAAGGACTTATTTGATGAGAAGTTTTCTCTCTACAGAGACTCATTGAATAAGATGGAAGAGGTCAATCCTGAAAAGATCGGCAAGAACCTTGAAAATACAGTCACCCAATTCTTCACTCAGGTTGAAAATCAAATCAAGCTTGCTGAGTCTCACATGATTCAGAGAATAATGGACAGCCGAAACCTCAAAGAACTGGAGGCTATTCTCTCGCAACAGAAGCAAGGATTTGGCATTGAGATGGACAAGCACTTTGAAAAAGGCAAAACTGAAATAGAGGGGTATGTTTAGAAGGGCTAGTATTCAGTTGTTGTCTAGCAGAAAGATACCTATGAGTCTCTCATCAAGCAAATGGAAACTGCTAGTTCTAAAATGCAAAATGCCATGGAGGAGGGACAAAAGAGAATTGAAAAGATACTCGTTATCAAACCAGACAGACAAGAGTCAATAGGCAAGCGACTCAATGATATCGTGGATGGTTGTTTGGAAATAGACATCAGAGGTGACTTGTCTCAACTCACCAAAAGGTAGAGAGTGTAAGATGACCAAGCAAAGCAAAGAGAGCTTGAGCAACAAAAGTATGCTGCCATTCTCGCTATGAAGAAATAGCAAGAAGAAGTAAGAAAGCAATAGGAGAAATTGCTAAGCGCCAATAAGAAGAATAAGCCAGAAGATAGTATGCAAGAAGAGCTTGCAAGAAAGTAATAGCAAGAGGAGTAGCTCAGGAAGTAGTAGTAAGAAGAGCAAGAAAGAGCTATTAGAGAACATCAAGCTAGAGTTGAACATGAAAGATAACAGTAAATCTCAAGAATAGCAAAGATAGAAGGAGGAAGCTGAAAGATAAAGACTTGCTGCTGCTGAGGAATCTGAAAGATAGAGACTGGCAGCTGAAGAAGCGGAAAAGCGCAGGGTATAGGAACAAGAGAGATAAAAGCTTGAGCAAGAGCAACAGGAATAAGAGAGATAAAAATAGATTGCTGCCGCTTAAGAGTAGTAAAGAATAATAGAGGAATAGTAGCATCAGCAACAATTAGCACAAGCTGAGGCGCAAAAATAAGCAGAAGAGCAGATTAGAGCTCAGCAATAATTACAATAACAACAGGAAGAGTAGCTTAAATAATAGGAACAGGAAAGGCAAGTTGAAGAACAACTTAATCAATAAGAACTCCAAAGATAGTAGGAGTTACTTCTTTAGTAGTAATAGCTTGACCAGCAAAGAATGCAAGAAGAACTAGGAAAGAGCAGCATTCTAAGTTCAAGCAGAGGCTCCTATTGAGATGATGCAAGATGAATAACCTCTCTATTAATAAATTCCTTTACAACCAGAATATGTATAGGATAGCGATATGGCTGATGAGGGTATTCATTCAAATTTCTACCAAGACCAAGGATTTAATGCATAGCAATAGCAGGACCCAGCTACACTTTATCTATAAAATCAAGCAGATAACTCTTAGTTACTTGAACAGCAAGCTCTCTATGAGCATCTTTAAAATCAAGCACTCTACGATCAGAATGCCCTCTAATAAGCTGGAATAGAAGAACAAAAGCAGAATGAGGCAATAAATCCTCAACTTGATTAGTAGATAGCTGATATCAACGCTTCTTATGAGGCTATAACACCTCAGCAATAGTTTGGCCAGCTTGAAGAAGTTTAAGCAGATAAAGATATTGAGGTTCAGTTGCAGTTTGATGGTTCTCAATACTCAAAGTTCTGCAAACTCAAAAATCAAAGCATCGTTAGATAGTCTCCTGTGATTGTGAATGGATAGCTTGCCTTTAAAACCGAGGATCTTTATGATACTCGAAATGAACCTCTATTGCTTACTAAGATTGTCAACGTAGCTGCTGAAAATAGAATATTCTTGATAGGTGGATCAAATGATCCCGCTTGCTCTAAAGTTGAAAACTTCTGCAAAGAATTAGTCTGGAGATCTGATTTAAACTAATACGAAATTCAAGAAAGAAAACATATGACTTTGGCCAGAGCAGCATTTGGATGTGCAGTCTATCCTAATCAATCTCAGATCTTTGTCTGCGGAGGCTCTATTAAAGAGCATGAGGCTACTAAGTAATGCGAGAGGTACATCATCAAGGATGATTAGTGGAAGAGACTTCCCGATCTTAATGAGCCAAAGATGTCTCAAGGTTTGTGTTTCTACAACAATGGTAGCACTCTCTATTCCTTCGGAGGCTTAGCCAAAGATCCTCATACTCACGCTCTTCAAGCTACTGATAGAATTGAGTCACTTAGCAAGGGCCAGAACACTTGGAAGTTGCTAGATGTGAAACTACCTTAACCTGCTTTTGATGTGGGATCTATCGAGTTACCTGAGACTCACGAAATTGTTCTCTACGGTGGTTTCAAGGATTAGAGCTGCTCTTGGGTGTATATTTTCAAGGTGAATAGCAACTCTCCAGAGGGCAGCATCATCAAGCACGTCAACATTCATGGATAGGAGTTGCATTTGGGAGCACCTGATTTCTTCCTTGTGAATGGAATCCAAATAAAAGTAGGTAAGGAATAGAATGGAGGCAATAACGAGGAGATAATTGTGAGCGGCCACTCCACTATTCATGCATTCGACAAAGGTACCAGACTCTGGAGAGTCATCCCTCAGCTTTCAAATATATGACAACTTTAATTTGCTTTAAGATAGTTTAATTAGTATTTGAGTTTTATCAAATTTATAATCATTAATGAGATGGTGGACTTGATGAATTAAGTGAGGTTGGGAAATAATAATTATAATTGTAGAAGATTTAGGTAAATGGGGTTGACAGTGAAGATAGGGTACTTCTTCTTCGGACTTGGCACTGCCTAAATAGTAGGCTACTCCTACATGAAAGATTACAGTGAACGCAGTCAATCACAAATGAACACCATGCTCAAGGATCATGAAGATTTCATGCTCAGACAAGATGTGCAGGTTCCCTCCATCCCAAACCCCTACTCAAAGATCGCAAATCATTGATAACAGCATCATGATAATAGTGAAATCACTAGTTAACAAAAACAGAGGGAGATGAAGAGCTGAAAATAATGAGTGTAAATATTAAATTAAAGTGACGTCAATATCTTTCTATCTATATTAATTAGCTCAAGTTTCTCTACAAACTCAAAATTATCACTTTATATACCCATCAAACTTCTCTCTCAAGTGATTCTTCATGCTCATCGGAAGCCTGAGCCATCAAGGATGCTTCTTTACTGTTCATCACTATCGTTTCTGTAATTGAAGCTTCCCAAGTTGACTGCTCCTCTTTATGGAGTTCTGAAGCTCTAATTCACAAAGTAATAATTACAAGCAATTAATTATGGCCTGGTGAGGTATTTTACCTGGCAATATCTGAACTACGGATATAGCTATTGCCGCCGGAGAATGGATATCCTTCTCCTGGACCTCTTTGCCCTCCTGGTCCTCCTGGTCCTCCTGGCCCTCCTGGACGACCACCAAAACCTCTATTACCAAAACCTCCAGGTCTTCTTGCAGCAGCGCCACCGCCTCCACCACCATAGCCAGGATATCCACCTTAACCTCCATCTCCTCCAGATCCAAAGTTGAAGAAGTTTCCTCCTCTGAAGATAAAGCCACATTAGGTGCAAATGAAGAGAAGGATGATTAGTAAAATGATAGGCACTGACAGAGTTTAGATCCAGCCGTTTTCTTCTAGCTTCTCAACTCTCTGGGGTAATTATCTTTGAGTCTAATCTCCTTGGAACATCTTGGAGAAGCCAGACATGATACCCTCATCTTCAGAGCCAGCATACTTGTACTGATTTGTCTCACCCTCTCTGCCTTAGAAGTAAACTGGAATTATAGTCTTAACTCCAGTGGTAGGATGAGTTATCACAAGGTTAGTAGTGAAATCATGTGTGATTTCCCTTGGGACAGTCACATGCAGGTAGTATTCTGCACTGTCCTCGTCAGTCTTATTGACTCTGAATCTGATCAAGTCATATCCTCTGTCTGCGTCTCTCTCGTTCTCTGCGTGGATGTTGAAATGGGTGTTGGAGAAGATTTTGACAGAAGCAGTTCTGAACTCCTTGTTAAGGGAGATTCCATTTCTATAGAAGCTTTCTACCCTGATCTTAGAGACGAAAGGAACATCAAACGAGATTATTCTGTCTCTGTAGAGAGCTGCGCTGACATCATCTGGCTTTGAAGGACTAGGCCCATACACAGTCAAGTGGATCTTAGTGGAGCTAGGAATTTATCTGGGTGAAGAACCACCTCTGTAGGATATTAAGCAGAAGAAGCCCTCCAAGTCATTGACTTCAGTTCTAGTTTAAAAAATAAACTGTTTCAATGAGGTGAGGATGATCTGACTCGCACAGTATTCCCACATTCTGTTTAATCAAAGTTATTCCATCGAACTGAACTGTAGGAGTCAACTCCTCAACCTACTCATGAAGGTATAAACTTATCAGCAAAAATCAAAGTTTATAGTAGATTCAATTCAAAGTTGGCAATTTCAATAATCTACGATAATCAATTAGATATAGCTTGAATCTAATTCTGAGAGGCTCTGCTTGGTTTTAGTCGGTGTTTATAACGAGTATCTTCCTGCTTTGATCCTCAAGTTCTGCGTGCTTTACTCTGCTTACTTGAGCGATACTGGCAGCACTAATATGGTTGCTTAGTAGGATTTCAGCCCTACCCTCAGAGAGGCCTCTTGCTTCTCCTGTTACCTGGTTTATATCTAGCACAGAAGGGTTGTTGGAAGACCAGAAAGTGGAAGAATCCTTCTTGTTAGCGTAGTCTGCTGAGTTCTGGTCCATGAGTTTGAAAGTCACTTAGCCTCCCACGTGAAGGTACACAGGTGAGTAAGGCTTGACAACTGAGGAGACTCTTACTCTGTAGACATCGTAGATGTGAGGCTGCTTCACCAAATAAACGATGACATTGCACTCTCCACTTCCCTCAGCTCTCATGATGATAGTTTGGTTGTACTCATCCAGCTGTGCTGACACCACGCGAGGGTGAGAAAGTTCTATGCCAACCTCTATTCCTTCAATGTTCCTAGCAAAAGAGTGGGCGTGCTCATTCTGGAACTTGAGAGGGATGGTCATGCTTGATCCCAAGGGGAAACTCAAAGCTTGGTAAACATCCTTGCTTGCAAGGTTATAAATGTCAGTGATGAGGACGTTGAGCATGACTACTTGGTCTGAGAAAGCTTGGTTTTCCTCGATGATGACAGTAACCTTTCCGTATTTGTCGTAGGTACGGATAGACTCGTCGTTAACTAGTGAGATTATGGGAGTGCTGGAGTCTTTATACTAGTACGAATTGGTGGAGTAGTCGTAAACTGACTGCTGACTGTATCCCAGTCTTAAGCGCGTACGCTTGTTATAATAAATAAGTAAATAATAAGTAATTCAAGTAGTTAATCTTTAAATCTAAAATAAATTAGGGATCTTTTTGATATCGCTTAACTGTTTTTCTTTGAAGAGACACTTCATTTTAGCAAAGTATTGAGCAAATAAAAATAGTTATACTTATTTATTTACTAAATTTGTTGAAATTAAAGTTTATTACTATTTGTGCAATACCAAAAGCTTATAATCTTGAGCATGAACATATACAGCTTACTTTCTTTGATTATTTACCTAAGCATATAGGCATGGCAGTATTCTTAGATGTGCTGATGGCTTCTTATATTAGCTTTAATTATGGATATGCTAGCTTTGAATTTCCTCCATAGTCTCTCCACGTTATTGGTGTGTACGAATTTGAATTTATTGTGAACAAAGCATTCAGAGTGATTCACCCAAAAATGCACAAACTATTCTCGCTCACTTATTTACTTTTTCTATTGATTAGTGATAAGAGACTTGCTTGACTTCAATTTAACGTAGCTCATATGTTAATCTGTAAAAAGTACGCAGCCTGCCCTGCAGTAGTCATTTATCAGTTTATGCAAAATAGTAGCGCTTCAGTTCAAAATTGGCTGCAAAACTGCTAATCCAGTTTTTCTGCAGAGTATACCAAACACCCACACAATTTGCCCACTCTTTCTTGCATCAATTAAATTATGAGATCTCCTTCCTAAGAAGTTACTTTTCCTTTTTGCACCTATTTTAGTTTCATCTATTTCAACTGGCCCTGGAAGTTGCAAGAAGGGTAAAACTCTATTGCAAAGCCAATTGCTACAGACCTATCGAAAAAGTCTAAAATAGTTTCGAAACTAATGAGGATTATTATTAGCTTTGACGTCATAATTAATATTCTCTGTATCTTTCTGTATCAATTTGACGACCGAATTAGGAGTTATTTATTCCACCCACAAAGTAAGAAGCAAATCAAATACATCTAGATTTAATCCTCACATAGGTGATTTATTTAGGGAATAGTGATTTTCTATGCATTTCATACATTTAATTTTTGATATTCTTCCTTTGATACTCTCATTCTGGCATTTCTTGCAATATCCTTTAAAACTTATGAGTTTGAAGTGAAAATATGTTTTTTGGATGATGCTTAATGGCTTCAAATATTTAGGATTCATTATTTGATTTAATTATAGTCTCAAGTTTGTTGAATACGTTTGGGGGTAGTAGGTAGAGATGAGTTTGCTTTTCCTAATTGTGAATATACTCGGGAACATCCACAGTCAATTTAAAATATCAACTTCTCATTGATCCTTACGATGATCTTGGTGCTGAACCAATTCTTATCGTATCTGTACTTCTGAGGGTATTCTATTGCAAGTTGTAATGACACCAGAGCTTCACCCTGCTTTCCACCCACTGAGTAAACAGTTGAAGAGTTGAAGGAAGTAAGGAACACTGCCTCGTTGTAGTTCTACTCATTGTCTCTGATCTTCTTCTAAGCCATAATCAAAGAAGTGGAAACCATTTGGGACTGCTTACAACTTAAAATCTGCTAAGATATATAAATCATCTTATAATGTCCTACTTTGAAGGAATGTTCAGTGAAAGGATGTTTGGATTTGAGCAGTTCCAGTTGTAAGAGATGGGAGCGATACCATGAGTAAAAGTCTCTTGGTGATACTTGAGGATACCAATCAGTTTGATCATACTTTAAGAGTAAACGATTCTCTGATTGTTGTAGGGAATTTCAATGTCAGTAACCAATCTCACTCTTATGGGAATGGTCTTCTTTGAAACGATAGATCTTCTGATTCCTGCTTGTTGTCTAAGTTGAATCACTTCGTAGAAAAGTCTAGTGTCACCTACTTCTAGGCCTGTCACTTCCCTGAAGACGTCAACAGTAGCTACTGTTTTATTTTCAATGTCAAATTTGATCTCAACTGAACCTCCGTGGTAGGAAGCACTGCTTGCACTTCTGCTTGGACCACCAACTATCTGAAGAGTGTATCTCATCAAAGGTGTTAGTAAGAGGGTGGGAGGGTGAATTTACAAGAGAGGGAACACTTCAATTTTAAGCACATCGGATACAACTCTTGGGCGGTTGTAGGCATCTTGTTCTTGTCCCTTATAGTAAGGATTCTAAGTAGAGATAACACCAAATTTGTTTGAAACTGCAGTCACTTGGTAAAGTCCAGGTTCTTAGCCCTTGGCTTCGAATAAGCAAATAATTAAGGATATTTATAATTAAGCGATTGTTGACATTATCTTAAATAGCGACGAGGCCTCTTTCTCTTTGTTGGGTGATCTCAATCTCAATATGGAAAAGATAAATAGAGGAACTTCATAAATTTGTACTGATCATCATCGAAGGGTCTATTGTAAATATCTATTGCAGTCACATTCAAATCCATAGACGAACCCTGCTCTATCAAAGTTCCAGGAGCGTCAAGCTCAAGTCTGTAGATATCTGAAATCAGCATCTCTGCAATTGATACCTCGGAGTCTGGCAACTCAATATCCTCCACTCTTATTTCAAGAGGGCCTTCTTTCTTTGGATAAATTGTATTGCAAAGTATATTTTTATAATCAGCAGCTAGCTTTATTTTAATGGTCTATGCTAAATATAATCGCCAAAAGCCAATTGAATCAAATTAACTCTTTGCTTTTTGAATTTATTAAAGTAATAATGTATCTATCTCCCTCTACGTGATGTTTGTCTGCTACTTCTGAGTTATTCAGACTAACACTAAAATGTCCACTTCCATATAGGATTTTGAATTTAAATGAGTTCTCCTTCGCAAGATAAAGAGACTTGTACTTGGGTTGAATGTCAACGTTTCTGACTATCTCAATTCTCATTCTATCCTTAACAGGGTAGTCTAAGTTAAGAGTTTCAACTTCCCCTCCTTTTGAGTATGCATAGCTACTATAAGAGGCATCTCCTCTCAGCATGCTTGAGAAATAGCCCTTTGCAATTGCATCAATATATACAGTTCCAGTAATGTTGAAGACTTCAACTCTTCTCTTATCATAGATCATATCTCTCACTTATTCATCATAGCTTTCTCTAAGAAATATTAAACTAAAAGAGGGAACAGCTGAAGCATAGTATTGTTAGTAGATGTATACTCGGTGGAGATACTAGAATGGTTGTAGAACACATTTTGATTCACATCAAAAGCTAAAGCTCTTAAGAAATGTCTACTGTTTACAAGAACAAAGTGGTTTCTCTCCCCACTGATTAGTTTGTGGCGAGGCAAATGCCTTAATGCAGCAGGATTTTGAGCAATCTGTTTTTCTTCTTGAGCCCAGTAAAGTCTCATATCCTTTGGAGGCTCGCAGTGGATATAGATATCGATATGGTGAGATGCAGGTCTAAGTAAAAGTCTACTTTGTTGATTCTTTTGCTTCAAACTAACCTAGAATCTGTGAGGGCGAGTCAAGCGATACTTATCTCCTGGGTAGTGACAAGTGAGAGCATACTTAAATAGTGTTGCTTACTCATGGATATTTGCGAAGTGAAGTGCTGTTTGGTCTAAGCCGCTGCCATCTTAGCTCACTAGCTAATGAGTTTCAACTACTTGATATAATTAAGTAAGATATTTCTCTGGGAGGTCCTTCCAGAAATTAGTACCCCCTAAATGATCCATTGAGCAGATGATCCAAAGGCCACGTCAAAAATATTTTCTTGGTACATCTTATAATAGCTCTACTCCTCTTACACTACTTAATTCTTGGTGTGCAAATCGTTGAAGAAGTTCTTGTAAGATGGCATAATAGTTGTAAGTTTGAAGTAAGAAGCTACTTCTGCGTAGTTGCTCTCTATCAATCTTTGATTTGTGTTTGAAATGTAGTTGGACCAGTAAGCTTTCACTCTTCCGAGACCTTCAGAGACACCAACCACTCTTTGGTTTTGACAGATACCAAAATTGTTGTGTAAGAGGAGAATTTCTCTATGAGTAGTTAGTTGAGGTCTATTAGTTGCTTGATCTACAGTCATAGCGTTAGGGTTATCGTCAAAGAGCTGCATATTTTAAAATTTAAACTGCTTCAGGAACATTAGATCTTTGTTTGAAAGAACGTAGTTACGAAGTTCCTCATAGGTGTTATTGGTTGGTAGAGTGTTTAGAATTGACTCTCCCTTAAGTTCGAACAAAGTTCCTACAGATGTGCAATTTGTGAATTTTCTGCCTAGTTAGTCAAGTAAAATTAAAAACGAATAAGTGCTATGATGCTTAAGAAAGCCTCTTCTACGTTCTTTTGAATTTCGATATGGTCCTCTAACCAAGTGAAGGAAAATACTGGAGTCACCTCAACATTTATGGTCTTCATATTCCTAGCATTAAGATTGTCTCTCACAATTACTTAAGTCAAGCCAACCTCTTTAGATTTAACAAGTCCTGAGCCAGAAATTGTGGCTACCAAAGGATCTATAATTGACCAGCTGTAGAATCCACTTCCACCTTCAGCAGTGAGCTACCATAGTTCTCCAGACCTGGACTCTTCTTGAAGTTTGATAAGAGGAAGCAAAACTAAATCTGTGGGGTGAATTATACTCACTGGTAGAGTAATTTTAACCTCCTTTTCAGCTCTAAGTCTGTTCTGACTATAAAATGATGATAAGATCTTAGGATTAACTTACTCGACATAGTAGGTATAGTAGGGAGTCTCTGACTTGATTTCTTGTAGAATAGATACAACTAGAAGCTTCTGGTCGGGCTTTGTGGCCTTCTTTGCTCTAACCACAAATTCTGAATTGATTGGGTTGAATTTAATGATTTCAAAGTGATTTGGGTCAAGGATGTTGTTGAAAACTAAGTTCTCTGTCAAAAAGATAGGATGCTTATCTCTGTCAAACAAGAATAATAAATGAAGAAGACCTTCATCAAATAGTAGTTGCCTTCAATCAAGATCCAGTTACTATCCCAGTCCTTTAGGCCAAGTTATTCATAATAAGTTTAGCCGTCATGATCCTTAAGAACTTAAAAAAATAAAAATGAACTAAGGGGTTTAATTTATCAGCAAGTTACTAGGTTACATCAACAACTTCAATATCAAGGAGATGAGGGAATACAACCTTCACAGATCCATCAGCTGTGTTGTTAGCTATGTACTGATCTACAACTAGCACTTTACGAATCCCTTTTTTATCTTTGCTGTAGAATAATCCATCATCGCTTATCAAGGCTTTCTCTTCGAGGTCGATATTCCACTGGTACTGTTTGCTAGGAAGTGCGATAGGGAAGAATTGCATATCGTTATTCTTCAAACTCACTTTAGCCAACTTGAATTGAAACTTTGAGGTAGGAAGAAGGAAGACTGTTTTCTGGGGTATTACAACAAATGGTTCAGTAATGGTGAGAGTCACAGAGGCTGCAGGCACATTTTCATAGCCTTCCTCCATTATCCGAACTGAGACCTTTGCTGTTCCTGTTCTAAGTCCCTTCAAGAAAAGAACATCTGAGTGTAGCTTAGAGAACTCCATCTCTCTTTTAATCTCCGATTGTTTGTGCTGTGCCTCTTTTGTGGTTACAATTTTAACGATGTCTGTTCCTTGGTCGATGTTCCACTCAAATCTGAAACCCTCAAG
Organism: Tetmemena sp. SeJ-2015; assembly: GCA_027382625.1. Classification (NCBI taxonomy): domain Eukaryota; phylum Ciliophora; class Spirotrichea; order Sporadotrichida; family Oxytrichidae; genus Tetmemena; species Tetmemena sp. SeJ-2015. The sequence continues at coordinate 294,651 of JAJKFJ010022697.1, read as the reverse complement.
TGAGTTGAAGATGTTACCCTCCTCATCGTAAGCCTAGAAAAAGGATGAGAAATGTCATAAGATGCAAATATTTATTACCGCAATGTGCAGATGCTCGAAATCTTCCACATAAAATTATTTTAAATGAGTTTAAATTTCAAGTCTTCTTATAATTCCAAGTTTAGCTTCGCATCTGAGTACTTATCCAGAGTCTATAGGTTAACTTATATACAAAATAAATTACTCTTGTCTCTTGCAGAGATCCAGATGAGGGACTTGCTAGGTTTTTGGGAAATAGCTGAAAGTTAAGCTATGTTTGTGCAATCAGGGTATCCTTTGGCTTAGATTGGAACGATATCGATCAAGTTAGGATGAGAAACCTCCCTAAAAAGATTAATTAGAGTGTGAATCCTTACCAATTGAAGCAGCCATTGATTGCTGATACGTTGTAGACTGTTTTCCTGCAGTCGGCGCAGTGAGTGACTGGCAGCAGTATATTATTATGTTTTCAGCTTTTTTTTTTAAATTCTAGTTTCCGTTGACCTTTCTACAGCTGCAGTCCATTTGTAGCATATGGAGATAGTCACAGTTGAAAACCGAGTTTAAATCTAGGTGGAATTTATTTGAAAAACCGAAGTTAATTAAAATTAAACCGTCTAATTATTGTGTTACGCACTAATTAAATCAAAAATTAAGTTTGGAACATTGGAACATTGGAATATTGGAACATTTTAGAGTATTAGGGTACTGATGTACTCAACCGCTCATTCACTTTCCAATGTCTACTCAGGCTTACCGTTATGTCACTCACAGTCTCTCCGGAGATTCCCCATTGGTCTAGGTGGCTAGGATAGGGCGAGCCGGCAGTAGTAGGAGTCCGGAGTGTACCCCTTGGTCAGTCCGGAGTGGCTCCCAGAGGGAAGGGGTTCGAACCCCACCGGTGTATTGAGGCGGTATGTGTGTGAGAGTCGGTGTTTACAGAGATGACTTGGTAAGGATGGGCAGAGCAATAGTAACAGTGAATTACGGTATGAGGAGGTCACCGGTGGGGTTCGAACCCCTTCCCTCTGGGAGCCACTCCGCACTGGCCAAGAGGTACACCCGGGACTCCTACTACTGCCAGCTCGCCCTATCCTAGCCGCCTAGACCAATGGGGAATCTCCGGAGAGACTGTGAGTGACTTAACAGTAAGCCTGAGTAGACATTGGAAAGTGAATGAGCGGTTGAGTACATCAGTACCCTAATACTCGAAAATGTTCCAATATTCCAATGTTCCAATGTTCCAAACTTAATTTTTGATTTAATTAGTGCGTAACAGAATAATTAGACGGTTTAATTTTAATTAACTTCGGTTTTTCAAATAAATTACACCTATATTTAAACTCTGTTTTCAACTGTGACTATCTCCATATGCTACAAATGGACTGCAGCTGTAGAAAGGTCAACGGAAACTAGAATTTTAAAAAAACAAAGCTAAAAACATAATAATGTCAGATATCTATTTGTTTCCTTGTCCAAATATATGAGTTTTCTCATTTGCATCATAAAACCCAGATGCTTGAACGATGCTGAGTAAACAAGATATCACACTCAGAGCTAATAAAGCCCTGGATTTTCTCATGGTCTCAGTAAATGAGTATAAGTAGCAGTTATCTGTGTTTAAGATGCTTTTTCTTGCTAACTCATTTCGTTTAGAGCCCCGAGAAGGAGGAGGATCTGATATTTACTACTATGATTACCAGTAGCGCATTTATTTCTTGAGTTTAATTATTTACTTAATAACTCAATTCAAATTAATAGTAAATAGTAAAAAGCAAATCACTTTTACGCAAGGACAAAATTGATAAATTAGGTTTACTCTTAGGAAAAATACTATTTTTAAATTACTGATAAAAATCATTAACAATAATCTACAGCTGAGACAGTAAAGTTTTATTAGATATAAATTAATTTAAATGATGGAAATTAAATTTTATTATCATAAACAATTTATAACTTAATAACTACAAGTCTTGTTTATATTGGCTGTTGGTTAGTCTGTGAATGAATGAGCATAAATATAATATAGGAATTAAGAAATGAAAAATATTGTAGTGAACCATAAGCTGTTGCGGAATATCTATATTCATATACCTTTTTGCAATAAAAAATGCCTGTACTGCGATTTCCAAGTGCATGCTCTTGGCAAAAATACTAACATTTAAATTAAAGAAGACTATAAGTAGAGTTATGTTGACAAACTTCTAGAAGAAATGAAATTAGATCTATCGCAATACGAGAATAAAATAGACTAGACTACAGGAATATAAAGCATTTATTTCGGTGGAGGAACTCCAAGTCTGCTAAGCCCTTCTTAATTTGGACAAATCATAAATATGATAAAACAATACTCTCTTATAAGTTGATAATGCGAGATAAGTGTGGAAATGGATCCAGGAACTTTTACGGTTGATAAGCTAAATTAGCTTGTAGATCTTGGAGTAAATAGAATTAGCATGGGTGTGCAGACATTGGATTAGAATGAACTTAATTCTTTGGGTAGAGGTCATTCTATGAATGATACATTTAAGAGTATTGAATCTATAAAGCAGAGTTAGTTTAAGGATGAATAAGTGAGTCTTGATCTTATGATGGGTCTGCCTAATCAAACTCTTGAATCACTATAAAGTTCTCTGCAGCAAGTAGAAAATTTTGGTTTCTATCATCAGAGTTTCTATATGCTAACAATCGAGTAAAATACACCTTTTCAGAAACTATTTGATAAATCTTCCTAGATTTTCCCAATAGAGGATAAGGTAGCAGATATGTATCTCTAATCTCATGATTATTTAACAACCAAAGGATTCAATCATTATGAAGTCTCTCTCAATAAAGAAAAAAAAGTTTAAAGAAAATATGATTTATATTTTTTATATGTTGTATTTTAATTAGAAGTCTCAAACTTCTCGAGAACTAAAGAGACTTAATCTTAACACAACAATATCTTAACACTTATTTATATGTATTGGGAAGGAGATTAAGAGTATTTATCATTTGGAATGGGATCAGCATCTTATCTTAACCGCACTAGATTTTCAAGACCTAAAACTCTCAAGAGATAAATAAAAATCGTATATTTATTCTTTCGTTTTAATTAAATAAATTAGATATAAATAAAATTTGAATAATTTTTTTTTATGTAAATTAAAAAAGTTTACTATGATTATGTAAATGATAAAACAGAGTTAGATATCTAGGCTTTTGAAAGTAAATATCCTCATTAAGAGAACTCAGATTATGACATCCTACAAACTAAAATAATGACAGGCTTGAGGAGATAGAGAGGTATCAAAATATTTCAATTTAAAACTAATTATGATAAATATTATCTTTAAATTGTTGCAAATAAAATGATTTTAAGTTCTTAGAGGAGCATTATTTGTTTAATTAATGTTCAATAATTAAATTATATAGATAATATTTGCATATAAATTTAATAAGTTTAGATTGTTGTAATATTTAATTTAGTGAATTTGAGAATGTTGTGCCTGATGTTCATAAGTTTAAAGATAAAATAATAAAGGATTTAAAGGATATGTATTTCAACAAAATAGATTACTCTAACTACTTTAACAATCTAGACGCTGACAAAGGGATTTCCCTCACACCTTAAGGGTGGCTTTTAAGCAATCAATTAATTTCAGATGTTTAAATAGCTTTTGACTAGCACATCCCTGAATCATATTTTGTAAATAAGAATAATTTATGATATATCAAATCACTTTTACTAAAACATTCTATCCACAATTTTTCATGTAAGTTGATCTAGTATAAATGAAGTTAAATAGCTTTGCTTGTTTTAAGATAAAATAGTGCAACATATATCATTTTAAAAGAATACGAAATTAAAACAAAGATAGCTAATAAACATTAAGACAAAAAAAACTAAAACCTTGAAAAATAGAGATTTTCAACTCGGAATTACTCATCTTCATTATCATACTCTTTTATCAACTAATTTTGCATTCATAAGGACTATGAAGAGATGGTTCATTAGAATATTTTTTTTATTTGTAATTTATGTTCAAATTTAACCTATCTATAAGTCTCTATTTTATTTAGCGTAATTTTGGGACTTGCACTTAATGCAGCATAATCTACTTTAACGAGCCAGATAGTACTTACATTTGATAAATTTAAATTAAATCTATATGAATTAAAGAATTAATTTTGAAATATTCATCGACTCTTATATTTGAGAAACTTATACCATTGCTCTATAAATGCTTAATTAGCTTAGGATTTCGGATTTTTAACTCGACAAAAAAGCTTTAAATAAGCTTTATGTATATGGGATTGAGATTTTGGGTGAATCGGTTCCGCATATCTGGAGTTAATAGTGAGAATATATTCAGAAGAGCTGTTGAGATTTCTTTGCTTGAGCTTTCTGCTTCTTGAGTTACTTCTTGGACAATTTAGGCTTCATAGTATTATCTAAGTCAGGGATTTGGATGTGAGATGCGTCTATTGTCAATTCGATGCATTGAATGTCCTCAATAGATTTTATATCGAGATTCAAAGAATCAGATTTATATCAAATCATATTTTATATTTTAAAGTATATCTATATCTAGTTCCTTTCAATTAATTATTTCTCTCATTTTTGCAGAAATATATTTATTATTAGATTTTAATGTTATTGGGGGAAATATTTTAGCTGCTTTTAATTTGCACAATGTAAATGAGGTTATTAGTTAAGAGTAGAGCTCCTTTCGATTAAAGAGTCCTCTAATAAAAATAAATGAAAATATAAAATTTAAACACACTACGACAGAATATAATTTTTCTTTGAAAAAAATGACCCTAATTAAAAACATAAAATAATAAGTTAAATAAGAATTAAAAAATAAAAAATATTTAAGTAATAAAATGAATTAGATGAGACTGTCTTGGCTTCTTCTTGAATAAAATAAAAGAAGGAGATTAAGAGTAGAGGAGCTATTAGAGGATGTCTCACTCACTTGGGTCTCTTCGTCAGATGTAACTCCTGTGTTTATAAAAAACTAAAATGTTAAGAGCTTCATCTTTGACCTGCTTTAGCTCCTCTTGCCCAATTGTATTTGTATTTTGTTTTCTTTTAAAGAACTCTGGCTCGATCAAATTAATTTCATAAAATCTATAAATATTTCAGCCTTAAAACAATACTGATTATTTAATTCGATATACTTGAATCCATCGGGAGTCTCGAATTTGTTGAATTCAACTTTCTCCTCAGATAGATAAGTATCAACGATTCCTAGTCCAATTCTGACATAGAATTGGACTGCCTTTACATTATCATTAAATTAAAACACATCATTCTTATTTAATTAATTCTTAATTTTATTCAATAAAATATTTAACGATATTCATCTTAAAACTAATTATTCCTCCATTCTTAATTTAATAGTTTTCTTGATAATTAAAGTTTGCTGGATTAAATCAAATTATGTTAAACAAAGCAACAGCAAATATAATAAACTTGCTATAAATTTTTGTTTGAAATTTATGTCTTAAATTTATTTGGGAAGCAGAATTAAAATTTAATTAAATCTATAGTTTTGAAGTCCTAATCAAGTATCTATTTCATAATAATTTGAAGATATAATAAAGTAATTTTAATTTATACTATAAATATGTAAATAGAAAAAGATGAGATTTATTTATTAAAAGATGTGTTAGATTTTTATAATATCGGTGCTGACATCAAGAGATAAATGAGCAGGATATTTATCAAACAGGTAGACCATCATCTTGCGGCCTATTCCTTGTCTTTGACTCTTGGATCTAACTCCGATCCTCATGAGGTAGCAACCTCCTTACGTTTCCAAATAACAAGCATAACCTACAATGGAAAGAGTGTCAGCTTTGCGAGCTACTATTATCTTGTTTGCTGACGATTACCAAAAACTCTTCAAGATGAATAACTAGTCCTCCAATTTTCCAAATGCTTCCTTATCTACCATCATTAAAAAGGGGAACACTTTCGGCTCGTTTTTCTTTATCTTTCTAACTTCCTCAATCAGTATCTGTCCCTTTTTACTGTCCTTAATCAAAGTTTGAACATTTTCTGTCATGATTCCTTCCATAATAAATTAATATCCATTTTATTTATGCTCTAATGCGCCCAAATTAAAAGTTTGATAGTTATTAATTAAATGTAGTGTCTGTTCCCTCTTACATATTAATTACCTCCAATATATACAAGACAAACTTATTATATCTATCCTCTCAAATAAAATTAATCAGACTTAGCTAGTCTAAATAAGTCTGAGTAGTTAGTTTTAAGTAAATCAATATGCTCTTAAATAATGCAAAAAAAATATAATACAAATTATCAGATTCAAAAAGGAAATACTCAAAGAGAGCATAAAATCTATAATTAGGAATATTCTAATTAATAATACATCTATGGTTGAGTAAAGTCGTCATCGTAAATTTAAAATAGATATAAAATTTTATTAAAATAATCTTAAAACACACCCTAGTTTCGCATATGGTTGAAGAGCAAAGAGTTGTAATGATGTCCGCCAAAGGATATCAAGATCTTCTAGGATCGCAGGATGGAAAGAACGTTTTCTGGTGCACTGATGTTAATGTAGAGTTGCCTATAAAGATGCGCTAGACTGGCAATGCTTCCTTCGCCCCTAAGACATTGAGTGAGGTATTCGTGGAGACTGCAAACAGACAGCTTGATAGGCCAGCCATCTACGTCGAAAGAGAAGGAAAGGAAATTAAATGGCTATGGAAGGATTATTTTATAATTACTTGAGAGAGTCTTTCGCTTTCTCTAAGGCCATGCACACCCTCGGAATCAATGAAAGGAAGTCAGTCAACATTATGGGACATAACGCACCAGAATGGACTATTGCATTTATGGGAGGTATTCTCTATAACTGCATCGCCAGTGGTGTATATCCAACAAACAATATATTTTTAATGTAGACGCCTGTCACTACTAAGCTGATCACTCCGAGGCTGAACTTGTTTTAATCTTGTAAAATAGTTGTGGTGGTAGACAGTATTGAGAACTTAAAGAAGATTGAGGTTAACTTGCACAGGCTCCCAAACATAAAAGCAATCGTTATATATACTCTTGACAAGCTTCCTAGTGATGTGAAGGATAAGAGATACTTCGTCTGGAAAGATTTCCTAAATCAATTTACGATATTCATTTGAGTGAAATCTTGGCAAGGATGTAAAAGATGAGGTGGTTTATGAAAAGATAAAGAAGCAGAAACCTGGCATGTGTGCATGTCTCATTTACACGAGTGGCACTACTGGCAACCCTAAAGCTTGCATGCTGAGTCACGACAACATGGTGTGGACAGTTTCTTCTTGCTTCGACAACTTAGTGGGCAAAGGTCAATAGATAACCCCTGATGACAGGATAGTTTCATATCTTCCACTATCTCATATTGCTGGGTTAGTGTTCGACGTCATATCTTAAGCGATGATTGGAACTAAGGTCTACTATGCAAGACCAGATGCCCTTCAAGGATCTATTGTACTTACTCTTCAGTGGGCAAGACCCACTTACTTCTTAGCTGTGCCTAGAGTCTGGGAGAAGTTCGAGGAAAAGCTCAAGGAAATTGGAGCCAGTAAGGGAGCTCTTCTTTAATCTATATCAGGCTGGGCCAAAAGACAAGGAGCCATTAAAGTTGCTGCCTAATATACTATAAAATAATTTAATAGAAGAAAGAGGCTGCACCCCTCTGCTACTCATTCGCACATTTCCTAATTCTCAAGAGAATTAAAGCAGCACTCGGCTTAGACTATTAATTTATAATATATGAATTATAAATAAAGTACAAATTCCTGCAGATAATTTAACAAGCATAGTAAAATTATAAATATAAAATTCATTCATTTTTAACTAGAGATAAGTCAATAAGGCTGAAATTGAATATATTTAAATCTTAATTTTATAAAATATTTAGTTTGAGAATAATGCAAAGCTTGCTTGACAGGAGCAGCTCCCATTAAAGCTTCAACAGTAGACTACTTTGCATCTTTGGATATCATTGTGCTAGGTGCTTACGGAATGAGTGAAACAACTGCAGCTACTACTCTCCAGAGTCCTCAGAATTTCAGTCTCAGATCTGTGGGAAGCGTCATGCCAGGAGGAGAACTCAAACTTGATAATCCCGACGAGAAGGGAAATGGAGAAATCTGCTTCAGAGGAAGATATGTCATGATGGGTTACTTGAAGAATGAAGCAGCTACCAAGGAAGTATTCGATAACCAAGGATTCAAAATTATAGTTCATATTCTTGCACTCAGGAGATCTAGGAAAGTTTGATGACAGAGGATTTCTATATATCACAGGAAGAATAAAGGAGCTAATCATTACCGCTGGAGGAGAAAACATAGCCCCAGTTGTAATTGAAGATAACTTTAAGGATGCCTGTCCTCCTTGCTCTAACATTATGGTGATTGGAGAAAACCAGAAGTTCCTCGCAGCTTTCATCACTCTGAAGGTAGATGTAGACCCAGCAAAGGGAATTGCTTCTCGTAATCTTACCAACGAGGTAAAGCAATTCTTCAAGGCATAGTTAAATGTTGATGTCAAGACAACTGAAGAAGCTGCTGAAAATCCTAAAATTGCTCAGTTCATTCAATACTCTATATAATTTAATGAGATCCAATTATCTGATTAATGCTCCTCTTTTTGCTTCTATCTTTTTTTTAATAGAAACTTACTTTGTTTATAATCAGAACAAAAATTGCAGTAATATAAAGCCAGCCATCCAAATTAGCTTAGTGAGCTAATTTTTGACGTCAAAAGAATGCGGATTTGTCCTAACTTTTCTGAAAAAAATTGTTCGTTTGCCTAGAATGTAAGTTAAAAAAAGGAGAGTTATTTCGCCGCTATTTCTTAACCACTTGTATTTCAAAGTTTATCTTTTATGATCTGATCCTTGCTATTTGCTGGCTGATATATCTGTGCAAGAATTATTGGATTCATTTTCCATGTTAACATGATAGAAGTTTTTTAATGGAAGAAGTTGGGGACTGATTTTAATAGTTAATGGAAAATGATTCTTATAAAGACTAAAATACAAGAAAGAGTGTTAAAAATGCTTGCTTTTAATAATTGATTTCCTTAAAATTATATAGTATAATGCATTGAGAAGGCTAACTCTAAGGCAGTCTCAAGAGCAGCTTGCGTCAGAAAATGGAAAATCCTACTTGATGATTTCAGTCTGGCAGGAGGAGAATTCACCCCTACTCTTAAACTTAAAAGAAAAGTCACAGAGAAAAAGTACCAAGCAATCGTCGATTAATTCTATGAGGAGGCAAAGCTCTGATTAAAAGAAAGTATTTTTATTTTTAAAGAGGGATGATTATCATTATCAAAAAGCATGATATCAATTAAATTTCAAATTTTAATTTGAAAGGGAAGGAGCAAGGAAAATATCAATTTACTCTAGTTTTATGAAAGGATTCTTGAAATAGCAAATTATTAAAAATTAAATCTTGAACTATAAACTTGATTTCAGTAAAAGATCACATCTGAGTCTATATTTATTGTCTAGTCATTGATTTTGTTCACTTGCTTGGAACAATGCTTTTTTCTTGGAGAGTTATGCAAAGTAAACAGGCTAACTCTTCTAATTTTTGGATTAGTCAAACTCATCATTTGAAAGTACTTGATCATTGAGTTGGTAGTTCTGATCCACTGATTAAGTTAAACTTGCTTGCATAAAGTCACAATAGTTTAGGTTTCTTAGGGTGATGTCAGTTTGCATGTTTTAAATTTTGATTTTCTTTCCTCTAGGTGAAATAGTTTCTCTGAACTTATTTTGGAATTGTTGTAGTTGATAGTTATCAGTGAGGGAATCTTCTTCAGTGATTCTTCTTCTGGTATTGTGCATTTGAGGGTTTAGTCTTTTTCTGAGTATCTTAATGTTTCTCTTTTGATTAAATGATTATATGCAAAATTAGATTGGTTGTTTCTCTTTTTACTTTGTTGTACATTAAGATTCTCCTCTCAGAGAGCATTCCAGTAGATTGGTTAGTAGCTTCTTTATTATTCATGAAATCTGAGAATTTGGTGAGTTAGTTTGCTTCAGAAGGCAACTATGGGAATATTGAATTCACTCCTCTCAGTTATTGCTGCTATCTCCTAAATTACCCATTGACATTATTTGCTTTAAAGCAATAAAATACGTTAAAATCTTATCATTTAAATTAAGTATCAATAATCTAGATACTACTCTTCCATTAAAATTTTATCTCTATAAAACACTATTTCGTTAAATAAAAATTTGAAACTCTTACTGAATCTTTAAATCATCCTCCTTCTTTTTATTATATATTTTTACATATAATTTGGCCACATTTTTAATTAAGAATACAAAAGAAAAATTTAAGCTTATATGCAACAGAATTTAATTTATGCTTTATCTATTCATCATTAAAAGAAATTAATACGAATTGATTTGCTCTTTTATTTCTCCTACTATTAAACTGAGGAACTGATGGCAAAATGAACTCATTGGAAGGAGCTAGCTCGTATGATCTTTGTGGTTTCAACGAATTGGCAGAGCTTAAGTTTGCAGAATTCAGATTTTAAATTTCTGACTAAGAGGGTTACAGATGAGTAATCTTGTCTAGCTTCAGTAAAGCTTCAGATAGTTTTGGGAAAATGTTGCTCATTATATTTTAATCTTCTTGCCCAGATTTAGAAGGAATGAGTAATGGACTTGACATAATATTTGGAGTTTGGGATAATCTTTTCGCCCCATTAGATGGTTTAAGCAAAGCAAAGTCGCCCATAAGAGATGCTCTGGTCCTCTCAGTGAGTCCCTCAAGGATAATGAAAGCTTGATGGAGGTATTTGAGGATTTTGGAGTTCTTAAACTCTTCTATGTCCCTAGAGAACATATACTTGGGTAGAATCCTATCGCACATCAAAGCAGATTTCTTGAGGAGCTTGATTGCGACTCTTAAATAATCCAAAAGCTTGTTTCTTGTGGAGGGGTTGAGCCTATCATTATTCAAGGAGTCACTTGAGGAGAATCCATCCTCGCCAAGGTCTTGAGTGTCTATAGTCATGGACTCATCATTCTCGGTATATTTTTAGCAACCCTTGTTGAAAAATTCGTACTAGGCAAGCACAAATCTATTCTGCCTTCTCATTATTTTGTCGTAATTTATCACTGAGGAGTCTTTCAAGCTCTTTTTAGTTATCTTCAACAAACTAAGGGCTTTAGTCAAATTCCAACAAATTTCAAAAGCGTCGTTACAGAAGTAAACTGGAAGAGATTAATCTATAAAGGGGCTTTCTTAGTAGAAATCCTCCAGGCTTTTTGACAACAGAATTTCACCTATCCCATTATTACAACATCATATTTAAGCCGTTAATTTAGTTATAAAGGGCAAATGATTTCAAAGTTGCAGATATTTTTAACGCGCATAAATTCTCTCAACTAAATTTTTTTAGTGCATACAAAATCCAATTAAATTATAGGATGAATACGAATGGAGAATCGAGGGTTGGTAGAACTTAAAAAGAATGCTTTTCAGTGTTGATCTCTGGCGGCTCTGATGCGTGGCAGTTTGAGTCTTTCTCTATTCTTGGTGGAAATTAATTGAAAAAGCGAATTATTTAAAAGTACACCTTAATTAAATTAAAAACATCAGATTAGCAAAATAAAAGTTTGGAATATTGGAATATTCCAATCTGGGACTCAGATCAGTGCCAATAGATAGAGTTGTCTCAATCAGGGCGTGATTCATATTCCAATGTTCCAGAGTGATCAGACTCAGAAGTAAGATATAATAAAGGAGGCGTGAGTATAAATAACTTAATGAATTAGTGAGATAGAGGCGATTAAGCTTTTGCTTTATAGAATCCTGCGCGACTGTCAGTGGAAGTTGTCCTTGCCTACAGAGGTGAAGTCCTGAGCGTTGGTACCAATGAGCTCCTCTCGTTCTTCGCCTATACGAGGCATGCCCCTTCCATCTGCTATCAGTCTCAGTTCAAAGTACCGCGCGAGTTGATCTGCGCTGAGAGGGAAAGCAATCTGAATGTAGTTCTGGTCTCTGAGCATCTCCACGATTCTCATTCTCGACAAGAGCGCACCTCGGTCCAGGTCACTCATGAGTCGCAAAGGAGTATCATTGGACGTGATCAGAGTGGAGCAGCCCTCATATCTCTTACCAGCCTCTCCGTCTTTCACATTAGGCACAAATCCTGGGCCCTCCTGGAGGATCTTCATCTTGGCTCTGCTTTTCAACTGGAGAGGATAGGGAAGCAAGCGCCATTGATATTTTTAAATAATAATTGAATACTCACGCCTCCTTTATTATATCTTACTTCTGAGTCTGATCACTCTGGAACATTGGAATATGAATCACGCCCTGATTGAGACAACTCTATCTATTGGCACTGATCTGAGTCCCAGATTGGAATATTCCAATATTCCAAACTTTTATTTTGCTAATCTGATGTTTTTAATTTAATTAAGGTGTACTTTTAAATAATTCGCTTTTTCAATTAATTTCCACCAAGAATAGAGAAAGACTCAAACTGCCACGCATCAGAGCCGCCAGAGATCAACACTGAAAAGCATTCTTTTTAAGTTCTACCAACCCTCGATTCTCCATTCGTATTCATCCTATAATTCACTTAAGTATTTTAAGATAATTAAAAGAAACTTCATCAAAATTAATATGACTGGTATTCAATTTCTTTCCAAAAATAATTTATATATTGTTTTTTGACTATGCTTACAATTGAAAATTGATATAAAATATTCTTTACTTTGATTATAATAAGGTATTTGCCTTTCAAGTTTAGATGAGCTACTGACTCCTTGTAGAGGACTTGAAGATTTAGCTGCTATTTAAATATATAATAACAATTGTTCAACGACAGCAAGGCAAAAGCATAAGGATGGAATACTCATGCACAATAGCTCACTCAGCACAGTCTCGTGGGAAAATCTGCTCCATCCAGTAATTATCAATCCTTGCACAGATTTCTAACACATAGGATTCGCCCTTATTTTATCAATCCAGTTCTTGTGATTCGCTAAACGCTCGTTGAAGTCTGTCATGGAGGAAGAAGGCTCACAAGATCCTCTGAAACTAGACGCCACCCACACACTCTTGAATTCAAGACACAAATTATTTAAGCTCTAAGATTTTATGGTCTAGTTAAATAATTCCTAATTCCCTGAATATGACCATATGCATGGCTTAATTTTAATAGTTATTCATTTATAACGATTATTAGATACCAACATGTCATGCGTAAAAATATATTCGTAATTTTTTCCATTCAATCACCCTAGATCTTAAATAACCTTAATTGTTGCTTGAGTGCTCTCTTAATCTTATTGCTGCACCAAAAATTTTCAATGATTGAGAATAAGATTAAGATCAAATACTTAAAAAGAATTATTGACTCTACACATAATAAAATTATTTTTTGTTGTGCATTAAAAGTTAATAGCCCTATTTCTTAATGAAAACAATTACCTTATTTTATTTAATTATTTTTTGACTGTGATCTACCTTAAACTTCTTTAAAACCCTTAATAGTAATTTATAATAATAAAGGCTAGAAAATGGATTAGCCATTCGGTTTTAATGAAGAAAATTCCATGAACTAGAAATTCCTGAACATATCATCCCAAATATAAAAGACAATTTAATTAAAATATTAACTTAATTTAAATCTTTTTAGAGAAATTGTCTAAATCACTGATTGTATAAAGTTTAATTTCACAGGAACCTTCCATCCTATAGTTAAGCATTTTCATTATAATATAGATCAGGTGACTATTTGTAAAATATTAAATTTATCTATTTTCAAAAATATAGTAACAGTCAGTATTTAGAATAAAATTTAAATGGCTCTTTTAATCTCTTAAAAATATAATTAAGCTGGGGTTAATTTAATTACTGTCAACATAAATTAAGTATCCTATAAATTTTATTTGGAGATAATTTAACATCTCTTTTATTTTATCTATAATAATCTCAATTTTAGGATAGAGTTTCTTAATTTTCTTGCAAAGCTTTGTAATATATTTAGAGTACAACTGTGCCTTGCTAGTCTCCTCCACAAAGAATTAGCACTATCTGCAGGAAGCTAAATTAAAAACTTCATCAGCCCCCAAATGAATGTAGCTGAGCTTGTCTTCTCCAAATATTTTGATATTCTATTCGATCATAGCTATAACTACTTCAATCGCTTCTTTCTTTAAAACACTTTAAATTATATGGAAAAAATAAATTGATCTTGAGAGGGCAAATTGACTAAAATGAATCTGCAGATTCTCTTAGGTGTATGAATCTTTCTTTTTTTAGCACAAATTCTAAATGACCGAAGGATTAAACTAGTGGCACCATTTTAAAATTGAATTTGTCAATCAGCATTTGCAACTCCTTCAGTTAATCTTTGGTGTAAATTATACAAAACATATATTATAATTATTGTTTAAATGTAACCAAACGTATTTATAATTGTACAAAATTTATCATTAAATTAGAAGAGCTAATAAGATATTAATAAAAATTATTATAAATAAAAAATAAATAAATTTGACAGGAACGGGTCTTATATCAAATTTTAAATAAATGATTTATATTATTTTTATCGTCTGCAAGAGTTTGTAATAAGATGCGTATCTTCTCTTTAATTTTTCATAAGTACTAAAACTTTATTTCTGGACTTTTAACAAAAAACACATTTAGAATTAATAAAATGTTTTCCCTATATAATTGTCTTTTACTATAATTGAAACAATTATTGAGTGTAGAAGTTGAGTCCCTTAAGAGAAGATAAATAGCCATCATAAGGAAATGTGTCTTCAAACTCAAATACGAACCCTGTCACGAAATTTTTGTACCTTTCCCCTAGAAATTATACTAGCTATTTCAAAAATTGAAAAGTAGGTGGAGCTCCTTTGCAATCGATGTGAATGAAAATTTCTTTGAAAATATTTTTGTCACTTCTATATCCTAGAAAATAAGAATTAGAACCCTCTGAAAGAAGGGAACTCTAAACTCATTTAAATTGCACATCCATTTAACATATTTAAACAATTTTTATGTAAAGTCAATTGCCACTTCTTTTAATTTGCTGCTGTCTTGGATGAACTCTTCTCGAGATTTATCTTGAGACTTTTAGTTAATGAATGCTTAAATCCGCTCACAGATGTCCACCCTTCCATTCTCGAAAGCTATTCGATAAGGAGTCATGCCTAAATTATTCATTTTCTCATAGTCTACGTTTTTCTAAAGGAGGAATTCTACCAGCTCAATTTGATTGAATTAGCAAGCCACATGCAAAAGATTTTACCCATCTTAGTTCTGATAATCTGAGAGATAAGGAAACTTTCTGAGGAATTCTATCAACCTAAACTTTAAATTAGCACAAATAATCTATACAGTTCCTATGATCCTTTGCTGATTGTGGTTTCTAGAGGACAAGCACTGCCTGTTGGAGAGTAAGTGAGATCTTCCGAATTGCAATATTTCAAAATCAATTTAGCACTCCTGACGATATTAAAAATTAAACAGAAGTAGTAGTATTCTTTATTGGGACTTGTCTGTTATTGTCTACGATAAGGCACAAAGGCGTGGACTTTCTCAATAATTCAGGTGTCTCTACTTATCTTTTGCATTTTGAAGAGTCTACCCTCTCTAGTATTTTTAAAATGAACTTTATCACTTTGTATTCAGCTGACTGACATAATAAAATAAACAAGCGAAATGCAAGGGCAGTTTCCCAGATTTACTAGTTACTTATAATGCTTGAAAGAGTAGTTCAGCTCCTCTATATTTCTAGACTACTTTTAAGAAACTAACTTTGCCTAATTCACAAGCTTAATGAATTAGGGTAGTTCCAGTCCACTAAAAATAAAAAAGAAACTTGTCATAATGTTTGAGCACCTACTAATCTATGTGCCAGTGCTGAATACTCTCAATCTCGTCTTCTTATATTTTTTTCTTAACTTCTTGATAATACAACTTTACCTCAGTCTAGTTAAGGTTATCTGTCTCCTCCATATCTTCAGCATAAAGATTATCAATTTTTAAATCCTCATCTATTGCATCATCCTCTTCAGAGCGAAAGTCTAGATCCTCATTTTCGCTTTTCTGGCTTTCATAATAAAATTAATTTTGCTCTCACTTGAATCTGAAATTTTAGAGGAAGATTTGGATTTAGTGATGAAGTCCTTGAATATATTCTATCTTTCCTTCTCCTAACTCTTCCGTAGTTATTCTTTAAGCAAAGGGGAAGCTGATCTGGAAAGGTTATGATCAATTTTAAAAGAAAGATTGACCAAAATATGATAAAAATTGATAGTGATAAAAAAATTAGGAACAAAATTCAAATAGCTGAATAATTAATAAACTGGTAAGTTTGTAGATGATTTTTATTCTTATGAGAAGGAGAGGTTTATATTTGCATAGTGGAAATATTCGAGGATTAAAAGTTTTTAGTGAATACTTTGGAAGATGATGATGATGTTAGCATTTAGATTATAAATTATCAACATATTACAAATTTATCATTTAATCTTAAACTAATATTTAGTCATAATGTTTATTTATTTAACCTCATTTAAATTCAATAATTTAAAGTAAATATTTTTACATAAAAATTTGTATTTAATTTATAATAATTGCTCTTACAAAATGTGAGCTCATTTAAAGCAAAGAAGCCATTAAACAATTAATAATTTACATAATTTTGAATGGTCATATTTAACTATTTAAAATACAGTAATAAATTAAATATAAACCTTGTAAATGATGGATGCATTTTATTCAATTATTTTAAAGGTAAAATATAATTTTATAATAGAAATTTTATCGTAATTTTAGTAGTTTATTTATATTTAAGATTTGTTATAACTCTGAAGTCTTAAAATTAGTGGATAGGAATTGATGAAGTTTTGAGTTAATTGATAAGAAATAATTTTGAGAAGTAGCTTGATATTAATAATAAATTAACTATGAATTAAATCACCAGCCAACAGCTAAACTATTCATTTAAAAGATTACTGCATTACTATAATAGACTATCTTATTCTTTAATTAGAACACTCTTTATTACTCACTCTAATAATATGCTAATTCCTAATTCAAAAATATCCATAATTATTTATGCAAAAGAAAAACTAATTTAAATATGAATAAAGTATCTTTAATTACTTCTTCTTCGGGTAATTTATTTACTACGATCTAGGAAATATTTTTTTTAATTTCTTTTAATTTTATTTCTTCAAGTATGAAAGACGCCATTACTTATAAATAAATAAAACTTATATTGTTGAATAAGTTTAATTGCGTCGTAAAAGCCAAAAAGTAAATAAGAAATTGTTCAGAATATCAAATTAAAAATCCTTATAGGGCCTTCTACTTCGAGCAATATATCAAAGCAGTCGGGGTAAACTGGAATTTCAAACGATAAATATCAACTTTTGCAACTCATCAATAAAGTTATTCATTGAATAATTTTAAATAAATAATTCTATTCAATTTTTGATACCAATTTAATTTGCCATAGTTAAAATAACCATTCCTTCATTTATATTTTTGGCACTAAGGTCACTTTTTTTTAAAGAGTTTGAATGAAAAAAATTAAATATGAATTACTAATTAGAGTAATTATAAACAAGTTTTGACCAAATTACAATATTATTGTATATCATATATTCATAATAAGATTAAAAAAATATAACAAAATATATTTTTAGGATTATTTCTTGAATTAAAAAGTAAACATGAATTCTCAGTCTCAAGCCACCAACTAAGGAAGAAGGATATCCCTCGAAATGCAAAACAGTGCAGCAGCCCTTTCCTCTCAAGTTCTGCCTCCTCAAATGCCACCTACCCATTCGAACTACTAATCGCATCACTAAATTCCCCAGCCTAATTAGATCTAGATAGTTCCTGCCTAGGGTCTTTTGCTTTCTAAGAATTCTTCAGCAGATGGCAGGAAAAAGAACGCCACCGATAAGAAGAAAAGAAACTAAAGCAAACTCAGCAACCAAGAAAATTCACTCTCTTAGCACCAGCCTTCTCTTTCCCACTCCATTTAAAACCATCACATTCACAATTCTACACTCACTTCTAGTGCAGAGAGGCCCCTAAACATCACTATTCCGACTAAAAACAGCATTATGAATTTAACTACTCCTTTCTCAAATTCTCATCAATAGGTGGCATCAATTAATCTCTCTCACTAAGGCTTTAGCCAAGATACATAAACTTATAATTAGATATCTGCCAAAAAGAAAACATCAGTCAGCAGATTAAATCATCACCTTACTAACCACTATTCAAATTAAGAATCATCAGAGAGAGGATCAGTGTCGATCGGAAATACCTCTAAGACCGGAGCTCCTAAGACTCTTAATACCATCTATACATAAGATTAGCTTAAAGTTATGAGGAACCAGACACTTTCACCTCCTCCTAATAGCAAAACTAAGACTCACTCTGCTTTATAACAAATAGCTAGCCTAAGCAAGTCTGGACAAAAGCAAGCCTAGAGACCTGCTGATAGTACATCCATAACTAGGTCAACAAAGAAAATTACGCAAATCAAATGCTTAGTCAAAAAGCAATAGCAACAGAAGTCAATGTCTAGAGATTTCACAAACGCTCTCATGAACACCAAAATATAATCAGCCACCAATATTTATCATTTTAAAATATAATATTGCTCGATTAAGACGAAAATCAAAACTTTTTAAACTTGTTCAATTAGAAAAGATTATATCCATCTCATATCAATATAATTTTAACTCTTTTATGTCTTTTCTTTTAAATATCTTTAGAAGTTAAATACTTAAGAGCTATTTTTGCACTTTAGTTAAAACAATTTTTTGATAAAATTTATTCAATCATCAAATTCAAATTTGATCAATTGAAACTATTCGATTATAATAATTGATTCTTTATTTATTTAGAATAGAGAGAGAGAAAAACATTATGATATCTTTTTTATTAAATAAACTTAATATCTATATAATAATTCGTATTGTTGCTTTTACTATTATTTTATTGTTTTGGTTATAAGAGTTCTCAATAGATACAGTTTAACTTGTTCAAAAGCCAAGGCAACACTCACAATTAAGGGTCTCACAATTTAACTCTTAACAACCAATCTCTTTAAAATTCTTCTCTGCTAGCTGGTGCCTTGAACTTGACTCAAGGATTATATCAATAGATCAATCCCCACCAACAAAATCTTACTATAGGTGGTGGAACCTCCTCAACTCACCACTCGCTGTCTCCAAACAGCAGACTCGCAGCAGCTAATTCCAGCCACAAAAAGAAGAAGAAACAAATCATCAAAAAAAAGAAAATAGACATTCAATCATCTAATCAACCAGAACTCGCTTCAGGAGTTCAGCTTTTTAAACCTCCTATTACTACTAAATTATATTCAAGTATTCGCTTTATATCTTATAGCAAGGCAAGTTAGTACAATTTGATGCAAACTTCACTTAACTTAAAGAATGGACTTAACTCTATTCTCAATGATTCAAAGGACCAGTCCATCACAAAGGTAGTCAATGCCACGCAGCAAAGCAATACACAATAGTCAATTAACTTGCAGAAACTAGTCTTCTTTCAGTTAGCACAGTCTCAACACAACTCTCTCCCCTAAATCATATATAACACTCTCAAGCAACAGAGTTTCTACCCCTTCCCCAATTAGCAGACTCAATCAACAGCAGCAACTCTTAATCAACTCAGTTAGAATATTCCCAATCAGTCTGTAAATAAGTCATAAACAAGAAAGCAATCTCGCTGCACTACTCAAGAGAGAATACTAAGAGCTTCTGAAGCCCAGATTCAGTAAATTTAATTTAATTGAGCGAGAACTGCTACTCACTAACAAAAAGAATGCAGCTAGCGGGGCTGCAACCACTAACCACAACTCTCTTACCAATTCTTAAACAAGTTTACAAACTGATGCCAGATTAAAACAAATGGCTTTGCAGCAAACCTAATGTGAGTATCTAAATAAGGAGAACCACTCGAAAGCAGTACATCTTGGAGGGCAGACATTAGGTTAAATGCCTAATAAGAGACAGCAGAATTCATAATTTATCATACTTTATATTCGGGAAGCCAATATAATTCAACTTACATCAAAACTGATGATCTGTTTTAATTGGATAAGACATTCACAGATATAATTGAATCCATCCAAAATCAGCAACAACCATCTGAAAATCAAATATAGTAAGTAAAGCAACAAGCCAATCTCACTCTCATTAAACAGCAGCTTGAGAAAATTAAAAATGGCTATGAAATCATAATAAAAAGACTAAGTGACTAGCAAAACATACAGTCACTCTCTGCCAGACTCAAACAGCAAAGACTTCTCTCTGATAGACAGCAGGAAGAAGACAATAAACACTTCCTTATTAAAATTCATTAAGATGTTGTGTTTTAATGTTTACTACAACTTAAGCTTCCAATTCAAACAATGATTGCTTTTCCATAACCTCATCATTTAGAGCACAGTAAAATCCTATCAATTAAGCTTAAAAATCGCTATATAAGTTAAGCATAATAGTTATTTATCTCTTTTATTTTGTTTTAAAATAACTTAAATTTATATTTTAAAGCTTAGCTGCAACAAAGAATATTGGAGCTTGAGAACAAAAATATGATGCTGTCCTAATCTTTGAGACAGAAAGATGATGAATTAAATCATCAAGAGCAGATAATTTAACTACTGAAAGCAAGAAGATGGAAGTCAAGAGAGACGATGCAGGAACTCAGACTATGCCTGAAGATAGACCCAGTGCCTGCTAGACCTCCTGTGTTGACAGATCGTAAAGCAGATCTGATGGTTGATAATGAGGAAAGCTGAGGCGCCTAAAATAAGAGACTACAAAAGAAAATTGAATACCACAAGAATAAGGAAAACAAGTTCCTCTTCTTCCTGTTCTCACTCCAAAATCAAGGAATCCCAGTTAACGAAGATCTACGAGAAGGAAGGCATCAAGGATATTCCCACCAGTAGGTTTGCAGAGATTCTAAATGAAGATGGAAACCAAGCTAACTAGTCAAGCATACTCTTTTCGTTCTACTCAGATGACAGCTATGAACCAATTGATGATGGCCCTGACCTCGCCAAGATAAAGAAGAAGCCTTCCTTTATCCCAGCCTTGAACTTGATTAACTTGCCAGATTACGAGAGCTCCTCAGATGAGGAAGAATAAGACCCTTCCAAAGCAGCAGGAGAAGTAGATCCTCAAGCTCACAGAAATATGAACTAGTAGGACTACTAAGAAAGCATGAAATAAATTAAAAAGAATAAGATACAGTTCCCATTTATCTCTTCATTGTTTACATTGAGAATTTCTACAACAAATGCCAGCCTTCTACCATCCCTCCTCATTCTCTTCATTCAGATGAGGTAGAAGCCCCAATCCAAGAAGAAGAAGAAGATCAATGCATTATCGGATAGAAATCATTTTTATGTTGTCTTTAATGATTAAAAAAAAACTAAACAAAATGTTTCAACACAAATTTGTACTTAAATCTTATCAAAGCTTTAAACTCATTTCAGTGGCCTTCACTTAATACATAAATACTATATTAAGTTTAATTTTTTGTTTGTAATAACCGAAAATCCAAACAAAATAAGTTGTTTTATAAATAATTATGCTTCTTCCTTGTTTGAGATAAGCATTAAGTATTAAATGAGAATGGATATATACAATTTCTATTAGCATATTTTTTCTATGATTAGATTTTCTTAGAATATTGAAAATGTGAGCAGCAGGCTAAGATAGTTGCGAATGAATGACAGAAGCAGCATGAGCTACCATAGAATGGGGCACTACTCAGAAGACTAACCCTAAAGTTACCAA
The DNA here is from genome assembly GCA_027382625.1 of Tetmemena sp. SeJ-2015. Taxonomy (NCBI): domain Eukaryota; phylum Ciliophora; class Spirotrichea; order Sporadotrichida; family Oxytrichidae; genus Tetmemena; species Tetmemena sp. SeJ-2015. The sequence goes on along the minus strand of JAJKFJ010022697.1, from coordinate 272,782 downwards.
TCTAGAAGTTAGATGGACTTAGGAGATGAAGATAGTAGATCAGATAACGCACTCTAAGAGCATGATCAGGACTACGTAATGTGCTAGATTAACTAAGGTAGCAGTTTACTGTTGTTTGAGAAAGATGACATGCAGAGCAATATGTAGCCAAGTCAAATCAATCCAGCTAGCATGATGATGGATGATGACTTCTGCTACAGTGTAGATAAGTATAGCAAAAGAAGGTCCTCAAAGGATATCATGTCAACGTGAATAAAGTCTTTCAATTTAGAACTTATATTTTATACTAATTTATACCATAATTTTAATATCCTAATATTAAAATATTTAGTATTTATTAAAATATATAATAGGTTCTAATGAAAAATGGAGGATGTAATATCTGATGCTACCTAAAGAAAAAGGTTAAATATTCTTTTTCAAAACATTTTATAAGCTGCTCAATTGCGAAGAGTCATTTTTTAGTAATTTTGTATGCCTCTGAAATAATTTAATTTATTAAAAATAACAAGATTTTAATTATCATATATTTTTTAGCTTTAAGCTGCCATCAAAATAAAGATAAAACATTATAATTTACTTTTCCAGATTTTAAATTAAAATTTTATAACTGATCCTCTATTGAAGATAGCAAATTTTGAATAGTATATATTTGGATGGATAATTGATTATTGAAGGTAGTTATAATAAATTTTAATTAAATGCTTAACGATTTGTTCTGCAAATACTAGGCTATCCCTTCTAGTTAGCCGTCTACTGTCCCTGCTCCCCAAAGATAAGTTGCTGTAGACAAGAGAAAGAGCACAAATACATGGGGAAATTATAACTACAAATTTACATTTGGTACACAAGGAGAAGCACTATATCAGACTAGCATTATCATCAATATTCAATTAGCTCCTCAATACACATGTTCTAACCTAATTTAAATATTACAACATCATAAAAACTATAATTATAAGCAGCTACTATTATTTTGTCATATGCAGCAACTATTCTAAGAGATTTTATCATTTGGATACTCATAGTATCCCTAAATTTATTAAGACTGAATCCAAAATCTTTTTAATCTAGATTATCTCCAACTTTTAAAATTCTTTTAAATATGGCGCCTTTAATTATGATATATTAAAATGCCTTTTTAAATTATATACCAATTCTAAACTGTGCTTATTTACGCAAATGCAGAGGATAAAATAAATGGACTGCCCATTCCTATAAAGTGCTATTTTTATTTGCAATTGGTTCAGAATAAAGAACGAGAGAACATATCAGATTCCTGAAATATCATCTAATGTGTATTAACTCTCAGCAGAAGATATAGGTTGCAACATTAGAATAGAAGCAATACCCCTCGATGAAGACACCTATGATGGAAAAGCATTTGGAGAATTCGGACCTATTGAGCTAGACCCCTCTGCCAGATAAACTTTAGAGTATGTTCTTGGCACTGGAGGATCACAGTTCCCAATTACAGTTCTAATGGCGGGAAGCGATACTAACTTCCACACTAAGTCTCAATCCATCCACAAATCTAGCAGCTTTTCTTAATCTAGTCACTCTGAAACTGAATATAACTAAGATCAGGATCAGATTGAAGCCAACTTATTTGTCAATACAAATGTAATAAAAATAGTGTTCCCAGATTAAAATGGTGGAATGGGAAATAATGAGGATACCATTGCTCTTAAATACACAATTGATTACCCTCGATTGGAATTGCACCCTTACGACACCTAGAGATTCAAAATATACTATACAGATGATAAAGTAGAGGCAAAGTATGAATTCAATAAATGCATGGACTTAAGAGCTTTGAGCAGATAGTCTAGAGATCTAATTGCACTTGCTATCAAATGCTTCTCTGCTCACACTTATTACATCAATTCCAAGATTATTTCCAATCTCAACACCTTTTAAAATGAGAACTCTCTTAAAGCATAGAATTAGCAGCAGACTTTGTAAACAACAGTCAGCGCAGTTCTTTTAGAGTTGGAGTTTGTAAAGAGAGAATTGTACAATTAGATTATTTCTTCGTATTTAATCAAAATTGATAATATCTTAAAATAAAAAGAGGAAATTCTTTAGTTATATACCCTAACTAAATTATATTTCTATTGTCAAAAATATAATATAAACCTTCATTAAATCACTGAAGTCAAAATACGTTTTTTGAATTAAAATTAAAGTATTTTATTCTTCCTTAATCCCTCCAAATCTGATGATTTTTATATTTAATCTTTTCACTCGTTCTTTGGTTTCTCAACTGCTGTTATATTTGCTTTTCTTTTTTCTTATAAATAAATGTTAATATTTTAAATTATAAATAATTTAAATTGAGCAATTGTACTGAATATATGACTTTAAAACCCATATATAAATCTATAAAATAAAAACTACTTTTTGAGTTGTATTTATGATATAATCATGCTAAAGAGCTAGAGAAAGGGAAACAACTGCTAAAGAGTGATATGAGGAAGATGGAGGAAGAAATGCTCCTCACCATAGAAAGTTACAAAAACATCCTGGAAAGCTTTGAGCAGTAAGATGAAACAGATATCGTAAAGGCAAAGCGAGAAATCATAAACATGTAGAAGTAGGTTGAGGAACTCCAACGAGAAAGACAGAAAGCAATTGATCAAAGAGTAGTGGCAGACGATGAAAAAAGAAACCTAAGAGCAAAGGTAGAAGAGTACAAGAGGATTGAAACTTCCCTTAAGGAAAATATTGAAGCCATCAGCAATCAGATGGGCATCCCTAAAGCGGAACATCAAAAGCTTAAAGCCCAACTCACTGAAAAAGAAAAAGACATTCAGCATCTGCAGACTTAAATACATCAACACTAACAGCAAATTCTATCCTATTATCAATATTATTATGATCAATATTTATTCAAGAACTAAAGCAAAGCGATGCTTCAAACTCAGAATACCTGTCCAAATTAGAAAATGAAAAGAATCAAATACAACAGTATTTACACATCAAGGAGGATGAAGTAGCTAACCTAAGAAGCGAAGTAAGAAAGCTAATTGAAGAAAACAAGAGCTTGATTGAGATATCTTCAAATCAGCAGCAACAAAGATAAGAGTTGCAGGTGGACTCAACTTTGATCAAACAATTAGAAGTTAAAATCTTAGAATTATCTGAAGAAAATGAGTCTCTCATTGCTCAAAGGAAAACATTGAGCAAGTCTAAAGAGAGTGTCACTAAAGATCTTGAAAAATTGATGAAGGATTTCGAAATGCAAAAATAAGAGTACGAAGCTAATCTTCAGAGACTCACTTAAGCAAATCACAGAATGGTAGACCAGGGATAAGTACATGAATAAGAAAAAATAGATATAATCTAGTAAAAGTAAGATCTTATCATTAAAATAGGACTACTCGAAGAACAGATCAAAATTCAATCAGAAGAGCTTGTAAAGAGAATAAAAAATTAATTTCAACATATGTAGCTTTTATCTATGATTATATTTAAATTTGATTTATATATTCTCAATGAATTAATAATTTTAACAATTAATTTATCAGAAGAGCACAAAAAACAACTAGATGAGGTGCACTTCAGCTATACCAAGGAGGGTAAAAAACAAAAAATGGGAATATTTGCAGCTATCTTGCAAGAGGAAGAGATGAGCTCAGATGAAGAGGATTAAAAAACTGTAGATGCTTACTCTTAAACTGAATCCATTTAACTAAAAAGCTCATCTGTCCAGACTGACGTGATTCCTCAAAAAGAAATTAAAAATGTGAAAGAGGAAAAGAAATATTGTCTATAATTATAAAAAATTTAAATTTTAATGAAGAAAATTATCTATTCTTTTTTATGCTAAAAAATAAGAATTTCTTCAGCTTGGATCATAAATTATTTTGTATTTTTATTAGTAAACCCATTAATCTAATTCATTTGGAGCAATAGTATGAACCAATGTCAAGTCACAGAAGCAGTAGATAGGCAATTGATAATTACACCTCCAAGAAAACTCCCCAGAAATAGTCTAAAGTTTCAAACATATAATTATTCGAGCCCTCTTCTCAAAGCGCTAGTTCAGCTTTAAATTCATCTACTATTTCTCTATCGAAATCAAAATCGATAACAAAGCCAAAGGAAACCAAGGACACAGAATTACTTAAAACTATTGAGGAGTAGAAATAACTTATCTAATCGTAAGGCAGAGCTTTAGACGAAGCTAATATAAATATATCAAACTAAAACAAGCAGATCCAGAACCTTGATTCTTAATTGAAGGACTATTATTCTCATAATCAGAGTATAAGTAAATTTAAATTAAGCAAGATTAATCCAGTCATTTTCCTTGCAGACTAAGATAAGGATATTAAAGTTTTAAGCCCTCTTTCCTCTATGGACAATTTCATTACATAAATTTAATGTTTGCTTTTGTTAAATTAAACCAGGATTTATTTAAGAATGATAACTACAAGATATTTCTACAGAAAAAAATATATACTTCAATTGAAGAGGAGAGTTTTCAAAATTTTATTAAACAATGAATATATCCACAAATAATTTCAAATTAATCTTATTCAATTTAGTTATAAACCTCTATATCAACTGAGGAAATTTAATAGATATGAGAATCTTATATTGTAAATATCATTGGCAATTATAAGAATAGAATTTAAATTATTTTATTAAATTTTAATTTCTTTTACTTTCACTCTGATTTATCACAATAATAATTAAAATAATTATTATAGATTTAGCGTTGATTTAGCGAAATTTTTTTAAAAATTTATTACCAGTACTTATAGTTAAGTTTTTATTGATGAGATCCCTACTGTAGTTCTTCATACTCCTTGGGTGTTGAAAAGTGGTCTTTTTGCGCCATCTAGGGCTCATTCGATAGCTCTTGTAAAATTAGGTGGACTTTATCCTGTGCGATGACCCTCTATCTGCTCTCTTGATGGAGTTAACTGGACTTTAATGTGGCAGGTGCCAATTGTTCATAAATGCAACCCCCTAATTATTTTGCCCTCACAAATTGAGGATTCAGCCAAAGTGCACAGGATCATTGTTTCTCCCCTTGAAATGCTCTATCCATTGATACCCATATTGCTAGGGTTTGAAGTGATATTATTTAAACATAATAACTTAAATTCTTTAAACTACTAAATCCTAAATGGAAGGAAACTACACAAAATAGATGAATAACCTTGAATTTGTTGATAAATAAAAAACTAAAATTATTTGAACTATAATAGAAGAAAGAAAGTTTTTTATAGATGGCACTCATAATATCTGAGAAACAGAATGGTTTATAGGAATTATTAAAAGTTAGAAATGGTTTTTCATAATTATTGGACGTTATAAATTACACTTTTTCAAAATTAATTAATTAATTGTAGCTAATTAAAAAACCTCAAATCCGGGGAGGGGTTCGAACGCCCGTCCTCCAATTCATAAATCAGACTCAATAGTAGGAATACCATTGAGCGAAGCGGAGTCTGATTTATGAATTGGAGGACGGGCGTTCGAACCCCTCCCCGGATTTGAGGTTTTTTAATTAGCTACAATTAATTAATTAATTTTGAAAAAGTGTAATTTATAACGTCCAATAATTATGAAAAACCATTTCTAACTTTTAATAATTCCTATAAACCATTCTGTTTCTCAGATATTATGAGTGCCATCTATAAAAAACTTTCTTTCTTCTATTATAGTTCAAATAATTTTAGTTTTTTATTTATCAACAAATTCAAGGTTATTCATCTATTTTGTGTAGTTTCCTTCCATTTAGGATTTAGTAGTTTAAAGAATTTAAGTTATTATGTTTAAATAATATCACTTCAAACCCTAGCAATATGGGTATCAATGGATAGAGCATTTCAAGGGGAGAAACAATGATCCTGTGCACTTTGGCTGAATCCTCAATTTGTGAGGGCAAAATAATTAGGGGGTTGCATTTATGAACAATTGGCACCTGCCACATTAAAGTCCAGTTAACTCCATCAAGAGAGCAGATAGAGGGTCATCGCACAGGATAAAGTCCACCTAATTTTACAAGAGCTATCGAATGAGCCCTAGATGGCGCAAAAAGACCACTTTTCAACACCCAAGGAGTATGAAGAACTACAGTAGGGATCTCATCAATAAAAACTTAACTATAAGTACTGGTAATAAATTTTTAAAAAAATTTCGCTAAATCAACGCTAAATCTATAATATTTTTTGATTTTGCTTCTTATTATCTTTTTTATTTTAATATATAATAGATTAAAGTACTTAAATTAATGCTTGTTTAGCTATAAATGTCTAAATTAGGTGCTAATAACAAAGAGATAGCTTCAAATTTATAGCTTATTGATGAAAGAACAAAATAAATTCAAGATTTGTAGTAAAAGTATTTGAAAGCTGACTAGGATATTTCCCAGCTTAGAACTGAAAGGAATAATGAGAAGAATCTGTTTAGTAACTAAATATAAGAGATGCAAAAACAAATCTAGTTTTCAAATATCGAGAAATAAGAAAAAGAAGGCTGCATATCTAGACTTAAAGAAATAATTGAAGACAGAGATTTTTAAGTAGAAAGTCTAATGAAGGAAATAGAGAGACTTAGTGGAAGACTATGCGCAGCCGAGAGTAAACTTTACGAGCTAGACAACTCATTCTAGTGAATTTAAAAATTTGTTATAAATATAGATCTTGATTATTAAAACTTGTTTGTGATACAGAATTATTAAATAGAAGCCATTTATTTTCTAAATTAAATAAGAGCTTATCGAATAGTGAAATTTAAATTAGTTAGTGAGATTAGGATATAAGGTCTGATTGAGTCCGTAATAGTTTCGACGTTCATAAATTTGAACAAAATATCTTTAGGGTTTTAATCTCATTAAATCATTCATATAAATTTATAGGAAATTAGGACAAATCTAATATGAAAATTAGTAAAATCATCAAATTCAAAAGGCAAATCATTCAACAATTTAAACTAGGATGATACAGCTATGAAAATCATAATCTGTTCTGCAAAATATCATAGCATGGACCGATAAGGAAAGCCAGATGGGATGCATTAGAATGGGAAGTAACTTCAATTTGAGAGATTTTTAGAAAATCAAAAAAAAATAAGGAAATACTTACTATTTGCCAAGACACCATAGAGACATATTCAAAATTGGATTATGATAAATACAAAATATGTTTGCCATTTAAAGTATTAAACTATATTCAAATCAAGCACCATAGGCAACTGCTCAGTGTCATAGAGTTTATTTAAATTAAAAATTATTAAAGTTTTGAAAAATATTCAAACTAAAGACCTTAAAAAATAATGGTTTAATCAAATCAAATTGAGCTGTAATAAGTATTTAATTGCAATTGCTTAAATTTGGTTGCCATCTTCATACACAATTGTATCAAAAGGTATATGTTACTTCCTGGCAAAAATTATAAGTTCTTTAAATTCTTTATCCCTTGATTATTAATAATTTTCGAGCGTTCGAGGAACTCTTATAAATAAATCAGTCCCATAACTAAATTATTACATATAATTATTAAAACAAATAAATTGGATAATAATTTCACAGTGAGAAAATATATTTAAGAATTAATTTAAAGTCGGTGATTTATTAAAATAATATATAGGTAGTACTATTTCATAGCTGTTTGAATGGTTCAAATACCTTCTAGTCAGCAGTTTGGTCGAGAGCCAAATAAATTAAATATGAATTTCAATACAATAATTATAATAATCATAATAGGGCCTCTCAGCTTAGGGATTGATAAGTCCTCATCATTTTTTCCCTATAAAATGCAGTATAATGAGTAGACTTGCTAGAATTTTCATAGTTAAATAATTGTTAAATAATTTAAGAAAATTTTAAGCATGATAGACAAGGAATCTCTCTACTTTTTTTAAAATTGAAAAGTTTTATTTTTATTATAATTGTAAATTTAATAGAAAACATAAATTTATTTGAATTAATATGACAAATTATCATAACATTTGGAGTATATCCAATATAAAATAAATTTTTAGAAATGCGATTAAATTTCAAATCTATAGACTAAGATATATAAGCGAGTTCAATTTCTATAAAAATATTAAGATCAGAAGTACACGCTCCTCCATAATTAACCTGTGAAATACCGAGGAGATAATTAAAGAATAAATTATAATAATTTTAGATAAGCTATTGAACAAGTTGCAGATCAAAGAATGAAGCACCCATTTCAGCTTTGCCCTTTCTTTTTTTAATAATTAAGCCATATTAATAAAATTTGTAGAGCTAAACCAATTACATATTTTAACTTAGTTATGCTTATTAAAATTTTGAATCCTTATAGATATGCTTTATATATTTGAGTAAAAATTAAAAGTTATTTAATTAAATAACTTAGCTGATAGTGAATGATTTCCCAGAACTTTGAGTTTTAAAGGTCAAGCCTCTCAAAAAATGGTTGATTGTTTTAATTGTTCAAATTAATTTATTCATTATATATAATATATTTAATATGTGTCAGACCAATTAGGATTTATTTGTATAAATCTCAAAAATGCCATTTAAATTAATAATAAATAAATTCCCATTTTAAGAGAGCTTAAGCTATTAAAGTAAATATCTTATAATCTGAGGATCTGCAGTTTATTATGTGCGCATAAATTAAAGTTAAATTTTAGAGTATCAGCATAAGTATAAAGTAAAAATAAATCGAAGATTTTCTGTTAGCACCTTCAGATAATTTTTGGTTTAAGAATTGCAAATCTAATCTAAACGATAGATAAGAGAATGATAAAAATACATTCTAGATAATGAAGACTAACCAGCAATTTAATCAGGCAAGAAAATATAAACTGAAATAGCTTCATTAAATGTCTAATCTATCTATAAAAATAATTGTATTAAACTTTTTTTTAAAAAAAATTGTATGTTTATTAAAACAGGTCATTTTATATTTATAATTTTTGAGTTAAATTAATGATGAATAAAATCTCAAAGAGACTACAATTTTTAAGAAAAAAATTATAAAGTGTATTGTTCAAAAGCTGATGCTCATTTCCAAAGACCAGCAAGTATCTAGAATTGATGCAGATCATTTAATGACTGTCTCTTCCAAAGCACATTTAAATTATATTTGAGGAAGGTCTCTGACCAATACATTCTGATAATTTGAAATATTGAATTCTGAGCAGATTTTAGTCTTTCCTACTTTAGAGCCGCTTATAAATATTGATGTTTAGCTAGCACAAATTGCTCCTTAGTAAAAGAAATGCTTGTTAGTAGTGAATATACTCTGCATCTATCCCTATATTTTAAGGGTTAATTGGATTCATAAAAAACTTTCAAGTAACAAGAATTGAAATAAGGTTGATCAAAGTATCTCAATTTCGAACAATTATTTCCCACAAATAGCATCGAGGTTTTTATTTCAGAAATAAATACAACCTTAATTAGCAAGTGGAAAAGCACACTTCTCGTAAAATGCTATATCAAGCTAATAACTCATGAAATATAATTAAGCTGACAAGAAAATTAAGATTAAATCCAACCAGTCCATTATTTGTGTGTTATGACTTGAATCAATTATAGTTTTGAATTAAAATCTAATTGATATTTAAAGAATAAATTTTTCCTTGGTGCTAAACTTGAGTATCTGTGTGAATCTTCTTTAAGATTTGAGTATTTCTGCTGCAACTACGATGAATACCTTACCACTTATAGTTTGAAGCATCCTGACGGAATCTAATCTGTCATATTCATAGTTATTATTAAAGACATTTTAGTCAAGGAGTTAGTTCAGACGAGTATTTGAGAATATTTCAGTTGAAGGATTATACTCCATCAAACTCCATCGATCATATGATCTTAATAAGTAACATAAAACTAAACCAAATCTTCAATAAATCATAAATCCAAAGCATGCAAAACAACTTACTTAAAACTAGTTAAAATGTAGAGTCAGTATGTGTTAATTTCTTTTTAAAAGAAGAATTCTTTAATTAAATTAATAAATACATTTGTTATCTTCTGATTGAATTAGCTTATGGGTTTTAAGAAAATGATTAAGATTTACTTTTCTGAAGATAGTATGGCAGATGTCAATGACTCTTGGTGAAACTGTATTGTAGAAGTAACTAGACACTTGCTGGGTTTGAATAATCTACTTTGGATGCAGGAAGCTTCCTATAATCAGCATACTCATTGACTGCACTAGTTTTTTGCAAAGCATCGCAAGTTCTTGTTAGTTGTCTGATTTGCAAATTTGCGTTGTATTATTTGAGGAGCTGCAACAAGAGTCTGAATCCATATTCGAAGATATTTTATTTAAATTTGGTTTCAAGTTCATCATCTAAAAATATACGCCTTGGAAGAAACTGATGAATTGATAAATAGGAATGAATATCTATGGAAGTACAGTGGATTATTAATATTGATGCTTTAGTAATTGGTTCAGACTATATCGTCATCCTCTTCTCCTGCGTGAAACTCCATGCTCTCCTCATACACCATCTGTTGCAGTAATTCCTTAGTTGGTTCGAAATCATCCCAAGTCCAGTCAAAAGGCTCCTCACACTCTGGCTCCGCTTCTTCATTGTGCAGTCCCTCAAAGTAAGGATGCTTCAGACACTGCTTCACTGTGTATCTTAGTATTATTAAATACACTAATCTCTTTTCAGGGTTGAAGACCGAGCATTTTTCCAAGGAGATTGAGAGCGACTGGGTTTCCCTTGGGGTAGAGAGAGCTCCAGCTTTACTTGTTGCGTTTTGGCAGTTTTCTAATGTACTTTCTTGCGAGATCGTTGCCTATGAAGGTCATGTCTTCACTAGTGGGAGTGCCTAGCACAGCAATTGTTCTCTTAATTTGATCTAAGTAGTCATCGCCAGGGAAAAGAGGAGCTCTCCCCAACAACTCAGCAAATATGCAACCGATAGACTCAATCAATCATAAATACTTTAAGACCACACATCCAAAGCATTAGAGTAGTGAGAGGCATTCAGAATCACCTCAGGAGCTCATTTAAATTAGAATATATACTATTAAAATCAAATCGATATAAATCAAAAAATTACTTGAGTTCTGAGTAATTTCCTAACAGTTTTAATTTTCATTTTAATCGCATCAGACGAAAATTTAAAAATTTAGTTTTAAAACAATTTTCCTTTTTTGCTAACTATAACCTAAATCCAAGCAACCCTTTCAAGGAAAAAATGGATCAAGGCATTTTTTCTCCTAAATACAATAAAATCTCAAAAATTCTTCTCATATTAAATACAAATTTAATTTAAATTTATAAATGTTTGAATATAAGGGCTATATTATAAAGCTCTGTACCACCTGGTGACGACATATTCAGTAAGAGTAGTAGTAGTCTCTTCGTATCCTCTGGCAAGACCGAAATCGCAAATCTTCAAGTCGCAGTTTTTGTTTAGAAGAAGATTGCTAGGCTTGAGGTCTCTGTGGATGATGTTTGCTGAGTGGATGTAGAGACACCCTCTTAAGAGCTGATACATGAAGTACTGGATGTGGTCGTCAGTTAGATCTTATCTGGAGTAGATGACTCTATGCATATCCGTCTCCATTAAGTCCGTTACGATATAGATGTCCTCATACCCTGTAGGAGCAGGAGGTTTCTGAACATCGATGAGGGCAATTACATTTTCATGATCGAAGAACTCTGAAACAATAGAATTAGAGACATAGGATTCTTACTGAGGAGTTTGATTTCTCTAACAATTCTCTTAGCATCAATTAGGTCCTCGAAAGCCTTGGGCACCTTCTTAATGGCAACTTTAGCCTTTGACTTGTGATCGTACGCAGAGCAAACTACACCATAAGCTCCATGTCCAATCTGCTTTATGTACTCGAACTTGTCTTCCACTACGAATGTTGTACCTAAAAGAGATTAAGATTAGTAAGAGAATTAAGGAGAGTTTAAAAATTTTATCTTGTGAAGATGAGTACCTGCGCAGACGAATGAAGTTCTGCCCTTAAGTTGTTTTTGCTGGATGGGTCTTTCCACTTTGTCCTGTTGCTTTTGTTGTTAGTTCTTATCTGCTTTGGGATCCTATTGAGGTTGTTATCTCTTCTTATCGTCCTGGGAGTGATGTTATTGCTGCTGGGTTGATCCCGCAGTCTTTGGTTTTTCCTTCTGTAGCTGCATTTCTTCAAATTATAATTTTAATATTTCAAATTCCTCTATTTCATCACTCGCCCAAAACAGTCTCTCAAATTATATACAAATAATATTTTAACAGTTAATAATTATCACATAATAGAAAATATAAAATCAGAAATTAATGAAATATTATTTTAAGGAATATAAATTCCAACTAAAGTATTTTTAAATGAAAGCATTCCAAAATAAAAGTAAATATAATTGAATCAAAGGCACAAATATGAATTAATTAATTTATGTTTTTTTAATATGAACTCTTTATCAACAATATAGAGTTAATAAACAATTTGTAAAAATATGATTTTACTTTTATTTTTTCCTATAATATATTTTTTTAAAAATAATATGGTAAAGTTCAAGCAACTTCATATAAGACTTTTTGGTGGTAGTCCTCCATCTTGCTTCCTACAAAATTGAGATACTTCCTCATATCCTCCCACTCACGATTCTTATTTTCTTTAAAATCACAAGCCTCTCTCTACAAGGAATGAGTATTTTAGATTTGAGTTGTGGCAAACTAGTATTAATAGAATAAAATATGATTAGATAGTTGAGAGTGTTGTTGCACTTATCCTGTGTTCTCTTGTAGACAGTGATGGCAAAGTTAAGCCACTGGAGGCCTTCACTCTACTCCATTTTCCTTTAGTTTGAATAAAGAAGCATCCCAAAACTTACTTGTAGAGCTTGATTCCGTTGTTCCAACAGTGCCCAATAAGCCATTTCAAGAAGTTAAGGTCCACTTCGAAGTTATTCCTCTCTATCAACTTAAAAGCCTAGTTGCAGAATATCAACTCCTCCTGTTGGAGAGCTGGAAGCAGAATAGACAAGGAGACAGATCCCAGCATAAGTAGGAAAATTTTTAATGCTAGTGGTTGCCCACTGAGTTATAAATATCCCTTCAAAATATAAACTAAAGCCATCTTTACATATGATAGTAGTACGATTTACTAACTAGTACTGAATAAGTGCAGGTTTTTAAATTGATTATTATTTATATTCCCTAAATTTTACTTACTTTACTTTAACTCTTCCTGTTGAGCCCCATCACTACCAACTGCTTCAATCAAGTCCTTATGAGCACACAACGTTTCCTTCAAAAGACCACTATAATTAGTAATTAAGTAGGAGGAGCACTTACTCTCTTTAATCGGGAGGAGTTTGATCTTGGCGCAAGAGTGAGAGCACAAGGTCGATCAGCCTTTTCAAAAGCTTGATTTGCACTATAAGGATTAAATATGTGGAAGCTTACAGTTGGAGCAGATTCGATGTTCTTTTAGATGAATGTAAAGAACTTTGATAGTGGTGCTTTAAATATTGAATTGCTCATCTTTGGTGGAGTTGAAGTGAGTGTTGTTCTCTAGATCTGAGAGTATGGCATTAACCTTGGCTGCTACTTCCTCTTCATCAAAATAATAGTTTAAATTGAAAGAGACAGAGATCTTGAAGTTCATGAGGTCCAGATATGAAGAAGTCACCTTCAAGAATTCAACAACCTTCTTTAGTTTTTAAGTGAGCTGTTTGTTCTTTATTTGTTTCAAGGGAACAGTCACAAATGTTCGCTTGTTATCATCTTGCTTCATTTTCATGTTCGCTTATGCTGCTTGCTAATTCAATAAAAAAAATAAAAAAAGCAAAATGGACGAAGATAGCATTAATTATATTTATGTCATTTATTTGAGATTATGCTATGTAAAAATTAGATAATTGTTTGAGAGATAAATGGAAAAGGGATGGGAAGTAATTTGCTCTTTGGTTTATGAAATGAGGTTGAGTAAGAAAGTAATCATTTATTAGAGTTGGAAATGAGAATCTTGAAGGAAGTGTGGGATGGATGTTTGTTGTGAGTAATTGATAGCTTGTATTTGAGCTGAAGCTGCAAAAGCAATTAGTTAACGAGGACATCTTTAGAGTGAAGCAGAGCTGAGAAATAAGTTTCCATTCTCTGCTGTTGCTCCTGGCTATTTGGTTCTCCTTTTTGCCAGTTTATATCCTGCACTTTCGCCCAAGCCAAGAATTCATATACTTTAGCAAATAGGATACTGTCATTCAATAGCTCAAACACCTCACCAGTTGCCAGTCTCAAAAGACTGTGAGACTCACCAGAACATCATCATCCATTTTAAACTCATCATTTTGTGAACTTGCTTTTATCTCCTAAACTAGCTTACTCACCTAAAGCCAATAAATGTTGCAGAACCATTGGGCGTCTTCAAAATTTATCAAAAGCGAAAGCTAGTCTTGAATTTCAACATTAGACAATCTTAATGCATAAATATTTGACTAATAATAATGAGTTTAAATCTTCCTTGTTGATCGAGAAGACTTTAAATGGTAAGCTTGATAGGGTGAATCAAATTATTTTTGGCCGCTAACTGCTGAAGGCTTTATGATATTTTTTCTGGATCTATTTGATGCATGCTCAAATTAAAAAATGCTCTAATCATTATTGGAGGTGAGATGTTCAGCCTAAATGTCCAAGATGAAACGAATTAAAGTAAAATCTTCAAAGCCTTTACTCAATTAATTTGGCTTTAGAGATGCTATGTTTTATCTGGAAGCTAAACAATCTTTGTGAATTTAGTGAATAAAGCTCTGTCTGTTTATTTGGAAAGCCTCTATCACTTTTTCAATCAGTCTCCCAGAAATATTTATTTTTAGCTATTTAAAAATGCTTATATTAAAAATTCATCTTATGTATAATTTTGGCTTAGTTTGAAATTAATAGTTCTTTATAAATGAACTTATCGCTCTAATGATGTCATTAAATTAAAATCAGCTTTTCATCTCCAGAAAATTTAAACATCTAGAGCACATATATTTAATAATAAAATACTAATAAATTGTGGGCCTATTTGTTAAAAGTATATGATAAAACATTTGATCTTAATTTAAATATAAAACTTACAGATAAAATTAAAGATGATTATGTTACAAAGTATAACATCTTTTATTTAAATAGATACGATAAATAAAGGGAAAACAGGAGGTAAGTCTCTAATAATCTAAGAGCATTTAATTTAAAAATAGTTTCTTCTTAAAATAAATACTTCCATAATATATCTTATGAGTTATTTCCTTCTAAAAATATTTTGACTCAAAATGTAAGTCTTTCAAATTTATAAATAAAAATCATTTTAAAAATTAGACTCAAAATATTTTTTTAAAAATATTTAAGTATTTAAATTTTAGAGGGGAAAAATATTTTACAAAAGTTTAAACTTTCTTGAAGTCAATTATAAATAAGAAAATAGAAATAGTTTCAAGCAAGGATTAGGATGAATTAATGATCTCCTCAAGAACAACAAGAATGTGCATGAACGTGAAGTCAGACGTTCTCTCTAGATTATTTATGGCCTCTGATATTTCCTTCAGTAGCTCATCAACTCTCCCTTAACTCCAATAAGCCATACTTGTTTGGTTTTGAGAATTATCATCAGTCAAACTTCTCAACTCAGCTAAAACCAATCTGACCTTAAGAAGATAGATGGTAGAGTCCTACCTCATGATTACTTCCATATCTTTGACTGATTTTCTTGCTTCCTGAAAATTGTGTAGCTATAAATTGAGATCGCATATCAGCCATAGTGTTTTGAATAGTATCTCCTATATATCCTGCTCTGATAGTGCGATCTCCTCAGATTTTATCTAACTTTCAGAGCCTCCTGTTTATATCTGTTGCTATTTGCTGATGCTGCTCTCCCTTATATAAAAAAATAATGGAGACTTAAGCTAGCATTCACTTTCTCCTTCAGAAGTAAGGAGAACTTTTTAACTTGATCATAAAGTTATCTTAGCATTTAAACAAAAACTTATAAATTTCTTAAAGCAATTTTTTAAGTTTTAATTAAAATTTTTGGTTCTTTAAACTCTCCAATTAAGAAACATTAGAAAGAAACTAATTAACTATAAGGCAAAAAAAAATCATTTATATTATTAGTATAGTTTATTAAAAAAGATATGTGAAAAAATTATTGCAAGAATAACTTAATGAAGACTGTATCTCTGAATTTTTAATTTTATTAGTGTTTTGATTAGCTAGCAAAGATTGTGCATTCCTCTCTTTCTGCATTCAAAGGCAATATTCCAGATAGTATAAAATAAACCACGCACCTCTAAAGGCTTGCAAGCTCTGATGAAATCAAGGCTAATCAGTTTACTTAAGCTGTTCACTAGTTGTTCAAGAGCTATTGGGATCTATGAACTTTCAAAAAGCTTCAATTCATTTCTGTTCTGCTTAGAAGTTTGAGGAACGTCATAAATAGTACAGTTAGAATTTATTTCAGATTCTAATTAAGGTTAGTATAAAATAAAATGATAAATTTATGAATGAATATATTAAATTTTTCAAAACTATTATGTATGATCATAAATTATAAATAAGCTTTTTCTTTATTCTTATTATATTCACAGTAATTTTATTATCACAACATTTAGAGAACACAAAAAATGAGTTGCTTAGGAGTCATATATCTTTGAGAATAAACCTAAAATCATAGAGCATTTAAAATGCAATACATTTGCTGAACTGCTTTAATATTTGTTCTTTGCTTAATAATTTGACAAATTTCTGATATAAAATAATTTTAAATATATAGTGGTATATACCTTCTAAGAGTTCTTTTCCAAATAAGTCTCAAAGACTATGAGTAATCTTAAGAGAAACTGCTTTTAAAGCTAAACATCCAAAAGTAGCCGCTCGCAAGATCTTAATATCTGAAGACCCACAGTCAGGCAAAGTTCAGTCCGCTGGCAAGCAACTATTATCCTAAAGCACTCAAAAGCAATTTAGCCCATGAAGAAAGGGTTCTGGAAAATCTTCACAAAGCTCATCATCAGTTCACTGTCTAGTTAAGCCAGCAATTATTCTTTGCTCACTTGATTGCTCTTAACTCCTGAAGAGCCTTAATCATAATCTTTGATGACTTCCATATTCTAAAGGCTAGTAAGCTTGAAAGCGATTAGCAAAACCTTAAGCTCGTCCCTGTCACCTTAGTTAATAAGCCCTGAAGCTTTCTCAAGATAAAAGTTAGCTCCCTCATACTGCTTTATAGATATGAGTATCTCACTCGCTAAGATTAGGAACTTCTTGAAAATTTGATCTGTGAAGACTTTGAGCTGAGTGGTAGCTCGTTTGGAAGATGCTTGATTTAAATAAGCCTAGTTACTTTGTCTAGAAAAAATCTTTTAATGAAAATTATCTAGGATCAGATTTAGAGGATTTTGAGGTTAGGGCCATTCGATCTTAAGAGTAATTGTAGAACATTTGAATTACTTCAAAGATTGCTTGTTGACTCTAAGGGTGAAGAATGTATAACTTCACAAGACTTATTTCATTCAAAGCCTTGACGAGAGTAGTAAATAGCTGAGCATATTAAGATTGATTCAAATTTTGAAAATCCTCTCGCAAAACTTTGATAGACTCCCTGAAGATGCTCATCATATCATCGTAGCAAAAGAAACTTGCCTCTTTAATTTAAGGAGTCTCTGATAGTGAAGAAGTATCATCAGCATAAGATAACTAGGGACTAGAAAAAAGATGATATGGCAAGGTAACTTTACCTTAAGTAGAGTCTGAGAGATTTAAGGACTAGTCTGAAAAGATTGTCGAAAACATAGGATGTATCTTTTTAACTACTCATCCTTAAGCTTTGAATGACACATCTATTGCATTAACATTATGTGATAACCTTACAGTCCCTTTTCAAGATTATGCACTGAACTTAGGGTCTTAGCAGCAGTGAGATAATCTTTGGAAGATCGGAACATGAGCTTGATGGCATCAGCAGCCAACTTGAAATATTTAGCTGCTATATCTGGATCTATGGATCCCTTCTATGCCTTGAGCTTAATTAGGAGGTCTTTATCTAGTTCACTTCTTAAAATAAATTTTAATTGGCTATATTTCCGACTAGATAGATATGAGTGAGAGGAATATGATCTTCAGAACTGATGCTGCTCTTGATTAGCTTGCTCATGATGCTACATTCGTGGCATAAGTTAACTATTGTTAGATTAATGTGTCACATTTTTAAGATAAAGTTGAATCGATCTCTTGGAGATTACAGGAAAGTTCAAGTAAACTTACTCAGACAGACTTGATCTGCAAAGTTCAAGTCACAGTTGAATTGCTCCATAGAATCTAAGTCTGCGTTGTTGCCCATGATAGATTCTTTCATCTAGCAGGCAATCTAAGAGAGAAGCTCGCTGCTAAAACAATGACATATATTATAAAATATGTTATCAAAATTATGACTGAGCCTGCTCTCCTTCAGGAGTTGTTTCAAATTCTCTAAATTCATTTTAAATGGATATGGTTTTACCAATGATTCCAGAAGTTTAATTCATGTAGATAAATTATTAATTAATTATAATGTTCATTCTTTAAATCCTAAAAGGATAGCGAGGAACTCACTAAAATAAGCACTGATTTAAATATATACTATTTTCTCCACTTTCGAGCTTAAAATTATTAAAACAATCAAACCCTAATATATCATAAATGCTTATAATGAGCTTAAAAATTAAATTTCATTTAGTAAAAATTCTACAGAGTTTTTATTTTGAAACCATCTTTTTTTTTATAAACTTATTAATTAGGCATCTTTTGTGTCAAATTCTCAATTTTCATGTTTTTATTTCGACTAGGTGTTATTAAAATTAAAAAAATTAGGAGTTTTAAAATTGAGTAAGTAGTTTCCATTGGGCTCGCTCGACATCTATTAACCTTTACTTAAATATAGGAAATATGTATTTTATGTTTAGATTTGATAATTTGTGATTTAAAAGGGTTTGAATGGAGTCACTCTACCTTTGCTGTGGCCTAGGAGAATGTTGCCTGAGGACGTAGAATCAATAAGAGCAGCTGGAGTAAGCCGGACAGTCTTCATAACTGGAGCCACTGGACAGGATGGCCTCTACCTCATTGCATTCCTGCTCTTCCACATGAAAGAATACGACTACCAGATTATACTATTTGATTAATAAGATATATGCGCTTGTGAGAAAGAATTCTGCAACCATCCCTATGCTTCATCAGTTTTAGCAATATCTTTTATTTATATTCAAAATATCTTGCCACTCTCAGGATTGGAGAGACAAGGAAGTTTTCCCCAATTAAAAATAAATGAAGTTGCATTTGGTGTATGGAGACATCACAGACTAATAATTTTCCATTATAATAGTTGACTAGTTGTTCATGCTTTAGACGATTGCGAAGTGCCAGCCAGATGAGATTTACAACTTGGCTGCGTTGAGTTAGGTACAGCATTCCTTCGCAGCTCCTGATGTAACAATGCAGACTAATGTGAGTGGACTTCTGCACATATGCCAAGCAGTGTTGGATTTGAAGTTGTTAGGGAAGACGAGGATATTCCACGCAAGCACCTCAGAAATGTTTGGAGATGTGAGGCGCAAAGAAGGAGAGGACATGGAAATCACTGAAAGCTTCCCCTTCAACCCAATTACAAGTATATTTAATGTCTCCATACGCTGTGTCAAAGGTAACCAACTACCACCAGGTGTAGTACTACAAGAGGGTCTTCAATATGTGGATCATTACTGGCCTCACCTTCAATCATGAAAGCCCACTAAGACAGGAAACATTCACTCTAAACTCTATGTGCTGCTACTCTTATAATAATTTAAATGTTGATTCGTGACTAGGAAAATAACGAAAGCAGTATCTCGAATAAAGACAGGGTTGCAGGACAAATTAAAACTAGGGAACATCTATGCCATGAGAGACTGGGGCCATGCATTCGACTACGTCCAGGCATTCTCAACAAATTAATTCACAGTATAGGTTTGTCTTTAATATTCTGGATGCTGATGAACAAGCAGGAGAAGGCGGTAGACTATATTATAGCCACCAAGGACTCAGTTACTGTCAAAGAGTTTGCAGAAAGAGCTTTTAAAGAAGCAGGATACGCAAATATCGAATGGATTGGAGAAGGGGTTGAGGAAAAGTTGTTGGATAGAGCAGATAACGATAGAATACTTATAGAAATAGACCCCAGTTCTACCGTCCTGGAGAGGTTCCATTCCTCAAGGGCTGCACCAAAAGAATAAAGGAAGACTTTAACTGGGAGGCCAAAACTATGTGGGACGAAACCCTAAAGGAGATGCTTGAATACGATCTTAAGTTATCTAAACTGGAGGCTACAAGCCTGTTGCTACTCCAGAAGGGCAATCTATGAATAAAGACTATCTTTTATAATTGTCTCGATTGTTACAAATAAAAATAAATAGACTGCGATGATATGACTAATCTTCTTTACATTTTAATTTTGCTGCTGTGAGGATATATTTGTCTGGTGAATTGGAATATAATTAGTAGTTATTGGAGCTAATATGTCTAGCTTTATATTTTTCAAACGAGATTTTTCAACTTAGCTTAAACTATCACACCAAACATTCATTCTATTTATAATCAACCTCCTCCTTCCCTCTTCAATTAGAAGGGTTCTACTGCGGCCTGATCGCATTAATGTCTGTGTTGCTGTAAGCCACGAATTGAAGTAGCTTATCCCCGTCATCACTGGACTTTTTTCCTCAACTCAGTGATCTTCTTATTGTTCTTGGCTATCCATGGATGCTCAAGCACATGCTCTAAACTTATTCTGTCCCGTCTGTTCTTCGACAGCAACCCTTCAAATCTTTAACATTATAAGAAATTTACTTAGCACTAGGTCTTTGGCGTCGTCTGAGACTGTCTCCCAGTTGGGGTGACTCAGAGTAACCTCCTGATAGATAGTCTTCTTAGCTATCTCTCGATCGTCTTAGTCATCGAAAGGCAAGGTGCCGCTCAACATGAGGTGCGTTATCACACCAAGGCTCCACAAGTCAACTGATTTGTCGTAGGAGCGCTGCAGAAGGATTTCAGGGGCCACGTAGCAGAGAGTGCCAAAGGGTTCTTTGCAGGTTTCACCTGGGCCGAAGGTCTTGGAGAGACCAAAGTCAACTATCTTGATGTCTGAGTTCTCGTCTGTGTTAACCATTAAGATATTCTCTGGCTTGAGGTCTCTGTGGGCGATGCCAAAGCTGTGGAGGTAGTAAATAGCAGTGGCCATTTGGTGAGCAATTTGTCTACCTCTGTCTTCGGGAAGTTTAAACTTCCGCTTTTCAAGGTAGCCAAACAAGTCTCCTCCTTGCAGGTACTCCATTACGATGTAGAGGTAGTCTTGGTTCTCAAATATGTCATCCAGTCTAATTATATAGGGGTGCTGACATATTTTAAGCACCTCAATCTCCCTCTTCAGCAACTCTTGGTCCTTAATATAAGCCAAATCTTAAAAGCCTTCTGGTTAAAATTCATCAAGAATATTACCTCTGAAATTAAATTGTGCGTTTAGTGGAATCATCAAAAAAATTTGATGATTTACAATTGAGAATTTAAAAGACAGAGTTAAAATAATGCTTTCAAATTTATCCAAATCATCATCGACTGCAAATTATTTAGTGTTAAAAAAATTAATCTTCTTCAAAAAGGATCTTTATAAATGAATTTTTCTCCAATAACTCTCATCTTAAATAAATTTTTGGCCGTATTAACTAGATCTTTCTTTTTAACTACCTTGACTGCAACTTCCTTTTAAGTTTTCTTATGAATAGCTCTCTTGACGACTCCATATTTGCCCTGTCCTAGGTTCTCCTTGATATCGTAGAAATCGTATAGATTGGCATACCCTATCACCTTCTTGATAGAATCCATCCATTTCTCCTTCTCAGCCTATTATTTAAATTTAGTGAGGAAGTTACTCGCTTTTACCTTTGACTGCAGGTAGTAGATTCTCCTCTTGTTGGGGAATATAAGCATAAATGGGTACAAGATTGTCTAAGGGTCAATTATCTCCTCCTACTCGTTTTTTAAGTGCACTCCCACTAAGTTCTGCATGTCCTTGTGCTTCTTATCTCCCTCATGCTTGTATGCTAAATCAAAAGTCAATATTAACAAAGAGAGAATAAATGCTGGAGAAGATATTTAAGATGTTCTTCTTCTACTTACAGTAGAGTTCTTTGCCCAGAAGTTTAAACCAATATTTTTTAACTCCGCCCTTCTTTTGCTTTTTTATGATTTATCCCTCTAAGTGGATAGAGTTATTTCCCTAGCAATTCTCGCAAAGATTCGAGTTAGGCATGCAGGGCAGTCCACACTGACAAAATTATTGCTGCTCACTAACGTACTAAGCATACTCCCCCTCACCTAGCTACATTTTTTAAACTCCAGCTGCTATAAGTGGCGAAGGCGAATCAATGTTTTTGAATCCGGTGAGTCTATGAGCTTAGGTGGCTGTGGGTGAAAGATCCATGTCCTGCATTTTGGAAGTCAACTGATCCACGTTTTTCTCTTTAGACAACCTGCTTGATTAGAACTTAGTAATTGGGATTGAGTTGCAAACTGACTGCTCATCCATACTTTCGATGCGCGGAGATAGCTATTCCTAGGCGGAACCTATGACTGTTGCTTTGACATCTCCAAACTCTTTTTTATTAACAGCGTATTTTAAGAGCGCGTTTTGGGGCTAGGCAGCAAAGATATTTTATTTTGTCTAGGAATATGGTGAAAGTGGCTTTAGCTTAGTCATTTGGGGTGAAGCCAAAGTTTTATTCTACACTTCAGTGCCATCAGCTAATATGGTGGAGCTCTGTCCATCGCCTTTGTTTTCCTCACTGGGGAAACTAGTCTAGATAGTGGGCTTCTCGAATTCGAAGTTTCTCTTTAGTCGCCAATAGTTTTCTGAGCAAGGGAGTTTCTCTCTAAACAAGTTCAACACTGAGAGAAGCATGTCCGAGGCAATTTAAATATCAAATGATGAGTATGTGGATGAATGTATAGTTAAATTTCCTCATTGATCTTAGAAAACTCCTGGAAGTTAACTCGCTCCTTGTCGCCGAAGCACAAATCCGAGATCTTGTACATCTACTGCATAGTTTCAACTCGTTCTTGGAAGTCGCTGACTCCTCCACCCTCCTGAGTGAATTTACCTTCGCCAGTGACTTGGGTGCTGCTTACTACAGGTACATACCTTAAAATTGTCAATATGTCATTCATAAATATAGCTAATTGGATATTATTTGTTCATTCTTAGAGATATAGCCGTCACTATCGAAGTCGTAAATCTCAAATACAAACTTATTTAAAATATGGAACAAGTAAAAATGACTTCATCTTCTGATCAAAATTGGAGAGATATTGATGCAACTTAATTTGAGATAGAAGATTATATATGAAAACAATTAGCGCAACTT
The DNA here is from genome assembly GCA_027382625.1 of Tetmemena sp. SeJ-2015. Lineage (NCBI taxonomy): Eukaryota > Ciliophora > Spirotrichea > Sporadotrichida > Oxytrichidae > Tetmemena > Tetmemena sp. SeJ-2015. Next base: position 249,394 of record JAJKFJ010022697.1, on the reverse strand, counting down.
GCACAAATTTACAATTTGTGATTGATACTTTTTATTCTCATTCAAACATACTCTGTAAAGAACTATAACACATTTCTCTCTATAAAGCAATATTCTCCTTCGGTTTTATTCTCTACTTCTTAAAAATTTAGTAACAAAATATTCCTAAAAATAGATTAGGAGGAAAGGAATTATTTATCATCTAAAATATCATTTATTTAAAAGATAGAATACTTAAAAAGAGCGTGATTTTTCCGTATAAATTATTTTTTTACTTATTTTAATTAATCTCTTAGCTATAAATGCGCATGAGGCCTGTGAGGAATTCTTTGTAGTCAACATAGCCATCAAAATTGAGATCCATGACTTAGAAGAATCTCTCCCCCAATATTCCTGGGAGCTGAGCATACTACAAAAATTATTTAGAGTTGTATTCCCTATGGGGTTCATGAAGCCGAGTATAATAAACTTGCATAACTAAACTCACCTCCAGCAGAGAGATCTTGTTTATGCCCTTCTGTTTATCGTCAGAGCGCGAACTCAAATCCTACAAAATAGAAGAGATAAGTAGTGTGTATTAAATTGATGGGAAGAGTGGGTTACTCTGTAGATGTCTCTGAAGTAGGGGATGCAAACATTCTTGCGAAATAGATCGTTTTAGGTTGAAGTTAATGTCAAATTTGATTCCATGTGCGTGTTGTTCTTATGCTATTAATATTATTCCTGGAGATTTATTAATAAAAGAATTTATTAAGGTATAATGATAAAGAGATAGTAAGTATCTCACATGTGTATATAATTTATATTCCATTTTAATCCAGTTTAAATCTATAGCTAGCATATGTTTGTTTTGAGATAGCCTTCATATGAAAATTTGTAAAATATAAATCTCTCAATTAAGGAGAGTCATTAGATTTCGTTAAAGAACTAACTAAAATTTAATTGTTTTGATAAACCATAGAATGAATTATTTTATAAGGAGCAATATTTTTTAAATAAAGTATGAGCTATATTACTTCTACACTTTGCACTCTCAATTTTATAATTCTAATATTGAGCATTTATAAGCATAATCAATAAATAACTGATAAGAATAGCAAAATAAAAGAATACTAATATTTATTGTATATCTTCCTCTATTTCGGCTGGGATATTGATTTTAGAACACTCGTATCACTAACTTTGTTCCTTGAGAGAATGCATAAATAATCAATTTATTAAAAAATTAAAAATTATTGATAGAATGCCTCACCAGTCTTCTTGAGATGAAAAGAATAATGAATTTAAAAAGTTATTTCTATCTATCCTTCAGAGGGAAAACTTAGCACTAATTTTTGAATTGATCCAACTGCACTCCTATCAATTAAACAATCAGAGAACTGCTCTTCATCCTCCTTGAATATCTTCAGATTGGATACTCACCCTTTGCATCAATTGAGAACCCAGAAGCCAAAAAATCTACTATCTGAATTTAATTTATGAGAGACTGGATACAAAAATTGAACATACATGTTTATAATGAAATGCGTATATTTAATTTGACATTCAAAGATCTTCACTATTCTCAGCATTCTGGTTAGCGTGTCTCTTGTACTTGTTCTTGGTATTTCTCTCCTCTTCCTCCTCTCTGCGCAGCTCTTCCTCTATCATGAATTGAATAGCCTATGTTTGATTTTAGGTTTCTTCTCTTCTAAAAGTCTAGCTCTGGCTTCATCAGGAGTTTCATAGTTGGGGTTTTCACTCTTCCTAATCTTGTTCTTCAGCTCCTTTCCTTGAGTTATTTTGAAAACATTCTCTCTATATAGTGATTTGAGATGGCTGAGTCCTGGAATGTAGTGGCCAAGGATGTCTTGGAATTTCTCTGGGCTTGACTTGAGGGTGTTCTCGAGCACCTCGCAGAACTCCTTTCTGTACTCAGTTAGTTGATCTAAATCAATCTTCATGTAGTTTGAATTAAGTTGGATGTATCCCTTATTGATAAAGACATCGAGGTTGGTGAGGTTGAAGCCGAAGCATTGGAGCTCAGGAGGGTTGTCGAACTCCTTCAATGGGAAAACTTGGGGCTTTAGGTTTTTCTTGAATTGAAGCAGCAGTAGATATATGGTAGTCTCCTATCATAGACTGGAATAGCATTTGCTCTAAGAACTGCATAAATGTATTAGGAAGTTAGATTGGAAAGTTCAATTCCTCTTGGTAAAAAGACGAGGGTTCTGTTGTCGAACTCAGCATCAGCCACAAAGAGTTTACCCTTGAGGGAGAGGGTGAGGGCCATGTTTCTTGCCTCTTCCCACTTGTTCTTGTTCTCCACAATCATCTTAGCTGCGATGTTAGCACCCAACTTGAAGTTGCCCTTTCCATCTTATAACTCTTTTAATCTATGTATGATTTTTAAATTTATTTATCATTTTATAAAGAGAATTTAAATGAATTGAATTTATATAAGTCTAGAAATTAAAGATAATAAAAATGAGACAAAAATATTATTCTTTTATTGTAAATAATTAATTTTAAATTTATTTCGACTCTATATAGAACCCAGAAGGTTGCATGTTGTCGACCAATTCAGTAATTTCATCGTGGTTTACAGTGAAGATGGCATCGATTCTCTTAATCAAAATATAAAATCTTTCCTTCACCATATTGCTCCTTTGAAGGTGGGGATAGCAAGTCCGACGGTGGAAGTGGTGAGCATAGATCTGAAGAGTGCAAATCTAGGGTCAAGAGCGAAGAACTCCTGCACTGAGAACTTCTTGGAAGTTTCGAGGAATTTGCTGATATAGGCGTTTGGCAAATTCTCATCAACAACCAATTGGAAGGCACGTTGACCGCGGTCGTCTCTCATGGGTGCAAACTTGTGCTTGATGGGCTTGAGGAAGGAATCATCCTCATCCTTGCTCAGGATTTTGAAACTGAGGGGCGAGAAATCATAGTCAATATGGTCTCCTCCGAATGTAACCTTCTCTGCGGTGTTTGTGGAGTGGTAGATAGCGATGAGAGGGAACAAGTTCAGAAGAGGCAGCTTTTTAAGGTAGTTGACTTCTCCAGCGCTTGCATCTTGTCTAATTTAGTCTGCTGCCTTTTTCAAACTGCTGACTATTTCGGACTTTGCCTTTTCTAGGTTGGATCCTTCTTCTAAGATATTGATTTCGCCTTGATGAGTGATGGTAAACTTTGATGTGTCTACTTCGATTTGGAAATCCTTGAATAGCATGATCTTGCTGGTTCCATTCTATCCAATAGTGTACTCGATCTTGAACGCGCTCACAGGTGCCTCGAACTGGAATTCCTCTGTCTTCTTTTCCTCACCTTTACCGATTCATTAAATAGAGAGATCACCTATATACTATATAGCTAATTGATTCTAACGTTTCCCTTTCCTTGCACTCTGAGTTGGTTTGATTCAACTCCAAGATATTTCTCTTGGTCAAGGGACATCAAGAAATCGAAGTCTTTGCTCTCTACACCCTCCACTGTTACTATACTAGCTTAAATGTCCTACAGCATTTAAATAATTGTATGATGATAATTTTGGTTTGGCCTTCCCCATCTGAGAGATCGACATAGCCGAGGCTCATGTCTTTGAATACATTTAGAATGTCTTAATCCTGCTTGTGGAAAATACCCTCGATCAAGTCAGTGTTGAAACGGAGACGAAGGGGACTGTTCAAAGCCTCTGACTGCACCAAGCTGCCTGTCATTATCGCTAGTTAATATTTTTATATTTTAAGTAGACTATAATTATTAATATAGAATAGCACTCCCAAGAGTAGAAGAAGGCTAGTTGAATATCTTTTGTACATACTACTACTACGTGTCATCCGCATTTATCTGATGCAATAGCTTTAATAATTAAATTCTATTTCTAATTGCTATATAAATTTAACTGAAATGTAACTCCTATTTCATTAAAATAAATTAAAAGGAAATTAACTTATTAATGATATAGAATATAATTGAGAAAATCTTTTCCCTAAAGCTCGCTGTCTATAGGTAGTTTAACAAGTGAAAGTCAAATTTTATCAAAATAACTTCTAAGATTTAGTTTTTTGAGCTCAACCTGAAAGAAAACTACAATATGGTCTTAGATGAGAGAGGATTTATTAAATGAGCATTTTAATTATAAAAATAGGCTCATGATAATTTTATTATAATTATAAAATTAATGAGATTTAAACTTCTATCTCATTTAAACTCTAATTTATTAAAGTTAAATAGAAGTTAAATTAGGCCCCATCCCCTATTCTATTTAAATTCTCAAAAATAAATTCTTAAATATATAGATTAGAATTAGCTAATTCAGTTAATATCATTAGAGAGAATATAGTGAATTCAGAGCTATAAATGAGGGAGGTAAAAATCTAATTTTGAATTCATTTTACTAAGAATAAAATTTTCATCTTCGATTTTTAACAAAAAAAATCTTATTTTTATTTTTTAGATTTTAACACACATATTTAGGAATCCAAAGTTTAAAATAGCAGTCTTTTAATTTCAAATATTTTTAATACCTTACCTTTTTTATATTGTTTTTATCAGGAATTATTTAGCCGAGCAATCTACAACTCTCCCTTAAGTTTATCAATTTTATAAACTTAATCTTTATTAATTTTTAAGAATTCATTGAAAGTAAATATTTAAAAGTATTAAACCTTTTCATAGATTAGAATGGGAAAAGTCATTAATTGATACTGAAATTAATACTTGAGCAGACTATTATTGATCAATACTTTGAGATTTTTGCTTTGATTATAATAAGAATAAAAAAGAAAATAATTGAAAAGAATAATTTTTTATAAATTAAATGCAATTATTTAAACGCTAGGCAAGAGACTCCAAGTATGATTCTCTTAGCGTGTCTTCCTCATAACAATAATTTTTTCTACTCTAATAATGGGATTCATTCTTTCACTTATAATTTTTTAAATCAAAATTAGACCAAAGTAATCCCCATCTTTAAATTTTGTTTGGAATATTTTTAAAAAATTCCTAAAAAACTTAAAGATAGTGAGACTATTCATCTTAAAACTTTTCTTCTTCTAAATTAATTTTCCCTAACTCACTATTTTACTTAAGTCTCTACTTGTTACAAAAAACAAAAAATTAAAAAATATTTCATCATGCTATAATCTAATAAATCATTCTCAAATTACACAATAACTACTTCTTAGATATTAAACTGTCTCACTTTGAATAAATTGAGTGAGAGATCTTGTAAAAACGGGGTATTGATTATTTTAGCTTTTAGTTACAATTTTAAAATGAATTCATTAAACAAAAAATTTTATCTTATATTGACCAATAATTTCGTTTTTCAGTGGGTTTATCTTCAAGCTATTAAACATATAATTATATTAATTTTAATATCAGATTTTCTTCTAAAAATGGGCTCCTTCTTAGGAAGATAAGTCTAAGTTTAAGCAAATCCAAGTTCAAATTTAGAAGGTGGGTAAAGAGAGTAGCTGGAAATAGATTAAGCTTTGGGAAACATGCATTCATAGCTACATGGCAACACTTAAAGTCCCTTATAGAATTCTGCCATATTGAATTATTCTAATGAAGTCTGGGAAGTTTATTCTCATAATATTAATAGTCAAGTCTCAGATAATGAAATAGTTAGTAATGAACTAACATTAGACTAATTTAAATCAGTTTATACAAATATCAGAGACGAAGTACTGAAAGATAGAAATTTTAATGAGCAAATGAAAATTGCATTCTTTCCTGTAATTTAAGTATAAATCAAAACTTACTTGCTGGCAATTGAACAAAGTTAAGAATAGAATAGCTTGAAAAAGTTTACCGACAAGATAGGAACATATTTTTTAAAGAGTTTCATGACTTCTAGAATGTAATTTTGGCTTTGGTCAATTATTAAGCATTCCTTATGTCTCTGGGCGCAGTTCGGAGAATTTCTAGCAAGTCTTTTTGGTAACATTGGAGAAAATGGGGCGAAATTTTCTCAAGGATTTACAAATTGTAATTAGTAGATCACAAATTAGATAGGTGCATTCTCAACAGAGACAAAAAATTTTCTCAATGATAATGGAGATTTAATTGCAAAATTAATCCTTCTAATCTTTGCAATTCTGAGTAGCATCTACATTTGTTCCAAGAATTCTGACTGGGAATAATTTTTACCAGACGTTTTATAAGCGTCTTCTACATTTAGTTCATTCTTTGTATCAGATGTGATAATAGAAGGCCTTATAACATGTTGTCTTGGCTCAAAATTAGTAGCTGGTATGCTAATTACCCTTATTGTTTGCGTTATTGGCATCGCTTTTGAAAAACTAATCCATTATGCATTTAATAAAGCAAAGAAGTGGTATCACTTAAGAAAAAGTAAAATCTTTGCCGATCCCTACAAAAAGCTAGGAGTTCCTTAAAATTCTGACCAAAAAACTTGTGTTGCAAAGTTTTATCGAGTTATCGAAGGTTTTAAAAACACAATGGATAATCCTGAAACTAATAATGAAGTGAGGATAGTATTAGATGAGTAATTCAAAGTTAAACGCATGGCCTTCTTACAAATTAGGATAGAAAAAATTTATGATAAGAAATGGGATACTGAATTAGAAAACGAGATCTTAGCCTCTTTGAATCCTTGATGATATTCAAATTGATAGGCTTGCTAAACATAGCAAGATATGCATCAAAAGAATGCTAATTTATAAAACTGAAAGGATCTTTCGAGTGATTATGAGTTCTCTATGATTTATTCCAAGTCAATATGAGGCTCTTTTGCTCTAGATTCTAGAATTATATTTTCATTTAGTTAAGTAATGCTTTCAAATGCATTAAAACAAGACAAATATATCTTTAATTGATATAAATTATTTAGTAGTTTAATTTTGTAAGGTCTTACTGATTTCTTACTAAACTAAGAAGTATTTTCAAAGGGAGTTAAAAAACAAACGTAATTGACTTAATTTAAAGTTTCTTGCTTATTATGCTCAGAATCTTATTCTCGAAATGGTGGGACAAAACCTAAATTACGATGTACTAATTGAGACCTAAAGAATACAAAAGTCTCCCTGATACGATACTATAAGTAATTTCTTTAAAGAGTTATTACACCTTGACAATTTTTCTCACCTTGAAAATAGATATAAATAAATTAATCATAAAATTTATGAAATTTTAATCAAAATAAATCTTGAAGGGATTATTTTGCCTCTTTTGATATTGAGACTATAAATTAGCATAAAAATTAAAGTTCAGAAAGAATTCTTTTATAATTAAAGATTCTAACTTAGAATCTAATGGAAAAAGCAATTAAAATTAGATTAGATTGGTAATTTATAAAAACTTTATGGCCCACTTTTATTATACAATGTTTCTTAATAGTATAGTTTGATTGGCATCAGCTGCGAAAAATCTAGTCTAATAAATGAGTTTAAAGTAATCATTGAATAAGTAAAATTGAAAATTATCTTATTAGATCTTGCTAGTTTTGGACTATATTTTAGTAATAGTCCCAATTAAGTATCTTAATAGCTACTAATCAAGACAGTAATTGTCCAAGTAAGGCTTTGATACCATTATATCACATATACTTACATTTTTAAAAAAATTATAAATAAGTTTTTAATTTTCTCCCTTTTGAATTTAAATAAGCAGAATTTTTAATTACAGGAACTTCAAGATATAGTTGAGCTTTATGATATAGAAGTTAAGAAATTAAAAATAGATTATCAACTCAGTTTGCAAGATAATGAATAGGTAAAACCCTATAAACAGACTATTAATTTTCATATTTAATTCCTTCAATATTTACTTATACATAATATTTTAATATATAAACAATTTATCAAGAGTACATATTGCTATTTAGATCAAAATTAATTCTTATTCTTGTTAAAAATAAGTAAATTATTTAGTCTAATTCGTTTTTTTTCTCTATTTCACTTTGAAGCTAATAGAGTCTTTAATGTGGGGAAAATTGTAAGTGATTTTTAGCTGGGCGTGTCAGTTAATTCCTTTGCAAATCTATATCCCTTTTAGTCGCTCATTCTATCAAATGAATATTTCTCTCGATGAAAGGTTTGCAAAGATGGATCTTACTGACTTTACTGATCAAAGTTAAGAGTCCTATAGGTTTTCTAAACTGTGCTTCGTAAAAATATTCACCAGAGATTTATAGATCAAATTCAAAAAGAAAAATAATTTAGATTTAATTTTCATTGATATATAAGTATTGTTAAGAATTTAAATAAATGCAAGAATGATTAAGTTATGTAGCTGGTAAAATATATTGCAGTTAAATTTAATATTCTACTCATTCTTTATATAAACCTTGAATTATTGGCAATCCAAATATTAAAATGCTCATCTTTAATTATCTTGAAGGAACTCCTCAGTATTTAGATCCACTAGTTAGCTCTTCTTAGTGATTTGAACTAGTTTAATTTTAAATTCTGATAAAAACACTCTTACACACAAAAGTTGCAAGTATATAAATTACTTGGAAATTCATGCTGAATTTCTTGGTAGAATAATTATTTGAATTTAAAAATTAAAGTACCATATTTCGTTAATCAATATTAATTTAACTATTATTTAAAAAGTATTCTCTGCTATAATTGTTGAGATCTAGAGAGAAATGTTTTATTGAAAATCTCAAATCACAAATTGAAGGAAATGAGTTAGCAATAAATCATAAATCTATACAGCATCTAGTGAAACATGTGAGTTGATAGGGGGATCATTAGCTCCAACTCTTCCCCTCCATGATTTAAGTGTGAATGACCTCAAGTACTAATAACAAGAAGGAGAGCAGCGTGCTTCAATGAGTAAATACTTAAAGGATTAATGTATCATTTTAACTATAGAAGCAATAAGTAAGATAGCTATCACGTCTCACACCGTGAAATACTGCATTGCATCGAGAGCACGCATCAAAATTTCATCTGCAAAAGACGGTGAAGAGCTAGCAAGCATGTTCTCTTTAGAAACTGAGTATTTACTCTATGTCGCTCACTTATCTTTATACGCTCTAAGTAGAAATAATGATTACATAGGTTAAATGATAAGTGATAAAGAATGGCATATTCCATTTGATAGCGTAACTTACTTGAGTGCGTTCGATATGCTATAGATGCACCGTGAAACACTCTCTCGAATGATGGTACTTGAGCACTTGTTGTATATCGGAAAAGTAGAGAGGAGAGGCTTGTACTGAAAAGTGTGATAGTATACATTTTCACTCCACCATACTTATGTTTGCACTTGTACCTCTATGTACACACCTGACATGAATGCGCACACTAGTGATTAATGTCTTCACATGATGTATGAATGATGCTAGCATGCATAAGCAGTGATTTGTTTCGCACACGCAGAGTTTGCAATCAAAGAGTGCGCTATGGATGAAAGTGCGATAGAGTTTCTAACTCCATTAATAATGATATAACCAATAATCACTTTAACTTAATAATAAAATACATATAATTGATCAAATGGCTGAGGATCTTTGGGCATTAGCTCTCTCCTTAACAAGATGGAGTTCTGAGTAAGAATGCAGTTGAGTACCTCTTTCGAGAACGGAGCCAACGTGGCCAATTAGACTTTTTTTTATCTCCCATTTCAATTCTGTAAATAGTGTTTTTCTTTTTAAAAATAAAATTTTTTAATTTTAAAAGATTTAAAAAAAAAACTTTTTTACAAACATTTAATTTTTAAAAAACCCGAAAAAGGGAAAACTCAAAAATATATAAAAGACCTTAAACCCAAAAATTTTGGGCAATAAAAATTATTTTTTTAAAACCAAAATATAAAATTTTTCCAAAAATATTAAAATTTAAAAAATTTTTTTGAAAGGGAAAATTTATTTTTAAAAATTTATAAAAAAATTTTAATTAAACACTTTATTTCATCATTTTTTAAAATTAAAGGAATTAAAAATTTATGATTTAAATGAAAAAAAATAAATATTTTTGGGGTTTTAAAACCCATTCTTAGAGAACCTTTGAAAATTTTTAATTTTTTAAGCTGGGATTTCTAAATTTCCCAAGAAGCCTTTAAAATTTTCCCTTGGAATTTTAGGATGGGAAACTTTTCCCCCATCATCATCATCATTCCATGTCCCTTCAGTAATTTTTAGGATCCTTATTTGTTTGAAGGCAAGGAGTTTTTCATTGAGCCGCTACTCCCAATCTTTCCTCACAGATTAACTTGCTGTGGCTTAATCCATAGCTCTTTTATACTTATTGATAAATTGATTCATCGCTAGTACACAAGCTTCTTAATCAGAATCCTCATTGATCTCGAGAATTACGTAGGGATTGACAACTTATTTGCTTTCTTCATAACCAAACCATTTCTTTACCTTTGCAGATGCCCAATTTATAGCCATGTCAAACAGAAAACCGATAATACACATCACGAGACAAATAACAATAGCAGACATTAAGCTATTCCCAACCAAAAATGTTAAAAACCCTTCGATCAAACCATCTAGAGCGAGGTATGCACTAAATTTAGCGCCAGCTGTTGCGACGCTAGCAAAAAACAAGGTCCAGTTACCATACTTGTAACATAAATAGGCACTTCCAAGAATTGACAAGATGAGAAGTGCAATCTTCATAATTAAGTTTCCTTTCCCCTGAAGAAAGTTTTTTGCTTTTGTTGAGAATTGGCCTATCGAGTTTAATATTGAGTTTTACCCATTTTTAATAGATTATATGAGATGAGGACCTTGTTCTCCAATTTTGCAAAAAAACTTAGCAAACCATTCTCCAAACTTTGCAAAGAGACTTAAGCAGTGCCTGATAACAAACCATATCCAAAACCAGGCTCCTTCTGTTATCACATTTTTCTCTAACTCTGTTTCAACATAGGTTATCATTTTTTTCAAAGTTTTATTCTCAAAACTTTCTTTCTTTTCCTTTAGATAACTTGCGACTGATTTCTAAAACTATGGAATGAAAGCCATTTTTTGAGTATCGTTCAAAACAACTTTTTTCATCTTTATAAAGAGCAAGACATTTGCATATAGCTATTTAAACTGGTCTTGAGTTAGCTCCTCTTAGTCATCTAATATATAGTCTCTATTACCGAATCTATCAACATATTTTTCTAAGAGCTCTTTTGGCGTATCAATTAAAGTCTCTACCTTCTCAGGGTCTTGAGGACCATCACTGACTAGTTCAAACTGTTTTTCCAAATCTTCATTTAATTTTTGCAATTCCCTTTCAATTTCCTCTTTCGATTTCTCATGATCCTAGGGATTGATCAGTCCATTTTATTATTATGATTGATTTGAGCCCATTTGGGAAAGAGATATCCTGAATATAAATGATAATTTGTATAAGTTTAAGTTTTAAGTAATGAAAATATTATCGACCAATAAATGCAAATTATTTCATTAATTAGTGATCAATGCATTATTATCCCATTGTACTTTATGAATATATTTGTTTATAACTTTCCATTCATTTACAGGAACGTAAATATTGATAGATAGCAGCTAAATTAAAGGGTTAGCAATTAAAAATTAAAAATAGTACACAATGTGCATTTTTGTTAAAAATCTGAGGTGAGAAACAATTTATTCAGGGGGGGGGCCTTTCCTCGTCATCCACTTTTTTCATGAAAATATGAAAAATCATGATCTAGTCTAAAATCAGCCAAAAAATACAATTCTTTAGTCCAAATTCAAATTCAAAAAGCCTATCCTACTCGTATTCTTTATTTTAGAGAAATTATCACAAATTTTTGAGTACATCGGGATTTAAAATTTTATCTTTAAGGCTCCTTTATAGAGAATTACCTTTATTTTTTTGCAAAGATTTGTTCAAATTTTTTATAGATAACCAATAAAGATATTTATTCATGCTTAAAGTCATTTATGATATAAATTACTTACAAATAAACTAAAAGTTATTTAAAATAAATATCGAGTTTATTTCTTATACAATTTTAGGAAAGATAAAAAAAAATAAAAAATACTTCTTTATTTATCATGTTAGATATAAAAATTGTTGCAATAAATATAAATACATTTAAATATAAATTTTAGATTAACTACCTTTTAATAGGTTCTTCAAGTAAGAAGAGGATTCTAAAGCTCTTAAATAAATCAAAAAGATCTATGAATTTTTTTAAAATTTTGAAATGTTATACTCAGAAAGATATTGAATTTCTTTTAATTAGAAGATCTTTCATTCACAATTTAATTTTTTTCGAAATCCGTCTTCCTTTAAGGTTCTCCCAAATACTCTAAAATAAAGAATACGAGTAGGATAGGCTTTTTGAATTTGAATTTGGACTAAAGAATTGTATTTTTTGGCTGATTTTAGACTAGATCATGATTTTTCATATTTTCATGAAAAAAGTGGATGACGAGGAAAGGCCCCCCCCCCCCCTTTATTCATATTTATTAAATTGCACTAGTTTAGTTTTAATAAATTTGTTCTTTTCTTTATTTCATTTAATTGGTAACAGCTCAATTAATTGATACAGCTGTGGTCATATCGATTTAATAAAAAATAATCGATATTCTTTGAAGAAAAGAGCACGTTTTATTGCTCTGCATTTTTAGAAGCACCTAATTATAGGGATTGTTATTTCTTTTGTTTTTGCAATATCAATATGATCAGTCTTCATAAATTAAACCCATATTTCTAAAAAACAAATTCAATAATTATCAAGCAAGAAAAAATGCTCAAACACAGTATAAAGAAAATATGATACATGAAGAACAAATGCTAATTATCATTATTTCAAACAATGCTAATTATTCCTTTTGTTTAAATTAAAAATATTAATTTTAATTATTTATAACTCTTTTAAGTTGCAGTTTATTATCATGAAAGAATTGTCTTTAAATTGATTAAAAAGAATATATTTAATAACAGGATATAAACCATTTTGTTCTTAAAGAAAAGAAAGAAATTATCTTTATGTCTAAATTAGTAGATAATAAATCTTTCTTTGAAGTTTTAATTATGTTTGGATGAGTTCAATTATTATTTTCTTTATTTGAAGATTTCATCTTATAACTGCCTCAATCCTTTGTTTTAAAAAAATTTAATTAAGAATTACATATTTTCAAAAGCATATGTCAAAGTTTAATTTCTTCAAGTGACTTCTACAGAACCCTTCTCCTTATTGAGGTTTATATTTAAAGGGTTGAATATAAATAGGTTGCCTCATTCCTCTTTTTTTATTCTGTTTGACTTGGTTTAAGGAGTTGGAGCTAATACTGTCTTAGATGTAGGGAAAATGGTGAGTGATTTTTAACTGGGAGTGTCAGTCAATTCCTTTGCAAATTTGCCTCCTTTTTGGTCGCTCATTCTATTAAATGATTAATTTTCTTGCTGTTGATAGGTTTGCAAAGATGGATCTTATTGACCACCATACTTATCAAAATTAAGTGTTCTTGCAGTAGCAACAATATTTTCAGACAGATTTTAAGGAATGGAAGTGTTCGACTATCTATTTCTTAAAAATTAAATATAACTTGAACAGTTGGCAGAGAGTTTATTCTTCATTAATAAGGGCACAAAGATTTTGCATCGACTCCTAAGGCCTAAGTAATCAATCGGAGAATTCATTTTAGATTTCCTACTGATGCTAGTTCTCGTTGGGCTACACTATTAAACTTTAGATAGGCTTTCTAAACTGTGCTTAGTAAAAATATTCACCAGAGAATTATTTATCAAATTTTAAAAGAAAAATAAATTAGATTTAATTTAACAGCAGATATATAAGTATAGTTAAGAATTTAATTAAATCCAGTAATGATAAAGTTATAGATACCTGGTTAAGTGTGTTGCAGTTAAATTAAATAATTATCCTCATTCAATATATGTACCTTAAGTTGTTGGCAATCCAAAATTATTATGCCATTCTTTTGATTGTCTTGATAGAACTCCTCAGTATTTAGATCCACTCGTTTGCTCTTCATCGTTATTTGAACTAGTGTAATTTAAAACACTGATAAAAACACTTCCACACACCAAAGTTGCAAGTATATAAATTACTTATTTGGAATTAATGATAGTTCAAATGGTAGAATATTTATATTAATTAAAATTTAAAGTACCATATTTCGTTAATCAATTTTAATTTAAATATTTTTAAATTTATTCTCTGCTATAATTGCTGAAATCAAGAGAAATGTTTTCTTGAAGATATCAAGTCAAAAATTGAGTTAACAATAAATCATAAATTTCAACAGACTCTAGCGAGATGAATTAGTCTACTTCCCATCTACGACCTAAGTGTGACTGAACTCAAACACTAATAACAAGAAGGAGAGAGGCTATCTTCAATAATTAAATATTAAGATAAGAAGGGAATTTCCATTCTTATATCTCTAATGTGTAAAGATTAAAAAATTATATTAGTGAAGCAGATTATCAAATTATATAATTGTTGCTTCTACTTGCTAAAAATTTAATATAAGATAAATATGAAAAGGGCAAGATGCAATTATATATTAAAATTATTGGAAACCAGACAGACGAGATATAATTTATTTAAAACTTTTTGAGTTATTAAAATGATAACTTATATTTACGAATACAAATATTTAATCAGTTAAATAATCTGCTCAAAAAATTAAACTAAATTTCATAACTTATCATTTCCCATATTTCATAATGTTAAAATGTCAGATTTCTACTATCTCCATTTATCCTTTATATTCTGAATAATATTATTGAGATCTGAACTTTCAATTATAAAAGGTCGAATTAAGGATTGAGAGGAGTTAGGATTTAGAGTTTATTGTTAGGTTGTTGGATTGTCTTTAAATACTTATGCTATGTTGATTATGTTTTCATCATCCTATTTGACTTAAACAGTTTGCACTTTAGCTTTTAAGGATGCTATCTTCTTATTTAATTTAAATTATCAAAATAAAATTTATAAACTTCTTTGAATTCTATTAAGCAACAAATTTTAATGGACTCATTTTTAAATTGGCTAGCATTCTAAAACTAATCCTTAAGAATTGAGAGACATTTTTTCTCTTATAAAATTTGGTTTAAAGCTTCTTTAATTAGCAAATAGTAAATTTTTGTAGCTTTAAATAAATGGATCATCAAATGCAATTTTTTTTAATTTTAGTAGAATTAGATAATTTACAAAACAGAAATTATTAAGGTGTATAAATTTGGCTAATTTAAAGGAAGAATGAATTTTAAAACATTAGTAATTTATGATATTTTAAATGACTTCTGATATGCTTTATCAAGCTTAGAAACTCTTGAAAATAATTTCCTTTTTAAATATTATACCAAAACTTTTTTGAAAAAATAGGCCAAGAGTCCTCCTTTATAAGAATAAGAAAGAGGGAAGATATTGTAATAGCTTAAAATTATATAAAAGAATTATGTTTTAAAAATTACTATTTAATTTGAAAATATCTTCTTAATCAAATTTGTGTTGGATAATTAAGTTGGAATATTGTCTTTTCCTTCTTTTGATTTATTTTTATTTTCTTTGTTACTTATATCATTTGCCATTTGATCATTTGATTATGAAACCAGTGCTTTAAATGTAGTATTATGTTTGTCCTTTTGCTATGACCTACTTCTATAATAAATTAAATAATTTTGCATCACAGAGGTTTAAAGGCCTGTATCTTTCTCTATCAGCTGTGAATTTTTATTTTTATGTGAGAGATCTCTCACTGTCAAAGGACGATCTATTTACTTTTTTAAGGAGCTTCTACTTTAAGTTCCATGTTTACTATCACTCTCCTGAAATGCAGGTTTATTTATCGTTCTTCTACTCCCCTCTAAATCTTAATTCTATTTTAAATTAGCCCCTATGTAACGTGTTAAAGCAACCTCTTTCTCCCTCATTTAGGCAAAGATGACATCGTACTCATTCACTTGATTTTACTTAATTTGCAACGTATTCTAAAGGTTAAGTATTTCATGCTGCAGACCAAAGATTTGCTTCTTGAAATGATCAATCTACTTCTGATGTTGAGTTTCTGTATCCTACTGTCTTTAAATCATAGCCTATACAGCACTCATTAGCTAATTATTTTGCTTTTCCAAGTCACTTATCTTTCCTTCCATAGTTTCCCTTTCATATTTGTTTTATTCATATAGCTAAGACTTAAGATTCTCGTGGATGTGCTAATTACTTGTTTGTTCAGCTCTTAATCTGTCAATAATTCTTTACTGCTCAAAGATCAAAGTCTAGAGACTCTCTTACTCTTAATCCTAGTCAGTCTAAGTGTCTCTGAGGATATTAAGCTGCTGCTCTAAGTGAGTGATTTGATTCCTCATAATTTATTCCTGCTCACCATAGTGTATTAATTAGTTGTCCCTCTCTCTTCGCAAAACCTTTTCCTTTTTAAAGCATTCTTTGTATTAATTAGATTTTTCACATTCCTCATAGTACAGTTAATTCAAATATACGATAAAGCATTAAGTTGCTGAGCTTTCTAATATTCATTTTAAGAATCAGTAAGGAGGCGTTTCAGTTATTCAATTCCAATATCGTTTTTGAAATCTTCAAACTATCTTTATAATAGATGCAAACTAGTTTTAATCTACTATTCATTTTCACAATTGGATTATACGTACTATAGATAAGATCTTAATAGAATAAATATATATGAGCAGTTTTAAATAAAAAAATAATCTAGGACAAGTGGCATCAAAGTTCGCTCAATTTCGTTGCTATGTAGATTTACCACACTTAATTTAGTAATCCGTCGGCCGAAGATTGTCTATTTGATAAAGGCTGCATATTAGGGTGGCCATGAAGTCCTTGGAAAGTTAGTGCCTCCTGACGATCCTTCATACCTGATTCAGCATAGAGAGATAAGACTTATAAGGAACGATGCATCTTTGCAGCCTGAGGGCGATCACTGTGTGAATCACCTGTAGCTACAGACAGAAAATAAAGAATTTTCCCCTCAACTTCGTTAATTGGCCTTACATAGATGTTTAGAGGATACATAGAAACGGGACCCAAGAGAGACTTGTGGCGAGGATATTACACATTTCGTCCACAACATCACGATGTCACTTTGGTTTATATATCCTTAAGAGTTTAATAATTCATTAAAATTAATTAAGGCCAGACATAGTACTCACTTTCTCACATCTTAATATAAAATTTAAATTCAATTATATTAAATCTTCTAGAATATATGCCAAGTTCAAGTTTTTAAGATAATTTGAAATTCTTTATTTTAAATGATTATAATAATTTCAGTTAAAATTAAATCTTTTGCTATATTTATGATTCTAATTATTAATTTTTGATTTTTATGACGTTAAATTCTCTTATGATTTGTTTCTATATTATATTTGCTTTTATTATTGCAAGTAATCTCCATCTCTATTCTGAACTTGCTTGAATTTGTTTAAATCTGAAGTGGAATCTCTTAAAACTTGTCTATCAAACATTTGTTCAGTTTTTAAACTCAGAGGAATATTCTAAAAAATACTTCTGTCCACATCTTTTGGGTTGTTAGGAATTGCTTAGGCATAATTTATATCTTCATAGCTATGTGTAGATTTACCTATTGATTTTGTTAAATTGTTCCTTAGGTGCTAGGTATTCTCTTTTATCATCCTACCTACAATTTAAAATTAATTTAAATCAGTTTCAGTTTAAGTTTAAGTCAATCATGTAAAAAAAGACATTTAAAGTAACAGAAGAGGCAATAATTCATCATAAGTTATCAACTAGATAAGTGAAGTTCTTAATTTACAATCTTTATAGATAAGATTTTACTTTATTTATAGAGCGAAATAGATATTTGCTTTATTGCTAATTATTGCAAGAGATTTTTTAGAAGCAAGAATTGCATATATATCCAGAGATTAATTTATATTGAAGCTGAATAATTTAAATTTAGTCTTATAGAAAATTCGTATTTAGTTCCTTCTAGGATGAATTTTATTTGTTCATTTCGTATTAGTTTCTTTAATTTTCAATATTGATATCGATTTATCTTCTAAGTTATTAAAATAAATTCACACAACAAATCTATAATAAGTAGATATAGATCTAAAACTTTAAGAAATTAATAAGATAATTAATTTTTTTTTAGTTTAGGGAAAAATTTATTTGAGAAAAGGATTGTTATTGCTACAATTCTATTTAATTATATTTGAAGCTAAAATTATATTTATCAGTATGATCATATAAAATTTAGATAAGAAAATTTGGCGATACTTGCATTGGATCTAGTTCGTCCTTCCTCAAAATTAATTTTCTTTAGATTTCTCCTTTGTTTGATTTTATTCCTCGAGGCTTTTAATTTTAGAACTATCTATATACAATTGGAATATGATCTGTGTTTGTCAATTTTAAAGAATTTTATTCGGTTCAAATTAGTGGAAATATTCACTTTATTTGTCAAAAATATCAATCATAGCATTATTAAATTTAGATTTAAACCTTTCATTTATTTCAATTCATTTGAAACTTCCCCCCCCCATCAAAATCTTTGGATGAGATAAAATTTGAAACAAAGGACATTTTAATCATAAAAATGTAAATCTACTTTTTTACTTTCTAAGAATATATTATCAAATCTAAAAACATTTGGTTTTCTCAGAATAATGCAAATATTGATTTCTTTAAATTAAAATATGAATTATTAAGTTAGTAAACGGCATTGTTATCAGAATTAAGTTTGTTTTCTATTCGTGTATCTGATTCTTTAGATCCAAGAGCACTGAGAATATTATTAAAATATTTAAGGTACTCAAATCCTAAGTATAATCGCTGATGTTTAGTATTTGTTTCGAGCTCGTTCTAGTATGGCTTTCTCTAGATAGTCCTACCCTATCATCAGTATACAAAATATTTTAAACAAAGTAAGCGGCTGTGGTTGTTATTATTGTTGTTAGTAGTTGTTTTGGAGAATGAAAGAAGGAGCAAGATAGAGGTGACTACGACTGGAATCTAATTATTATTCTTTGTCTTTACTGCTCAGCTATCTTTGAAAAATTGTATCCATAATGTTTTTGTCAAGAGCTCTTTAACTCTCTCTCAGAGTGGAGAGATCAATATCCGAGTCTGTTAAACGATACTTTGCTTTATAGTCATAATGAGGAGGATTGTTCATTTTTAAATTAGTAACAACTATTTTATTGTTTTACTTGTAATAAATTTTATCAAATAGATTTAACTTTTAAAAAAAGAAATTTTTTAATATAAATAAAAGTCTTGTTAAATAAGTAATCTTTAGGTATACAATGATTTTTATATATGAGGATTGTAATTATATTTTCCCAGTGCTGTAATTTGAGATATTATAGGGTGGTTAATACAAAAAACTATTCATAAATTTAGGATTGCCGATTCGCAATAATAAATTATAAAAATTAATATGAAGACTTTTAAATGTAAATAAACAAATATTTTATAAATATTTTGAATTCAAGTCTTTAGAATTTCAATACTTGAAAGAAACTAAAATAGATTGAACTATATCACTTATTCTACGGAAAGCAACCATGCATTCTGTTTGTAACTTTTTTAAGAATAAATTTTGCAAGAATTTCTTAGATAGGCTTGAATAATTTGAGTACCATTCTATAAGCATTATATTTGCAGAAATAAGTTTAATCAATAAAACAATATTTGAAGTACCCTAAATTTCCTAATTTTCATTGAAAATAGAATGCACTATTATGCATTAATTTTTGCAAAAATATTTTCTTGGAAAAAGAAGGAGAAGAATAATTATCAATACTTAAGTAGTTTCTTATGCTCTAATAACTGGGATGACAGGATTGGTCTGGAAGTAAAAACTTATGTAATTTCTAGTGGAATATATTTTATAAGAAAATATTTTTATTAATTAAGAATACATTATCTAATTGTATTATCCATTTTAGAGTCTATAAGCAAAATAATGGATATTATAGAAGTGAAATAGATTAAATAATAGTTTTATCGTCAAAAGTTATACAAATGAGTTCACAGAATTTGAGACAAAAGTTTTAAGAAGCACCTGCCTTTACTCTTGAAAACAACCTCATAATTTATTTTTACCCTGCTCCCAATTCAGACAATAGCGCCAGCCGAGATATAGTGATGAAGGCTATTCAGGAAATGTAAAGAAATAATGAGCAGCCTGTGGAGATGGCAAGTAGGTTGGCTTCCTTTGCAGATCAGCAGGAAGCTGCCAAAAACTTCCAACTTGCTGAGGAGTACAACAAACAAGCTTATTTTATTAAAAAATAATGCGAGTCAATTCTTTTTGGAGGCTATAGAATATTCTATTTTGTAGTAAAATTGAAGCTATGGCTTTGATGAAGCAGAAGCCAGATTGCGACTAAGACGCAATAAAGACTTTAGAGATTATAAGTGAGACCCACAGACGCAAGGCTAAGCTCTTGATTATATTTAAATTTGAACAAGAGGCAATAGTGGGGAGTCAAATCTCATCAAAATTAAAATTCATCATTATAATTCAAGTAGAATAATATTGATGGAACCCAACTTCAAAATTTTTTTAAATTATCCAAACTTTTTTTTTGCCCCAAACTAATATATCTTTTTTTTTATTTTTATAAACTTTTTAAAATCTGTTTTTTAAATAAGTGGTTTATTTAAAAGTATTCTATTATACAGAAGATTAAAAGATCTGAAGCAGTTAGACAAATACTGAAAAATTTTAGGGGATATTATCATAGATAAATTAAAATATACATTAGAGAATTCAAAAAAGTCTTTAAAAATCTTACTTTAAGTATTTTTTTAAAAAAAAAAAGATAATCAGTCATATGTGGATAGGGTCCTTGAATTAATAAATAATAAATTAAAAAATAATCTAAGGACAAGCTAATTATTTGTAAATATAATTATATGCAATATCTTTTACCAATTTTAAAATAATCTAGATTTTCTGCTCATTTAATAAACAATTTTCATGTGGATTTAAGTGCAATTCGTCGGAAATAAGTTGAAAAAGATGGAGAAGGA
Source organism: Tetmemena sp. SeJ-2015 (assembly GCA_027382625.1). NCBI lineage: Eukaryota > Ciliophora > Spirotrichea > Sporadotrichida > Oxytrichidae > Tetmemena > Tetmemena sp. SeJ-2015. The sequence goes on along the minus strand of JAJKFJ010022697.1, from coordinate 228,496 downwards.
TCAGCGAGACTTGAAGAACGCTTAGAAGCCTGACAAAAACGGAGAAATCAACCAGGCCAAGCAAAACCTCATTAACAGGGAAAAGGAGATGCTTCTGGAGAGGGAGAAGTTCATGCTCAAAATGAAAGAGCAGATGCTTATTCTCCAAGAGAAGCGGATCCTTGAAGCCAAGAAGCAAGTTTCAGAGCTTCTTGAAGTACTAGAACGAGAAACTACTTAAATTTGAGAGTAGGTTCTTTGAGGTGCTTGAACAGTATAAAAGAGGAATCGAGGAAGGGGCCAAGGATTTGCTTGGTGGAAAGAGAGTAGGCCTGAATGTGCAAGTCAAGAAAATCCAAGACATAAGCACAAACCCTTTCGCTAAACAGGCTATTCAAGAGTGCTTCAATCTATTATTATACCTTCAACCCCGATTTTTGAAAAACTTTTGAGTTTTAATTCTGTAAAACCTGTATGAACGAGGACGAAGCTCTTGTCATCTGTGATAAACTTGGTAAAGTAAGCCCTCCTTTAGGCCGAGTATTACTAAAAAAAATTACAAAAAAAAGTAATTTTACTGTTAAATCCCACAATTATAGGGAAAGTTCTTGACCAACATGCCAATTTTTGGATGGTTTTGAAGTTACTTCTCTAAATTTCAGTAAAAAGACTAATAACAGTGGCTATTTACTGTAAATCTGGCTTGCGTGCCAGTAGTGCAAAAAAAGGGCTTAACGTTTAATATTAAAATCATAATTTTAAGTTAAGATCTTGAGAAGGTTGAGAAGACACATCAGAAACTGGAGTTGCTAATCAAATCTCTCAGCAAACTCAGGACAGTCTTAAACTCTAAAATCCAAAGCGCTTTTATGTAATACAAGTAGCTTTTTTTTTTTCTTCTGAGCAGCTAGATTTCGCAACTGAGAAGGAGAACTGCTTCAAGATATCCTTCGCTCAAATCACAGCACTTGCTGCTTCATCTATTGGTCAATAAATAGGCCTCTAAAGCTTATCTTATGTTATATCATATATTTTTTTTTGACCAATCAGGATCAAGGGGGTGTTGAGCATGATGCAGCGACAAGAAACTAACTTGGACTTGCAAGAGAGCATGATTGATGGGAGAGGTGGAGTGTTTGGCGATGGGATGAAGCAGAAGACCTTCTCTTCAAACAGAGCCAATACTCAAGCCTTTGAGCGTACACCAGGTATCACAGATGCAAATGGTGAGCCAATCTTTGGATAACCTAAAGGCTTCACTGGAAACGCAGCCTATGTGGAGTAGATTAGCATGCTTATTTTCAATTTAGATAAGGAAGTATGAACAAACTGTGGGGGCCCTAGAAAACAAGATAAAGGAAATGGAAACTAAGAACGCAGAGATCTACGCCAAGTACAAGAAGTACTACAACCACTGCGCCAAGATAAAGAAAGCTAGCGAAGGGCAAGCCCCAAAATAAAAAACTGAGAGTTGATCAAGCTTATTAATGTGTCTTTACTAATGAAGACTTCTCTATGTAGGATTCTCATTTCTTAAAAATAATACTCTAATCTTAACTTTTAATTATGATCAATGAGAATGAGTTTATTTTTAGAGTGAATAAATATTCTTAGTTTGAGTAGTAGTTTGTTAGTGAGGCCTAAAAGGGTTAATTGGGATTGTTAAGAATATATAATTGGGTGAATTTCTATCCAAATAATCAAGTCAGAAATTATAAATAAATCATGGAAGATTACGAGATAGTGGAGTTGATAGCACAAGGGTAAGCTTGCTATAAATATAATACACGTAGTTACTGAGTTAATTAATTATTTTACCATATAATCCAGAATAATTTCAACACTGTAATTATTAATTATGTGCCACTAAACCTGAGATTAAAGATTTGTTTTAAAGAAAAAAACGAGTATATTTTTCTTTTAAATGCCTAAAATATTTTAGAGATTATGAAAATAGGAGAAATATATCCACTAACAAGAAATGGAAATCAAGATTTGAACTAAGATAACCTGATGCTTTATTTTTAAATTATAAATTGATTAATTGCTTTAGAAGGTAATGATAATTAGTGGGTATGGAATAGTGCTGAGAGCCATATAAAAATCTACTGGCTAAGTGGTCGCCATAAAGCAATTTAGAGACTCCGATAGTTACGTAAGTTAATCTCTCATGCGACCATGAATTCTTGCTATTTTAGCCAATCTGCTTATCTCATTACAAAAATATCCCATTTCAAATTTAGCAATTTCTTTTCCCTTTATAACCTTAAATTGCTTTCTCATTATCCTCATTTCCTTTCTGCTATCTTATCTAACTATATTTTTTGAATAGAGCCTAGCGATTGCCTAGAGAGAAATATCAGTCTTGAAATTGATAATAATATTGTGTGTGTGTTTTATGATGCAGGGTCATCCGAATATAATAAAAATGCTGAGCAGTTTCTAGCATAACTCTAAGGTGTTTTTGGTATTTGAGCTCATGAACTAAAACTTACTCGAGCTGCTCCAGGGGCAGCCAGAAGGAAAAATCGACAAGGAGCAAGTCAGGCTCTTCGTCTTCTAAATGGTCAAGGCACTCGCTTACATGCACTCTAAGAATGCGATATATGTATATAAGTCTTTGATTTATGCGGTGCACAGAGATATAAAACCTGAGAACATGCTTCTGTCTAGAGTGGTGAGAACGCCAGCAATCAACAGCATGAATCACCCTGGCAGTTTCACTGAAAGCCAACCCTCCTCAAGGAGAATGAGAGGACAGTCCATGGATGTGGCGGGTAGAGAGTCCTTGAGGGGTCAATAAGAAGGCGATGACTAAATCTACATCCTCAAAGTGTGTGATCTCGGCTAGAGTAGAGAAATCAAAGAGACTAAAGGTATCGATAACAACCTAACTGAATACGTTTCAACCAGATGGTATAGAGCTCCAGAGTTGCTAGTAGGCTCACAAGTCTATGACAAGTCAATCGATATATGGGCTCTCGGGTGCATAATCCCAGAATTGATTAGTGGAAACCCACTATTTCCAGGTAAAACCAACTTGGAGACTCTTGCATTCATCATCAGAACATTTGGAAATGGGATGACAGAAATGCAAGTCCAAAGATTTTAAACTTAAAGTTATATTCTTATTAAATTTATGTCTTTGACTTATGGTTTATGAAAACCCAGAGTTTCAACAGTACGGAAAGATTTGTATAATGTTTTTATTATGTAGATTCCGTAGATAAGGAATACAGTATCTCTGGATCTGAGAGTGCCAGAAATGTCATTTGAAGAGTTGGACTTCGTGATGAAGTGTTTAGTGTTCGACCCACTCGACAGATTCACAGCTAAGCAGCTGCTTGCTCATGAATATCTCTTTTTAATCTGTAACCCGAGAAACATGCCATCCTGTAACAGTACATTCAACAAGTTCCTCAATCGGCTGCAGCCTCCTAATCCTCTAACCAAGACTAAGTTTCGATACAGGACTAAGAACAGCAGATCAACAACCTCAATAACTCTAGAATACTAGAGATAATGAAATTAATCTTCTTATCTCATAGATGTCTCAAGAAAGCGAGTAAGAGAGCGTAGTGAAGGGGCAGAGAAGAGATCTTGAAAACATCCATTTTGAAACTGACAATGAGGAATAGAACTCAAGACTTAGCAAAGAAGCACCCATTTAAATTCAAAATACAGAACCAGCAGATAAAACTGAAATTAGCCAAGTCTAAATTACAACTGAATCCTAATATTATGAGCATTAAATTTGATTCCATTTATAATTATATTTTATTTAACTCGCTATGATATGTAGAGGGTTGGAATATTATTTACCCCTTTAGATATCACAAAGCTTTTAACCATAAATTATTTTATGATATAGAATAGAATTGTTAGGAATAAATTAACAATCAATATTCTTAATCAGCACTTGCTTAAAGTAATAACTAAATTACTGAATACATTCTAATTCTATTTTATGATATAATTATTCCATTTTAATTTGGCTTAAAATTAAACTCTGCTTTCCTATAAGCAGTTGAAATATTTGTCTATTTTTAAATCTATCTTATTTATTGAATAATTTGAATAAAACTATTCTCAAGAACTGCCTACCTCCAACACTCATATAAAAAACTAAGAGACCAAATACGTTAAGAGCTACACTCAGAAGAAACCAAGAAAGCGGCCATCTTCTTCAGGCCAAAGCAATTCAACACCAGCTCAGGATCAAAAGTAGTTTATCTTCACTATGTTTAAGTAGCATTAGTAGAAGATTGGTATGGCTTTGAAGGAGCAAAACATTTCTCAAAACATGCACAATCTATAATAGTAGCAACAACTTCAATCAGATGAATCCAATGTCTAAGAAATACAAAGTACAGAGTAGATTTTACCAGATATACCTAAAGCATTTCAATTAAATACTCACCTTCCAACTACCATCAACCAAGAGAAATAACTCCCAAAGCCTATCCTCTTTTTGAGGAAGCAAAAAGACGCGAGAGAGCAGCAAATCAAGCACAGTGATACCAAGTATTCTGAAAAGAAAGCAGGCTACTCTGAAAAATCAAACTTTGATACAGGCTATGAAATGCCATTTGAAATTGCTTAAGAATCTTAGAATTAAGGAGCAGCTGTTTTCTAATTTGGTCAAGAGAGCACAGCACCTATGATTAACAGATTCTCAGAGCCAAACCCTCCAGAGTATAATCCAATATTTTATAGTATCGAATAAACCATCAGGCCACTGCTAAAATCGCAAGAGAGAAGATAAACTTTATTTTTAAACTTCAATTAGGACACCTAGACCAACACTTCAAAGCTAGAAGCGATTGGATTGATAAATTCTCAGCTTAAAAATAAGCGCTTGCATGAGAACTTATTCTCAAACGAAAAGCCAAAGAGGCAATCACTCGATACTTAGGAGCATAAATTGGGCGCTGCTCATAATCACCAGCTATACTCAATTCAGAAGAACAAAGTACTCTTCTCCAATTTGAAAGGTAGCATACCCTTAGGGTCACTCTCCTCCTTTGAAAATTAATAATCCTAAGCTCCTCATTTCAAACATGAATTAGAAGAATCAGCTGAACTATCAGCAGCAGACATATGTATAGCAAGCACTTTTGCAGCAGTCTAATCCGGTCTAGAACAATCCCAAGTTTATTGATTTGAAAAATAACGTCCCTCAGTTCAGGCCCTCCCAAATGGGCAAGCGTAACATCAGTCAGCCCTCTAATTAGGAAGCTGCTTTGAAAGCTCAGGAAGATTAGTTCAAGAAGACTAACGCCTCTAACTTCGCTTAACGCTCCAACATAGACAGCAAATCAAAGTCTCCCTCTTAGATTAGTGCTCATGGTACACAGAAAGACTTTCAAGGAAATCAGTTGCTCCCTCAAATCAAGAGGGAGAAGTTTATCTAAGCGCCGATCAAACTGTAAAACATTCAAAACTTGAACCAGCAACCTAAGCAAAACTTGCTGAATACTTAGAAGCATGTTACTAATAAATTGCAGCTGCCTTAGCTTGCTCATAACCCAAACTTATAACAGCACTCTGCTTCCTAGCTGCAGAATATGTAAATGGCCTCTGGAGGAGATCAAAGCTTCAGGAAATCCATCTCTATCAAGTCCATTCAACAGAAGCAAAGTAGCAGCAACAACAATACTGCGAACTTGAACTATATCCAGGCTACTCAAACTCATGAAGCTTTCGACGCGCATGCAAGCTATCAAGGATCTTTTGTGTCTAGGATTGGTACTAGCCATGAGCATTCTAACTTACCTATTGCTCAGAGAGTAAATCAAAGAGGTGGTCTAAATTTGCAGCAGAATAGACTTCCAAGCAGAGGACTAAATCTAAGGAACAACTCCAAGGAGCCATTTGAAAGTGGCTCTAGTAATCTGAGAATGGCTTATCAAGCATCTCAATCTCACTCTCCTCCGAACAAACAACCCAGTAATGAACCTAGTGGCTAAACTAATTTCTACATGAATAAGAATCCCAAATGGTATCAAGATCCCATTAGTATTCATTACTCTTAATTTAAAATTGTATAGTTTTTCAGATGGATTTATTCTTTTTCCTTAAATAAAATATTAGCTTTAAAAGCATGAAATGATAGTATCCTTATAGTTTATTTATATACTTTATTGTTGATATTTAAATTCCATGAAATAAATAGAAGAGCAATTTGATTAATTTCGATGTTGGAATAGTAAGAAGATAACTTGAAAAGAATATTATTCTTTTAACTTAAAGTGAGAACAAAAGACTGAATAGGATGGAGGGGATGTCTTAAGAGAGAGCTGATCAGCAGCAGACAAACTACGCCCAAACTTACATAAACTCCCCACCCAAACCAATTTCGAGAAGCTCCATGAAGCAAAGCAGGCCTAGCTACGCAGCTCAAAATTAGAGTAATATGCCTCTTCCTAATCCAGTTGAGTCTAACTACCAGAGCAACCAGTCTTCAAAGCACTACCTCCCCAAAGGCTTGAACAAGCCACCTAAAAGATGAATCAGCACTTATAGCAAATCATGATGTTTAGCAAATATATTTTCATAGGAAACAACACACATTTTATTGTACTACTTAAATTTGCATTTTACTCAGATCATATTTAGCTGTTTCAAATTAACAAATTAAAACTTGCAAATCAAATTATAAGTTCTTCTATATGCACAATCACTTTTAGATGCAGGCCAAGTAGTTGCTCCTTAGGCTTACTATAAGCATCTCAAATTCAACCTGCTTCAATTACATGCTATCAAACACATTTAATCCATAATCGAATTTTATAAATAATTTTATTTAGTGCCTTAAATAATACCCAAATATTTAGTGAAAATTTTGATTGTAGATGAGCAAATCGATTTAAATATTTTAAGATAACTATGAATACTTACAGAGTTATAAAGAAATTCGCCTGAACAAAATCTATCTCAGGCAGGTAAAAGAATTCTCTCTGTGCTCTCTTAATGTTGAATAAGTTAAAATTTAAATATCAATTTAAGAAAGCTCTTTGCAGCTTTATTCATAGTTTGGACGAAAAATAAGATCTACATAATATTCTTTAAAAAAATTAATTCAATTTTTAACTGAAAGATTAATCATAAATACAAACTATTGCCTTATTTAAATGAAATAAGAATCTTATTGATCTAATTTCATCTATATTATTGCCAGCTTAATCTTATATATTAGGTTTTTGGTGAATTAGCTGCTCTAGTTATTTCAATGTAGATAAGTAGGCCTCTTGAGACTGGTTCTTTATTTACTCTTTCTAAACTGGCTTCTATCCTTTGCTTGCAGATAAATCCTCTCTTATTTAGCTTCTATGATTGGCACTTTTCTTATTTTCATCTGCTCCTTTGGCTATTTGATTCTTCTTCTAATTCATCTAAGCAGTTTGCTTCTAGTCTATAACTTGCTCCTCTTGGATTATCTTGAAATCTGCTCTTGTTGAGACATTGGGTTTATTTATTTTCTTGGTGCTCTCCTGGGAATTCAAGTATTTGAGGTCGTTCAGGCTAGTCTCACTCATCACGTTGTGAATCGGATTCTCATCTTGTGCTCTGTTGTGTTAAACAAAGGATTTCTTAAGATGGCTCTCTCCCTTGCGCAGTGAATGAAGTTAAGAGCTGGTCAGGTTCAGACTCTAAGAGACCTGGATAGTAGAGGAGTTTCTCTTGGTGGAGATCTATCTGTTGATTTCAGCAATTCTCTCTTTCTAAACCTACTTTTGCCTGTTCAGTCTTGAGCCCATGGACTTTTAATCTTTGGCGTTGGGAGTTAGCGATTACTCTGCGAAGGAGATATTCATCTCTGCTGCGGTCTCTAGTTACTTATTTGGCTTGAACAAACTTTTAGATTAGTTAGTTGGTGTCTTTGAATTCAAGTAGCGAGATTTAAATACGAATAAATATATTTGGGTTTCTTATTTGCATCAGCTTCATCCACACTTATATTAAACGGGACTACTTCTTGTGGAGTCTGTTTGGAAAAATTGTTTTTATCAGGGGAAAAATTTGGAGATTTGAAATTACTGATGCTTGTATTGTTTTCTTTATAAGTCAAATTAAAAGCGTTGAAACTTCTTCTGTTTGAGTCTTGCTCTTGAGTCAAGTAGATCTCAGAAATTGGAGAGCTAACTGCTGTTTACTTTTTGATGGTCTTATTATGGATCATGTTGAATGCTTTTTTAGCATCGAAGAAAGGAGAAGCTGGGATCTGACTACTTATAATTGCTGATTAGTTCAGAGATGAGGCAGCTTTCTTTGATTGGTTAGGAACTTAAAGATGAAAATAAATGTGATGAACACTCTATCGCTCTTTTTCATGATCATAGGTTTATGCTTTATTAAGAGATTAATCGCCTATTATAGAACACTTGTGAATTAGTTTTTAAACTTGCTCTCTCATTTTCCTGACAATCAGCTTTCTTTTATCATCAGCCTGCTTTGAATTCAGGTACTGAGCTTGTGCAAGTTTCTATCTGTGGCCCTTAATAAAAAGTTAAAACACAGTTAGCTTGATGCCTCTGATTAGAATTTAAGCTTCCTCATTCAGCTTGAGATATCTCCTCAACTTGAATCCTTTGTATATAGCTAAGAGTCTAACTCTGAATCTGCTTAAGCACTTTATTCTCCTGAGAGTTAAATTTCTGAGCAGGAAGACTTTGATTTGTCGCTGTATCTTTTGCAAACTCTATCCATATACTATGTGCTAAGCTTGTATTAGAGTCTGATTTGTAGCTGTAGAGTTCCTCTTGAAAGGCAGTGAGAATTAATAAACCCAAAATATTATAAATTAGGGTTCCTGCTTATCATCAGTTTGAAGAGATGGAGGCACGTAGATTATCTTTTGAAGGTTGAGGACACTATTTCTCACCAGGTCCTAGACATTAACGCACTCCAATAGAAATAATAAATCCTTGAGAAAGGCTTCTTTATCCTGATCGTTCAGATTTGCCATCCTTAACTTTCTGCTAATGCTTCTCCTGTGTCTGTGGAAACTTTCCCCATGAAAATAACTTAAATAAGGAATGTGTTGCTGAAGTACCTGCTTGATCTCTTTCTAGATCACCAGTAAGAATTTATTCTTGCCCTTCTTGGATCGTATTCAAACTCGGGAGTATTAGAAAGCTGTTTTTAGTTTAGGTGAGACTAGGTTAATTATTTAGTTGGCCGAATTGACTAGGGACTTATCTAGATCTTTGAAACGAGATACTGGTGGGCGTGTGTGACTGCCTTCTCCTCAGTCTTTCGCCTCTTCTCTTTTCTAGAGAGTGCAAATCAAACTTTGAATAAATAAATTGAATCAGCTGCTGTGCTACTTGAGACAGCAGTCAGATTGATATCGTTGCAAGACAAGTTTTGAAGAGATGCGTTTTGCATGGACTAATCAGCTTGCTCCTCCCTTTATATTTGCATAGCGTATTAGAGAGCTTAGGATTTTTGGTGTTTGTGAAAGTTATGGAAGGAGCTGACTGACTTGGAGGGCCTCAAGTGGCTAATCTGGAGTGGGTTTAGAGGCTAACTTGACTGAGTAAGTTTCAAGTCTAACTCGGTTGTTGAAACTATGCTGTTCCTTGAGGTATTCCCATACTGATTTCGCATTTAAAAACCCAAATCAAAATATAATCAATGAGTCATATGTAAAATAAATGAATGCTTAGAAATTTATTTTTAAATTATAATTAAATTAACTTTTATTTAAAATTTTACTTATTCAGTGCCTTATAATTTTAAATAGAGATTTTCAGATGATACAATGAAAGTTGGTTTATATTTAAAGAATTTAAATAAATATGATAGATAATGGATTTATTAATCCAATAAGAGATAATTAAATTATTTTCTTAGTTCCATAAAATAAAGATATCTTCTTATCTTTCCAGCGTATGGATCTTACCAGATGAGCAATATGCCCTTCTGAAGTTTACAAACGGACATAAAATATTGATAATTTATTTAGAGGTGCTATTTCATAATTAATTGGAAGAATTAAATTTAGCAACTTGGAACACAATTTTAAATATACTTCCTCTATTAAATTTTTATTTAAGATTATATTATCTTAATTTAATTTTTTAAAGCTGGGGGGGGTTATTGTTGCTAGATTTTATTTATTTCAAATATATGAAAATTTTTTAGGAAATTAATTAAGAGAGAAGTGCTTTTTAGACATTTTTACTTCATAATTTATTTATAAGACGAGAAGAAAACATTATTTATTTATAATATTGTAGATACCTATTTTCGAATGTATTAAGTTGCTCCTAGTTGTCAAATGACTTCTACTGAATCAAGGCATCTTCGTTGTTTTAACCTCTCTCATTCTATTCCTAGTTATTTGGAATGTGCATATTTTGGAGAGTAAATTCTTGTATACTTGAGTCTTCCATATGCTTGATTTAATTCATTTTGGGAGTAATATCCGGAGTCTGCTTTGTCTTTTCGTTTGGTGTTTTCGCTTTCTTCATTGCTAAAATACAAAAATAATAATAATGAATAAAACATTTAGCTTGTGACTAAGGTCTCTGCTTTTAATTTTCTAGTCTTTTACTGGTCTGCTGTTATTTTTACATCTGAGAGTGGTTTCCACTGCTGGTGGTAGTAGTTGCTTGCAATCTCTTCTTGGAGGTGGGGGAGTTAACGCTTTGACTGGTACCAAAGTCCTTGGATTCGTGCTAATGAAGTAGCACTTTTCTGGCTGCCACTACTTCAACCACTTCCTGATGAGTCTGCAATCCACTTGCCCCTTCATTCGACCTCACTTACTCAACCTCCATTCTCTAATTCTCTATCAAACAATTATATTTTGATCAATATGGACTTATTAAGAGCTTTGGAGCTGTCTTCTTTCGCAGTTGGCATCTAAGATAGAATTTATTTAGTTGGCTTCAACTGCATTTTCAAGGTAGAAGATTGCTATTACTATTCCTTGGTAGTAGTTTCTGATTTCTTAGACTTGAGATCTCTCTGCGTGCTAACTTGGCTGAGTGCAGGGGTGTGCGCCCCACTTGTTTGATTAGTGGGCACTGAGTTCTTCTTAACTGCTCCAGTTGTTTAACTGGGTCGCTTGGAGGACTGATTCATTTAGAATATATAATCCGCAAACTCAAATTAATAAAATTTAATTGTTTGCCCTCTCCTCCCCTTTCTACTTTATTTATCACTTTAAATTACCCTCCAGCAGATCCAGATAATAAAGAACAATAAGAATTTCCCTTCCTTATAAGTAATTTAAGACAGAAAAGAGAACTGTGGATTGTTGTTTAAATAAATGTAGACAAGCTGTGAGTCTATCTCCAAACAAGGCAAGAAATATCGCTTGATGCTTATGAGGGAGTTGTTCAATTTGAATCTTGAGACCAGACTCCGACGATGGTATCCTTCACGTTCTTCTGCTTGAGGTGCTCCTTCTAAAATCAATTGCTTATTGCTCATATAAATTTAAGAATTTAATTTGAATTAGAATTAAAAATATCAATTAATAATTTTTTTCTTAAATAAAAAGGAATTATTTTAATTTTCCCCCATTTTAACTAAGTTAAGATTATGTAAACTTTTTAAACCATTATTATTCTATCAATAAATGAAATTTGATGATGATTTTTGGAATTAAAGCACAGAAATATCAAGATAACTTACGTATTATTTGCCGAAGAAGTAGAATGCGAACAATGGGAAGAGGAGGTAGATGGAGTGATAGAACTTGGAACCGTACTCCCAGGGAGCAATTTGCGCTGGGTGACTAAAACCAAAGTTAAAACGGTTTCTCATTTAGAGCAAACTTACGATTCGGTGTTCCAGTAGTCCAGTCTGTTGTGGATCCAGTGCTTGTAGGGATCCACATGGAATTCCTCCAAGTTTCTGAACTCGTAGAGAGGGTGGTGCTTCAAGTAGTGAGTTCCTAAAATCATCAAGTTAAAATATTATCTATAATCGAGGATTGAAGTATTTACTGATTTGATCGTCCTCTGTGGGTGGAGCCTGGTCCTCATATCTGGCTTCGTCCTCAATTCTGGTTGATTCATAAGGTATAGGCCTGGCTACCTTGGGAATAGTCTCGGGATTAGCTCTGGCAGTGGAAGCTTGGAGGAGGTGCTGAGTGAGTGCCCTCTGTCTTGCAAGTTTGCTTATCATTGAAATAGACATATTCAATTATTATTTATAAATTCTATAAGCTGAATTATAAGAAAGCGATGTGGTTGTTGGGTATTATAAAAGCTGGAGATAGCGGAACAGCTTCAGTGTGCTAGTTTTAGATACAGAGTCTCTCTGCTAGCAAGGCAGCAGTGGTGTAGGCGTAGCAACTGCCACACTCACCTTGGTCTAAGCTGGGGACCATGCAGTGAGGAGTTTGAACTCTCCAACTAAAGTGCTTGGGCATTTAGTCATCGTGATCATCCGATAGCATACTATTCGAGTCAAACTGTTTGAAGAAACTTTTGAAGAAGTGTTTGAAGTCTGCACCCTCTTCTAATTGATGAAGTTTGTTGTTCATTTTCTTCAGCTGTTCCAGAGAATGAGAGATGAATTTAGTAGATCCGCTTTCCCATAGTTTGTTTAGCTTCTCATCCTTCAAGAAAGAAGGAACGGCTGAAATTAACCCTAAACTCCAGAGAGCTAGAATTGTGAGAGTGAGGCTTTAGGTTTTTCTCATTTAAATGATTTATAATAAATATCCTCAAATTATGCTGAAATAATATTTCATTGCTACAGCTTTTATAATGTCCTGCGATCCTTATGCAGATGGAAAGCATTATATATTTTATGGCTGCAACGGTGGAATAATTTCTTAGGTGCTGGAGTATTTCTAAGAAACAGGTGTGGTATCTAATCAGTGCATGAATAACTTCAACAACTCTATGGAAGGGGTGCCCAAGCAAGTGCATATAAAACGACAAAGAGGTAACTCACGGCATGGACTACAAAGTAAAGTGCAAGGCCTCTTCAAGTAGATAAATTAAAAGCATAGAAGACATAAAGCAAGAGATTTTCACAAAAGGGCCAGTTGCCTCATCCATGATCATCTACGAGGACCTAGTCACATATTCTAAGGGCATCTATCATTATGATGAAGAGTCCATGATCATTGGCTCTCATGCTATCCTGATAGTTGGTTGGGGTCACGACGAGAAAGAGAGAGTCGACTATTGGGAAGTTTAGAACTCTTGGGGCGGAGACTGGGGAGAGCACAATGGCTTCTTTAGAATAAAAATGGAGGACAGTGAAATCGCTAGTGATCTTTTCGGCGGAGCGTACAGCTGTGACTCAGAAATCCAATCCTAATCTAATCCCTTTGATAAATATACCTTTATTCAATGATTTGATAATTCTCTATAAGTATTAAAAGTCAATATTAGCTTGTGAGTTTGGATAAACTATGGTAAAAGTAAAGTAGAATATGATAGATGATATATACACTCTGGATATATTCTTACTAGCTCACTTTGAGCATGTTACAAACTTAAAGGCTCTCTCCATCTGATCTGGCATAGATAAAACGAGAGCTCCGAAGAATCCGATACAAAGTCCAAAGATTTCAAGACCCCTTGGAGCTTACCACCTCTTCAATCCCTCGATGATTGTGAACAAGATAGTGTTTAGGTTTACTAAACTTATCACAGGGCCGACGGGTCCAATAGTGCAAGCCTTAGCTATGAGTGAGAGACCGATAGTATTGAGAATACTACCGATGGTTCCCACGATAAGATTTCTAATGCTGAAGTCAGGGCTGGAGAATTGAGGAATCAGGAAGCAAGTCAAAATTATTCCCACGATTGTGAAAGTACCGAATGACAACTTAGATGAGTCAAAGCTTCTCTTGGTGGTCAGGTACTTAGTCTGGATGTTACTAGTTGCAAAGAAGACTGGTGAAATCAAAGCTAGAGTAACTGGGATCCAAGGCTGCACTGTTTGGACAATGCTGGCATTGTCATTTCCATATATTATAGGAGTGAGGGAAATACATACTACGCAAATCGCCAAGCAAATAACGCCTATCAGGTGCTTCCTTGTCAGTCTCTGTCCAAATAAAATGTAGTCCAAGAAGCCTGCAAAGAGAGGAGTAGTAGCCCAGATTGTGCTAACTAGGCCAGGGTTGACGCCTGCTTGAAGAGAGAAGTTGAAAGTTAGCACCACCAAAGATTGGTAGGTTAGGTAGACCAGCGCAAATAGCACAAACATCAAAATATTGTACCAGTCCACTCCACCAGTATTCTTGTCCATCAAGTTCATGTCCACACTGAAACTTCCATTCTTAGACTTGTTTTGAATGCTCAGATAAGCAAAGAAAACTAAACCACTCAGAGTTGCACCTGGTTACAGATAAAACCTAGCATTAATATTCAAACCTATGAAATAATAAAATAAGTTTAGAGTAGGCCAGGGAATCCAAGAATACTGATGTCACTAATCATAGAGTTACAGACTGCACATGCAACTGCAGCTCCGAGTGAGTAGCCGATCCATGATTTGCCATGAGCAATTTCCTGCTATTTAGCTTCATGGTCATTGTACTTATTAGCCTCATCATGGTTAAGTCTGCTGTCATTATCGATGTTACGAGATTCGTCAGTCGTCTTCAGGAGCGACTGCTTTAAACTTTTATCTTCTAGATCCATGTTGTAGAATTTCTGTCTCTTTCTTGTTTTGAATTTATTTGAGAGGTAGCGTTTACAAGCGCGAAAATACTATTATAATGATGAATGCTCTATTGATTATTTAAATTTGCTTATTATTTAGTATTAACAATCCCTTTTGAGTGTACATTTTAGAATAGGAAAGCTTAAATAGATTTATTTATGTCTCTATATAGGATACATCTTGAACTTAATCAGTGATGTTTGTGAGACTCTATTAAGTGGGCTCTGCAAGTCAACCTCAGATACAGGTTGTACATTTAATCAGGCAAATTTATTTTTCCTTTCAAAGTATTGCAATATAAATAGTCAATACGAAACTTAGCTTTTTACACATATAGCTTTCATTTATAGAATGATAGTAAGCGCACCTAGAAGACCGATGATCATTCCTGCGATTTCAAGACTCTTAGGTACCTACATGAATCTGACTGCTTGGACTATGCTGAACATGACTGTGCTAGAGTTTGAGAGAGCGCTTACAGGCCCTAAGGGTCCGAGAGAGCAAGCCTTGACAATACTGACTAGGCCGAGTGTGTTAATTATGCTTCCAATCCCTCCAATCAGCATGTACTAGTAGTCGAAGTCAGGTGTGCCAAGTTTCATCAGCAGAGGGATAGTCAACATCCCGCCCACCAAAGCGTAAGAACCAACTTATTTTAAGTAAGAGAGGAAACTGAACTTGAAGGCGTCGAATCCTCTGTTCTTTGTAAGGAACTTGTTCAGGAAACTAGAGGCCGTGAAGATGAAAGGAGTAAGGATGGCTAATACAACTGGCTTCCAAGCTTCAACTTGAGGAGGTTGCTGAGTCGAGCTAGGGCTAGAGTCCACCACACTTCGCATAATGTGTGTTTTAATTTTTTCTTGCGAGACTGATGCACATGGCACAGCTGATTAGGCAAACCAATCCGATAAGGTGAGAGGTAAACAGCCTCTGCTTAAAGAAGAGGAAGTCAATGAGTGCGCTGTAGAGTGGGCTGATAGCCCAGATAGTAGAGACGATTCCTGCATTTAGGTTTGCCAGGAGGCAGAGACTGAAGGTAAACACCACAATTGACTGGATTGCCAAGTAGGTGCAACAGTAAATCAAGAAGTAAAATACATTTCCCCAGTTCATTTGTCAATAAATGCTTTATTATTAAGAAATTGTCCATCTACTACAAAGTTCATCTCCACCCAGCACTTCCCCTCTTTCTTGAAAGCCTCAATTGCTTTGTAGAAGTAAAAGGCTACTCCACAAATAAGAGCTCCTGGAGAGAGATAAAGCAGGCCTTGGATTCCGAAATTGCTCACTTCTGAAAATAGTGCATTCAAAATATTACTTCATATTATGAGATATGATTCTCATTACTCCTATATAGATTGCAAGTGGTGAACATAATGGCGGAAGAAAGCGAGAAGAATATCCAGCTATTTCCAAATTGCTTCTCTACTTTTTGAGGTGTCTCCTTTGGGAAACCATCGAGGAGAGGCTCATCAAGTCTATTGTCATCTTCTTCCCCTTTTCTGCCTTTTTGAGGTCTCAAGTCAATACTCTTATTGTGGTTTGAAATAAAACTAGAAATTAAAGTTTGAGCTTGAGAGATCTTCCTGTGTGGATCTAGTATAGTCACTCATTATTACTCTTTAATAATACTACACCTCACAAAGTACATTTCTGTGTTAAACATATTACAGAATCTACTCCTTAGATTGCTAATGCGAGACTTCATTATTTCAAATTTAATCTACAATTCTGAGCTATAATTCAAGGATAAAGGAGGCTTATTTATTCCAACAGAGGAGCCATCCTAGTTTTTATTACTGGCTGCTGCTTTTAATGCTAATCCTCATTTTATTACTTGGCGAATCTGGGCAGAGAATCCCTAACAGCTTGCGATTGCTCTTCTATTTCCTCAATCTGAACTAGATGCGTGGAGAACAGCTGCACTATGTCACTGAAGGTAATCTTCTAGTTGTTGAAAGGATCAAGAACTTGCAGGAAGTTGTTTATCTCTTGTGGGGAGTTACAAAGTCCAAACTCATGCTAAAAGAATAAGACCATTATAGCTTATAGATGCATGAGGTTCTTAAACTGATGCTCGTTGAGGATGCCTTCGTTGTTGGCATCTATCTTCCTGAAGGTATAGATGAAGGATTTGAGGTATCTCTCGTGCTCCTGCATCTAGAAATCGAGCACAGCTTTCAAAAAGACTGAGAAGTGCACCTTCACATACTGATCATCGTTCAGCTGGTTGAGTAGAACCTGTTGTTCCTCTCTCGTGAGTGTCTGCTGCTTGTTTTTGTTGCCTGCGTTCTAGCTTATCTTAGATTGAATAGAGGCCAGAGAGACGCTGCTTGCTGAATTGCTTGCCTTTGGTGTGGTTGACTTCTGTACTAGTTGCTTTTGGATATCAGCTCTCATGATGTTCCTCGCAAAGTCTCTGATTCTATGCTGGAGTATCTGGGCATCGTTGTCATCGTACATGCGCTCAATGATCTTGCACCAGTAGTGAGAGTCGAAGTAAATTCGATCGGTGGATATCTCATCAATGAGCTTATTGGTCTCTGGTTCTGACTTGTGAGGGAATCGCTCCTTTATGAACTGCCTAATTAAAGCGTTGATAGTCTCCTTGACGTGCAGCTGCACCAGTCTGAACTCCTCATTCACCTCGTTTCGTAGAACTTTACCGAACAAGCACACATCGTTGTCGTCCTTGGAATACTTCTTTATGCCTTCTATAATCGCTTATGCCCACTCTATTATGAGTTGCTTCAGTCCATACCTCTGGTTTAAGTAAAAAATATTCTTAAACAATTATTGCAATGATGCGACAGCTATGTTTAGGTGTACATGTACTGTTCCATGGTCTCTCTACTCTACTTGCTCTCGCTGCTCTTCTCATCATGCTAAATTAAAATGTGCTTCTACTTCCAGAGATAGATGTCATTGATGAGCTCCTTCAGTTGCTTAAGAGTGAGGTTTCTAGTCTGCAGAGATTGCTGAATCACAGGGCCAGATGCCATGTTCAAGTATAGTTTAAATAACTTTTCAATGAAAACTTTTATCTTTCTTTTTAAATGATAATACTTCATCTTCTTCTGAGGCATCTGGGAGGACGCAAGTGATATCTAGGAAGGAGTATTGGAGAACTAGTTTACTCTCTGAACACTCGATTCCAGAGTCATTTGAGAGTGTTAGTTTAGAAGCTTATGATTGAGAGCAAGGTTCGAAGCAGAAGCAGACCCACCCTCTATATCTGGAGTGATTTTGAACTAAGATTGTTGGTTTGCTACTCCCTATAAGTAGCAGGCGCTTGATTCCTGAGTGAGTTCTAATTCAATTAAGAAGTATGAGGCTTTTTGCTGTGGCTCCTTGGAACTCTTGATGAGCAGATTTTATGCATCTCTTATTCTCACTCTCCAAGTAATCTAGCTGTTACTACATCTCTTCCTTTTTTTCCTAAGCAGTTTGCTACTTTCATCTCCTCAAGCTGCCTCTGCAATTCTTGAAATTCTATTCTTGAAGCTGTTGGTTGCTGATCAGAATCTCCTGCATCTCCTACTTATTACTGTTGATAGGTCTGTTACTGAGCTTCACTCTACTTCTTCAAGGCTTCAATAAGCTTCTCATTAGGCGGCTGCTGCTTTGGCTGGAATATCTGTCTTGACATTTCAAGGAAGCAAGTTGTGAACCCTGACCTCAGGTTCTCGAACACATCGTATTCCAAATTTTTACTTCCATCTTGCTAGAGATAATTAAGCGATTGAGAGAGAGAGAAAGCAATTCTCAACTCTCTACCCGTGGAAAGAGATGATTAAAGATAGGAGAAGAAGAGCTGTCGTAACAATCTTCAACAAAACAGTAGGTGGATCAGAATGGCTTCCCATAAGATCTTGAATCCAACACTCACAGCCAAGATGACCAGCACTCGCCCGCTTTCTAAAATTCAAGCTCTAATACCATCAACTACTAAATGGAAGAACATCATCAGCAACAGTAACTCTAACAATAATAGTAGTACTAGCAACATAATCAACAGTAGTAAAAAATACAAAAAACAATAACAGCTTGAATGCATCAAGACAGTAAGTAGCTCAACTTAATGTCGCAGATAGTAAGACCAAAGAAAACTAAATGCCATCAAGAATACTTTAAGAGCAGAATGCATCTCAAAATATTCCTAAGGAGAATAGAAGGCATTCCCTCACGAATAGACAAGGTCCACGAGTAATAATGCCCATTCTTAAAAGACACTTCTATTCTAGCAAAACCAGAATTCAAATCCTCAGCATTCAAATAGGAACAGCTTTGGCAAAAGCTCAGGCTTGAATAAATCAGGAGTAGAAGGAGATAAGAACAGAGCAAACCAGACCTCAAAGACTACTCTTAATGATTCTAGACTGAATCTTTCTTCCTCTTCTCTTACAGGTGATCAACAGGACAAGTTAACACTGAGTCCAGCAGACTTAGAGTAGATCGCGATGATTTATGATAAGGTGAGGAACTTACACAAGATGCAGCGACCAAGCAATGACAAGAAGATAGCCACCGAATTCGACAGTCACTTGAAGTCTATCATGATAAATTTGAGCTAGTCCCTTCGAAATGAACAGCAAACAACTCTGATTCAGAGGAACTGTGAGGTCGTCAAATCAAAGTACTATCTGTATGATGTATGCTTTGAGAAAGCGATTCAGTATCTCTAGCAAATTAATTCAAGCCAATAAAAGTCAAAGAGTTAAAGAGTTGAGATAGAGTAGATTTGGCATAAGTCTCAGGATCATATCCACATGATCCTCATCGTACAGATTAAGTCTCAAATCTTTTATATTGGGGAAAGCATTACAGATTTCTTCAATAGTGTAAGGGACATCCTCGATCGGATTTTCACAGATGTCCAATACCTCCAGTGAAACAAGCTTGTTGAAGTGTTGAGATTGTGGATTGTTAAAGAGTCTCCTTAGCGAGTTGTGTGTGAGGTTTAGTTAGGCCACTGGCTGCTCCTCGTCAAGTTAACCTTGCGAGTTGTTGATATGCTACAGCAAAGTGTCTATGGAAGTTAATCCCTAATTTGAATAGTCTACCATCATCTTTTAAAAGTATTCAGCTGAATTATTAATCTAACGGTCTAAACAGTGCAATTCCCTTTAGTAAAGGGTAAATAAAAATTGTGGAGAGTGAATGATATAACTAATCAACAAAGTAAAGGTTAAGTTAAAAACGCGAAATCAAGATCTCTATTGCCTTGCCCTCATCTGCCTCTCTATTGCAAGTTGCTTGAGCTTATCTTGTAAAGGAGACTAAGTTGCAAAGTCTTATATCTGAGTTTAGCTTTGAGTAGAAGAGGACTTGTTTAATAAGGTGGAGCTTTAAGATTGAGGCTGCTTGCTGTTTTCCGAAGCTTGCTTATTGTTTGTTATATTTGCAAAGCCATTTAGATTAGATTGCTTAGGATGCGCTTTACCTGTCTTAGCATTCTTCATATCCTAATTAGAGGGTTAAGCTTTCTAGGATTTATCACTGCCCTATAATTAATTTAGTGTCTTTCCAGGCTTGCTAAACTGCTGGAAGTATGATTTCTCAGCAGAGGATTTTATTGATAAGGGTTGGCTAGCGCTATTAGGCATATTCAAACCCCCAAAGGGCAAGTTTGTTGAAAGCTGAGAGTTAAATAAGCTGTCTAGGTTTTATTGAGTACCGAAAGGGCAAGCAACTGGACTCTACACTGAACTGTCAAAGCTCTTGTCCAAAAGCGAGGGATCTGTTAACCCAGGTATTCCTTAGATGCCATTCTTCTTACTCTTTCTTGGCTTTTTACATAGATAGGACGGAGGCATCAGCTTTATTTCCATTGCCGAACTTGCGCTTATATTTCTCAGGCTCACAAACTTCCATATACATCTTCTCGAAGTCTTCGCTTGGTCCTCCTTGCCTTAGCTGAGAAAAATTCCCAAAGCCAAACTCATCAACGAACTATGAAGGAGGTAGTTGGCTACTTGCTTGAGTTTGCATTTAAGGGATAAAGCCACTCTATTGAGTACAGACAGAAGGTGGAGGCTGCTGATTCAAACTCACATTGGTGATTGAAAGATTTTTACAGGAGGGTGCGATTACCTGAAAGCCCTTGGAAGTAGTCTAGCTTTGCTATTGAGTGAACTCCATAAAGCACTCCATCATCTCCTTCTCAGCACTACTTGTGCCCATATCCGAGAGAGTCATCACTTTCTTTGCCTCAGTCTTTTTAACTTCCTTGGCACTTTTCTTGGCCTCTTTCTTTGGAGACTTTGAGCCCTTTGACTTCTTTTTGGACTTCTTAGAGGAGCTCTTGCGCTTCTTAATCTTCTTAGACTTGCTTGACTTCTTCTTCGAGTTTCTTTTTCCTTCATCCTCGCTTGAAGAACTCTCGCTATCATCGCCCTTCTCAGCAGCTATAGCAGCTCTCTATCTACTTATCTACTCTAAGATCTAAGAATTAAGCAGCTGACTAGCAGATCCAGCCTATTAACTACTCAGCTATGACATGAGAACTGCCTTTGGCTTATCTTCCCGCTGGCAATGAGCTGATTGTTCTCCATCTCTTGAAGGAAACTCTTCTTCTTAGTATTCTACTCCATCTTCTTTTCTCTGCGCTTCTTGTACTGCTTGAGCTTGTCCTCCCTCTTCTTCTTAGCCTTGTTCAGCTCTTCCTCCCTGAACTCCTTTAAACCCTGTGCTGTCTTCATATCTGAGTCCGTGAGCTTACCCTTCTTGCCATTGTATTAGGTCTTGTTTAGGAAGCTGGCTATGGCGTCGTCTCTGTCCTCCTCTTTGATGTTCATGTCATGCAGGAACTGCATCTCCTCATCATCTAAAGCCTCCTTCCTCTTAGCCTTAATAGCAGCTTTTGAGTGACCACCAAAATCGTCATCAGAGTCGCCAGACCTGGGAATGAACTCTTGACTCTTCTTCTTGCGGTAGGACTTGCTGACGTATTTGAGGCAGCCGTTCTTCTTGTCGTCGTGATACTTCTTCCAGAACATCTTGGGGTCCTTGTTCCAAAGCTTCATATAGTCTGGATGGGGGTTACTCTTCAAGAAGGGAGGTAAAGCCTGCTGTTTGTTTTCAACCTGCTCTTGAGAGGGGTTGAGCACGTTGAAGCTGGACAAGTTGAGGGTCTTCTTGGACTTGCTCTTGGATAGCTTTTGAATAATGAGGTCCTCGTCGGGTGTTGTCTTGAATGCTTCATAAGTAATAGGGTCGATGTCTCCATTGGCTATTTTCTGTGCTCTCTCGTCATCGATCTCACTATAAAGTTTAGCAAAGATAGACACTCTTACACTCCAAGGAAATTGGTATTCTGATACTTCTTGAGTTCGGAGCCGTTCTCATTTTCGATTGGGTCGTGGAGCATCACCATCTTCTACCTAGTGGGACAGTACACTCTCTGAAATTTGAAAGTCAAGAAGGCCTTCTTATATTCCTCTTCATAGTCGTCAGGGATATAACTCTTGCCCTCGTCCTTCAAAAAGCCAATGACATCTCGGAACTAAAATTAACTAAGGACTTATGAATCATGCTTACAGTATCGTCTGGGCCACTTTACTCTACTAGCTTTTACGCTTTCTTGAATCCTATTCCCTTGATTGAATCTAGATAGTCGCAGCCTGAAAGAATGCAAGTGGTGAGCAGCATCTTCACCAGAGAACTTGGAGAAATCTGGCTTCTGGATCTTTTTGAAGCTTGTCAAGATCGATTTCAATCCCTAATAAGTTAAGATTATAATCATGATATCATAGTGTAAACTTACCATGGCCGTCTGAATCCATCTTGAAGAAGACTTTCTTCACTCCAAACGCCAGTAGATCAGAATCTTCAGTAAAGACTATGTCTACCATGCCTCTGTGCCACAAATATGCAAGCTAAGCATCTGCCTCATAAGGAGCCACCACATATTTAACATCCATGGACTTCAGTACCTGAATCAAAACATGCGCCATCTTTGGAGTAACATCTATGCTCTCTCCAAACTTCTAAATGGCTTTATCTGTCTGGCCCTTCCTCATATATTCCTCTGCTTTTTTAAGATTAGCCTCTCTCGTCTTCTTTCTGCCTTCTTCAGTGCTCTTTTTCATATGAAGCTTGCCACCGTCAAAGACCATGACTGGCGTTACGTTATACTGCCTCAGCAGCTGTATCCTCTTCGTGCAGTAGGTAATGAGTTTATCTAAGCCCTGGCCCTTGGCCAATTGCTCTTTGCAAGTATAGACTGCTTTGTGCAGCCAGCAGTAGCCATCCACAGCTACGCTCTTTCCCGCATATTCTCTGACATGCTTCCTCTTTTCAATGGATTAGAGATGCTTTAGCAAATTTTGGATTCCCATTATTACACCACGTAATCAGTTGCTCTGATGGTAATAAGTGCTTTTGCTAATTAATATATCTGCTGATAAGGTATAGTATGTTAAATAAAGGGAGAAGCTATGATGAATATGATGGACTAGGTAAATTGAAACTAGATATTTAAAACAAGGGTAGCTCGTTAAATTAGCAATTACTCTCTCTGTGTTATCATACAAAAGAGATAGTGAGTTTATTCTAATTAATAAAACTCAAGTATCTTTACAACAAATCATATTCTCAACCTTCAAACTCAATCTTTGACCTAAGTCTATGTAAGATTGTACTGCTTATTATTGTTTCTGAATTAAGAGCAAAAATTAAATTAGATATAAATCCATTATCAATATTAATCATCATCATGAGTATACTGTATTCATTCTTATTAAGCTTGATTAGCTGCTTTGGGGAAGGCCGCTCTAGCTCTCTGCCTATCCTTGATAGTCTGAAGCATCTTAGTGAAATTGAAAATCATGAGTCCGTGCTTCAACTCCACAAAAGGCTTTAGCACTTGGTCTATCTTCCAGTCCTCTAGTTACCCCAGAGGTTGCTGCCCACTCTTCTCCAAGTTGAGGAGGTGCTCCCTCACGAATCTCTTGAAAATCGCTTGTCCCTGTTCAAATGGCAGGAGTCCCTCTTGGTTCAAACTTGTTGAGAAGAGTTACTCCAGGTGCTTCCGATTCTTCGCGATCAAACTCATGAACACGAAGTAGTCCCTCGAAGTCACCCAGTTTGAAGCCGAACTCCTAATTACGAAGTTCTTGTCGCCTATCAACGTAGGATTCTGATTGTATAGTAAGGAGTTCTTAGTGTTGCTAGTGTTAGCGGCTGACTCATCTCTGAGAAGACTTAGAGAGTTGAGAGGATTGGAGTCAGCGAGGAAAGTCTTACTCCACTCTGAGAAGTCTATGATTCCATCCTTCCTGATGTCTATTTGATCGAACAAATCCTTGATGATGGGGTAGCTGGGTGCTTCCTTCTTGAGTAGGTCGTAGAGAGTGGTGATTAGGTTTTGAAAGTCAAAGTAAGTTAGGCTCCCTTTCCCCTGCTTGTCAAACTATAATATCATCAACATCTAATCAGCATTTCTAAGTCTTACATAAACCATGTAATCAATGTTTATAGTAGTCACTTATCTAAAACAATAGTTTATCTAAAAGCATCCTCAGGCGAGGTCATCTGCTCCTACATCATGACCTTGAGCTGTGCAATCCTCTTGTTGTTTCTTCTGTCGAGCAGGTGCTCCTCAGTACTAAACCATTTTAGTGAGAGATGAAACTTACTCTAGCTTGTGGAGGCGGGAGTTGAGGACGTTGAGGTCTATCATGCCTTGCTCGTTGAAGACTAGGATGTCCATGAGTCTATCTACCTCCTTTGAGTTGACTCCCAGCTTCTTGAGGCAGTTCTTGAATTCCAAACTCGAAGTCTTTCCATTTACTCTCAATAAGAGCATATTTAACTTAATGAGTTATGTTTATGATAGTGGATTGGAGTTGCAGCTGCAGACTTCCTGGATGCTGTTGATGCCCATGACCTTCAGGTTCCTTCTCAGCTTCTCCAGGGTGAAATTGTTGTTCAGCTATTCTAAAACCTATTTATTTTTAAAGTTAAATAATCCTTTTACCATTTTTTTTAAAAATAGAGAAGTATTTTATATAAAAATGGAGGAACTTAGATCTAAATTATCTCATTTTTAGAATAACGATCTGGCAATAATTAAAAATAGTGAGTTATAGAGATGAGTAATTCTTGAGTACTGGGTCAAGTTGATAGTCAGATTAGACTCTGGACCTCCAGTTTGAAATGGAGGGCTTCTGTGCTGAGTGGGCGATACTGTGGGACCTCTGCTGGAACAAGTTAGAGTTGCTGCTCTTTATCAAATCATCGTTCATTTCAGTTAGTCTGGTTTTTAGGTTTGTTTGCGATTACAAAAATAGATGATTACCTCAGGAAGGAATCTAAGTTGCTGTGCTTGTTGTTTGTGATCTAGGGAGTTGAGGTGCTGCTGGGACTAAGGAAAGGCAGACTCTTAGTAAACTGAGAAGACTTGCTGAGTTGCTTCCTAATCATCTGCTCCAACTCAGTTGTCCCACTATACTTCAATCCTCCAAAATTACTATATAAATGCAGATAGAAGTCTTGGTCTGAGAGGTAGTAACTCTCTTGGGCTGAGGAACTCTGGGAGTTTAGCACTTTGTCCCACAGCAGCTTGAGATCCTGCTGTCTTATTCTCTTAGGCAGCAGCTGGCTCATCACTTTGGAGAAGCCTTGGAAACTAACTGTAGTGGAGGCTGATTAATTCTTGAGGTATTTGAGAGCCTCCTCAGCTCTGCCGAAGGTTGAAGCCATTATTCCTTGCACGTCAATCAGCAACCCACTCAGAGAATTGAAGTCCTCTAAAACGTAAAAATCACATTAAGCTATATGTTGTCTTACAAAAGAGCAGTTTCCAGTCTGTGAAGTTCAAGAATCCCTTCTTGTGAGGGTCCATAGAGGCGAACAGCTTTTGATAGAGCGTGGAAGTCAAGTTGAAGCCAGTTAGCACATTGTACTTGTTTATAAATCTAATGAAGTCCGAGTAATTGATCCTCGCCTCAAACTCGCCCAAGTCAGTAGCGATACCTATATTACTCATTCACACACTCTCACTCTATCTTACTTTCGAAACTTTCTTGCATGCATTAACACAGTCATTATAGTAGTATCTATTTAGATATGTGTAAGATAGCAAAGCAAATCTAAAGCTTAGTGCATAATAGAGGGCGTGAATTAATTTATTAATTATCAAATAATAAGATGATACTCTCTCAACTCTTCAAACAATCAGCAGTCTCTGCTAATAATCGCAAAGCCCAGGCCTCAATCATCAGAAGCTTCGTAATCCTTAGACCTAACTCTTAACTTCTTTCATAGATGGCTTACAGAAACTTTGGACAGATCGTCAAGATCAAGCTTGGAGATAATCCATTATTCATCATAAGTAGTATTGACTATCTTAGAGTGTTTATGAGATATCGGTGAAGGCACAAAGGAGGCGAAGCTGAAAGTGTGGCATGTCAAGGAGGGCCAAAAAATCAAAGAAGTAGGCATTAAAGAAATACCAATACAATTTATGCTGAGTTTACTGAAATTTTATGTAGTTTGAGAATATTTGCGACGTGGAGACTGACAAGGCAGTGGCAGAGATCCCTTCAACTCACGATGGAATCATCAAGAAGTTGCATTACGCAGTGGACGCTGTGTGCTAGGTGGGTCACGTGCTCGCAGATATCGAACTTGAGGATGGTTCATTAAAACCCTAATCGCTTATTGCTTTTTCAACCACTCAGGTGGATATCTCAGCTGCTGTTCAGCAGAGCCAAGAGCCCGCAAAGGCTGAAGCAAAGAGCCAAGCCACTGATAACTAGCAGAGCAGCGTGGCTTCCCAAGAGCGAATGTCCTCTCCAGGTAATTAAAAAGCATTGGCAACTCCAGCTGTTAGAAGCATCGCTAAGAAGCACGGAATAGACATCAACGCTGTCTAGTCCTCAGGCAAGGGAGGCAGAGTCACCAAAGAAGACATCCTCAACTTCATCTTTTTCACATGATTATTTTCTCTGGCAAGAGCGAGCCAGTCCAATAAAACTAAGGAGAGTGCAGCTTACAGCAGAAAATTCAATCTACTATAGCTTCATTATAAATAAGGATAGTAGTCAATTAAAGCTTTTTAATTTAAGTATAACCTTTCCTTCCCTAGACTTCCACCCCTAACTGGAGTAACTGAGCATGACAAGTAAGCAAAGTGATAATGATAATAAATTTTTAGAGTAGTGAAGCTAACCGGAGTAAGCAAGGGCATGACCAAGACCATGACTGACTCAAGGACTATTCCCTTCTTCACATTCTAGGATGAGATAGACGCCTCAAACCTTATTCAACTCAGGCAAATCATATTCTCATAACTCATTCTTATTTCCCCTAGAATTTAAATGCTAAAGAAGACACATACCTCACTGACTCTTCTGCCTTTCTTCGTAAAGGCAGCCTCGCTCGCAATGGTAGATTTCCCAATCATGAATTCTCACTTCAACCCTGAGACCTGCGAAGAGGGCTACATCAAGGAATATGTTATCAAGAAAGATCACAACTTTCAATTTCATTTGCATTTGAATGCTAAATATTAACTTCACTATCGCTATCGATTCAAAGGACGGCCTGACAGTTCCAAACATGAAGAAGGTGCAGGAGAAGAGCATCCTACAAATAAACGACGAGCTAGGAAAGCTGAGAATCAAGGCTGAGCAAGGCAAACTCGCCCCCAAAGACTTTGCAGATGGAACCTTCAGCGTGTCAAGTGTGGGCAACCTAGGTGGAACTTACTTCGTGCCTACTATTCTAAGGCCTCAGTGCTCTATCATGGCCATCGGCAGGGCAAGGAAAAATCGCTAAGTATGTTGAGGACAGCTCAGCCCCTGAGGGTTATAGATTCGTTCCCGCAGATACTGTAAGTTCAAATAGTCGCTCTCTTTAACTCGTTATAGATAAATATCAGCATCTCTGCGGACCATAGAATCTTAGATGGTGCCACTGTTGCAAGATTCTTATTTTTAATTCGCTGGCAAAATGAAGAGCCTCATCGAAAACCCCAACCTCATGCTCATCAGCATGAGCTGAAAACATAATCAATTCACAATAAACTCTAACTTGAAATGGAGGAATATTTTAATTCTTAATGCTTTGGGTTTACTTGCAGTGCTATCAAATTTATTTATAAACCGATTCTAGCTTTTATGACCGTGGGAATCATAAAATTTAAACTTTCTTGCAGGCTGCTGTACCTTGAGGTATTAATTAATAAAGGTGTGCTTAAAATTTATAAGTATATTTATAAGTATTTTAATTACAATAATGAACTTGCCAATTTAATAGATGCAGCCAGATTTCCAATCCACGAGTGACTAGTCTACCTCCTCCCTTATCTCTGCTAAGTTTTAGCTAGCTTTAGAATTGGCAGCCATCGAGAATTCTCTTGAGCTAAACTGCTTGACTTGAGTTGAGGCCCAAGTATTACTGCTCTCATTTCCATATTAAAAATTTCAAAATTCTTAAAGCAAATTCTGATATTAGTTGAATTTGCTAAGTGATGGGTTTGTGAATATGGTCTCGAAGTCCTACTGTAAAATTTTACCTGTCTTTGCAATGTCTAAGATCTTGAAAAGCCTTCCTAGTCTAAAATAGTAAATAAACGATAGCCTTGTTTCATTTAGCTCGACTGCTTTGATCTTTACCTCATTCAGTAAGAATACTTTCAAGTCTGCTGTGGATATGAACCCATCGAAGTCTTGGTCTACAATTTTAAATGCTTGGCTGCTTGAGTAACTGTTGCCTGAGATCTTAAATATAATAATTCAAATCCAAGCCTTTATCAGCCTTACCACATATTGAATAATGAAGTAAGATCAGCATTTTATCACATTTTGTTCCCAGTCAAAGGAATCTTGAATAATCTCGCCTCCTTCGTCATCTTCTCTGAGTTTGATGGCGCTCTTATCCAGCAATTTCTGAAACTGCTCAAATGAAACTAGACCTACTTACAGACTATCCAACTTAGCGAATAGTCTTTCCTTTACAGCCTGAGATAACACAGATATGCCATCGATCTTTTAAAAGCCTAGTAGTATCCTATATTAAATGTTGAATTGATCTGCTTTGAGAAGGTTCCGAAAGATAAGAGTCCGCACTGGTTGGCATCCAGTATATTGAAGGCCTCAACTGCATTTATATTCTTGCTCTTCATGTCCTCTTTCAGTTTGTTGAGCACCTATACTTACTGATCCCCATGTAGCTACTTTCGAGGGAACAGGAACAACCCACCCTACTGACTGCCTTCAAAGTTGCTAGAGCGGTCGCTAATTGAAGAAGAGAGGAGCGACATGGTCCGTGCTGCTGATGAGTTCATGTTTATGACTGACCCATGCACACTCTGTGTTCTCCCACTCCTTCATGCGACTTAGTTCGAATTTTTTACTCTTTTTCTTGTTTAAATAATTGGAGTGGGTGTGAAAGAGTTGTCACTTATCTGGATTTAGGAGTGGTTGCTCATACTTGAAGTGGGATTGCGATAGAAGTCTTGGAAGTTTAGTCTGTTGAGGAAGCCTCCAAGTCGTTCTCTCCGATCTTATTGTCCTTATCGAAATCTATTATCGCCAAAATACACTCTTATACAAATGAGGTCCAATATTTTAGAAAGAAGATTTAAAACTCTGTGATAGTCTGATCAGATCCTTTATCTCACTCAGAGTTTAAAAATAACAAATTGCATTATAAAGTATTATGTTTTCTTCTTGTCTACTTTGCTTTGATGAACTTGGAGAAGAAGGAGATGGTTACAAACCTGTCCAGCTTGGACTAAGGTTTGTTGCTCTTGGATTGGTTCTTGGTTAGGATAAGCTTCTCAATCAACACCTTAGCGGAGAGACTGTTCTGTTTCAGAAACACCAGAAGCCTCATGCCTAGAGATAATAATATTTTGCCTAAAGACTTCAAAGGGAAGTTGTCCTTGGCGTTCTCGAGGGTGTTGAGCAGTTGGAGGTAGCTGATTCTGTTCTTCCTGTCTTTATGGAGATGCCTCACAAATCGTTCTAACTCAACATGCTGGTAGGGCAGTCTCAGCTGCTTCATAAGTACTTTAGTATGTGCAAGTTCTTCACTTTTAAGATTTAATCCCTCGTTACTCGATCTGCTTATTTCTAATTTGCTTTAAAAATAATGGAAAATAAGTAATCCTCAGTAAATATTGGATATGTATATATTATGTGTATTTGTTAGTATATATTAATTTTTAACTTTTAAGTCTGATCTTAAGTCCCGTTTTATCTTTTTAAACCCAAGAATTAATATTAAGAGTTTGAGTATTATATAAGCTTTTAATATTTATGTTTATTGAGTCTCGATTAAATTTCTTCTGCATTTTAATACATATAGCTTTGTATTTTCTCCTTTAAAGTTATGTGTCAATTTCTCCCCAGTCAGGTTTCTAATCATTGTTTCTGATTACATCTAGCCTTGTTTTCTAGCAGTCATAAATGTTTTTATTTACAAATTATAATTAATGCATTAAATTATTTTTAAATATGAATTGCAAGCCTGAGAGAGTGAAACGTCTAGCTTGGATACGGAGATTGTATATTAAAGTTAACATTGCTATCCATTATCGATTTTGCCCTCCCATGCCAGCTGATCAGTAGATCATCTCCCGTGAGTTCAAACTTACTAATGACCTCTCTCATCATCTGCAGTGGATTCAAATCTAGACAATTTATCTCTATCTATACTTACGGTCATCATTAATCTTGGCAAGCCACTTATTCAGATCCACAAAACCTTCTGAAGGTTAATCAAGCTTGTTGAAGAGAAAGTCAATCTGAATGAAGGAGAAGGGCAAGTTCTCTCTCTTCAAGCAGTCTCTGAATTGCTGCTTATTAAGTTTGGCCTTGTCTTTTTAGCCGCTGATTATCAAGAAGCGTTCAAAAGCGTCTGATGCAGTGAGTTTCTTCTTTATGATGTACTCTCATACCTGCCTTATACCTATATCAAGCCACTGCTCTTCCACTTTTTAGTTACTATACATCAAATAAGTTACAAGTGAAGAGGAGCACTTACGAAAACACTTTAGCGAACTTATTAAAGTTGAAAGTCTTCTTGCTGACCAGGTTTCAATAGACCATCTCAATTTCTTTGACTGAGTACTTGTCCCCTGCTATGTTTTTGAGAAACTGGATAAACTACTCCTGCGTGATGATTGTCTTCTCGTACTAGTCTGAGTCCGTCTCAGTTATCCGCATGAATGTCGATTTCAAGTCTGCGTTCTTTATGTACATAAACTCAACAGCATTTAGATAAGAAAGTGCTCAAAACGATGTTGTGGTTAGTTTAAAGTCTTTGACATCGTCGAGTATTCGATCTCCCTTGGAGCGATTATAGAAGTCCTTCTTCTAAATCTCAATTTGGTCTAGGTAGTTTTGGCAGCTCCTTATTATGGTCTTGAAGTTGAGGAGCAGGTCCGGCTTCACATGCTGGATATAGAGAACTGCAGTCAGCACGCTGTGGAATTGAGACATCGTCAAATTCACATCAGTCCCCTGCAAGTACATCACTATCTCATTACATATCATTGTAATTATGATTGACTATCTCATGTACTGTGAGCATGTGGTTGATGTCCAGTCCCTGATTTTTGAGAACTTAAAGTATCTGATGCTTGCACTGAACTAGGTTCCTGGCAATGGATAAGCTTTAGACTTGACTTAGCTGCTCTATCTTTTTAGTGAGACTGGTGCCTAGAGTTGTAGAGCTCACGAAGGAAACACTAGTGAAGGGTCAGGAAAAGGCAGTGGACTTGGAGTTTTCTGAAAAACGAGATTTGGGAGAAAAATATGAACTATTTTATAACGCTGCTTCCATTGCTAATTTTATTTCACGAATTTATTTCTTAACTTTTAGAGGTAAACATATTTTTACCAACAGAAATGGCGATATATAAACTTGTTATTTTTATGAATATGAGTATAGTAAAAACTGTATTTAGCACATAGTAATATAATTATAAGCTTAATTTAACTACTCTATATATTAAATTACTTAGCTTTAAATCTTAAAACTCAATCTTTAAGCAATTAGAACAATAAAGGGAAAGAAGAATAATTAAAAAACTAAGCTGAAGCAAAATAAAAAAAAAATAAGCAAGGTAAACTTCAAAGTTCATCTTTTATGTCAATAATATGTAGAATAGATTTCTTGGACATTTGGATAGGTGAGACTGAATCTCTTATAGAGTCACATTTGATTGGTCCTCCTCGATTACCTTAGACAAGTTTAGCATTTGATACCTCATCTTTACTTTCCCATTCAACACACACTCAAACACAAAGCTGTCTATAATTTTCATTCTCCGCTTGGTTATACTTGTTATTGTTTATTTGGAGGTAGCTAAATTACGAAGAGCCGTGACTTGGATAATTTTCATCATTCACAATATCAGAGCCAGAGTTATCGTTATCCTCATACTCTATGCTGTCATTATCCTCCAGGAGAGCCAGTCTCTTTCTGAAATAGTTGCTGCTTGCGTTATTGCCTCCATGCAAGGCCTCCTGCAACCCTCCTTATACAAAAGCCCCACTTGAGTAGCAAGAGAAATTATTACTCTCCTCTATCTCCTAACTGCTAAATAGGTCGCAGTCATCTGCTATCTTCATATGCCCTGAGAGTAGTAGCTGATGACTTGGCTTTTAAAGTTTTTACTGATGCGAAAGTTGATCAACTTCAGACTACCTCTAAATTGATCAGCCTGCTTTTGGAACGTATAGTAGGAGCTAGAGTCATCTCCAGAGCATGGATTCTTATTCTTTAACTCAGTCACCTCATCATCTGCCAAGTCTATGCTCTCCCTTTAAATCTCTTCATAAAAATTACTATAGTTTATAGAACATAGCTCCTTGTGATGTCATCATACTTTGAAAAAACCTTATTTCATTTAAGGAAACTTCTTCTTTTTGTCTGATCTTTTATGGCCTGAGCTGACTCTATACCCTCTGTTCTTCTTAGTGAAATTGATCCTTATCTCTGGGGAGCTCTGAAGCTGAGAATAAAACTTAGGCGAGTCCTCCTCCTCTTATGAACCCTATATCGAGCTCCTCTTTTTAACAGATGCAACTCTCTCGTCTAACTCTTACTCATCTGCCTCTTGATTATCCCCCTCCTCTATAAGGTTTCTAAGTAGATTAGCTTTCTGTCTCATGTCTCTGAGTCTCGTCTCATCCTCTTACTTTGTAAGTCTGATTCTTTTATGTAAGTCTAGAATTGCCAACTCTGCTCTCTCGTTTGCCACTTTCAACTCAGTAAGTTAGCTCGCTCTCAAGTTGTCGAGAGACTATATGTCCACTACTTCTCTCTCCAAGGATTGTGCAAACTCTGAGAACCTATCTTAGAATGAATTTATAAACTCCTTTCTTATAATGAATCTTGTGTATGAGAGTAGTTGCTTTCTAGGTCAGTGAGTTCAGCAAAAAGTTCATCTTTCTTTCTTGTATACAGCTACTTCATTTGGTCTATATCTTTCTCAAGCTTAGAGTTGAAGTCTTGTAGCTTAAAAATCACTTAATCTTGCTCCTAGATGTCTGACTGAATCGAATCTGTCTTTAGCTATTCGGTTCTTATTTAACGCTACTAAAGAAAAAATGGACACTGAAAATCAATATACTACTCATTATCAAGGAAAGCCTCTGGTCTTTTAACTTTGAAACTATCAACTTCTTAGAATCAAGCAAACGCTTTAGCTCTTGAGCCTGTTTATCCATCTCTCGATTAAGCTCGTCTAACTTTTTCTTCTTAATTAAGTCTGTAGTGGGCTTTTGGCTTGCATCTTTGGAACTAGTTTGGAGTTTGCTAGTGTACTTCTTTCCGTAAATTCTCTAAGCCAACTACTCATCGATCTAGAAATTAAACTATCACAATAATATAAAGCTTATATTAAAACGATAACCTAATCTACTCTGGCTTTGTCTGCTTCTGACACTGACCTCTCTGGAGCTCTCCACACTATCCCTCCTCAAACTCCTACTGGTGTTAAAATCAATCAGCAATATTAGACATAACATTTAAAACAAATCACCCTTCCTAGGGATTTTAAGATTTTAAATAAGGTCTTAATTAGCAGTGCTCATCCTCTTCAGTCTATTCCTTGACTACTGAATAGCCTGCAACTCCCTTTTATACACCTTGGAAAGCCGTGCCTTATCCAAAGGCTGAGGATGCAACGCTGTTGGACCTTGATCTTAAAGTTTATTGGAAATCTTTACTGGTGATGTGTTTCTTCTCATTGCTTTAACTTGAGGGCTTTGCTGATTTTTAACTGCCAGAGGTTTCAAAGAGAACTGGTGTGAATTCCTAGCAGCTTTAAGATCTCTCACTTTCTGTGTTGATGAAAGTGAATGCGTCTTTGAATCAATTGAGCTCTCTCTATTCCTCAGTAGTTAAAATTAAAGTTGAACCAACTTTATTAAGCATAGTTATGATTAGAACTGAGACGAACGATAAAGTTTGGAAAGAGCTTTTACCCTTTGTAGAGTTGGGATTTCCCTACTGAACTCTAAAAGCCTTCCCTTTTCAGACTTGTTAAAGTTTAAGACTTTTAATTTGAAGAACCCAAACGTGAATGACTGGTTATTCCTACTTATTAAGCGAGACTTAAGATCCTAGCTCCTCTCAAAACTTTAAAAATAAGGAATTTAAAAACTATCTTAAGCTATCGAATGATGAGTCAGTCGAGAAGATTAACTTCTTTCTGCCTTAGAGTTTTGGTATTAATTTACTAACATTGAACTTTTTAGTTATTAACTTTTATTTCTTTTATATTGCTTTTGGTGGCTAAGTTAGTTTTAGAGAAAACCCTATCTAATTGAATAGGGAAAGAGTTGGTGTCGAAGTCGTAGCCACTTTTTATTCAATAGGGCTGAGCAATTACTTGCTCCTCTCTTAATTAAGATCGATCTTTTGTAATGTCTGAGTTTTGGTAGTACTGAAGTTAGCAGTCTAAATAATCTTGGCTCTTTTCCTTTATAGGGAAGCAACTGAGGGCTGAGAAATAATCTGGATATTGACTGGATAGTGCTTGATCATCAAAGAAAGACCTGGAGTAGTCAAGTTCTGGGGTCTTGGACTCATCAGCATATATCTCTCTCTGAATTTACTCACTATGAATTTAAGTCTAAGGGAATGCATCCTTCTTCTTTAATATCTAGTTTTATGAAAGCTACTTGGGGAGGTTTATACTTTCACAGAAAGATTTTTGTGGACTCTTCTTAGAACAAACTTTATAAAGTAGAAGAGCAATTAAGAAGAGCGTTTATGTGCTTTAAAAACTTTGAAACAAAGGCTGTGGCTATTTCTTCTAAGGCAGCACTTATTAAGTCTTTGCACTCATTTGCTCTATATTTCTAGAATACTTGATAGCAGCTGAACTCTTTCCATTTGGCTTTCCCGTGGCCATTTATTTATCTCCCTATCTATCTTAGTGTCTTCTCACTCCTCCTTCATTCTTGAGTGGTGTTTTTATTGTCTTCAGTTTTCATAATCTCCAATAAGCTTCAGAGAGCTGTCAGCAGCCAAATAGAGGCTGTTTTGGGTTTATCATTCCTTGAGGTGCTATTTTGGACACCCTAAGCTTCCCTGGAGTATCAGGGCTTGGTGCCCACCCTTCGAAGGCATTAGTGGCTGACTGCCTCTTAGAGGAAGTAGTTGAGCTTAGCAGCCCCTCGTCTAAGACACTTTCATGGATGTCAATATTGTGTAGCTATAGTTGAGAGGAAGTGGAGGTAGTATTTTTATGAAGCTGCCTCTGAGTATAGTTTTAATTGCTATTGCTGCTTTACTCGTGTTGATTCATCATATTAGAGTGAGAGCTGAACGCCTTGGATAGTGGATTAACAGAATATGTATTCATGAATTTACGATAAATGAAAAATAGATTGGTCTTTGGGTAATTGAAAGCAGTCGACTACTATTCTAATTGAAAGCTGGTTTTGAGCTTGGCGCGGTATATTTAATGGCTGTTAGCGTTTGCTTTAGACATTTCAGATTATATTTCTATTCTTTTACACTTTACTATCAATAATTACTCACCCTACAACAATCATAAATGAGTTGTACCCTCCCTCTCTAGTTGTGATATCTCTCTCCGAAAGTAGTAACTTTGAAAATAATATTTTAATTAAAGAAAATGAACCAGCTTAAATCAAGACTACTCAGACAGCAGGAGTTAGCTCGTCACCCTCACTAAGAGGTCCTCAAACAGCCTCCTAAGAATCTAGGTGAGGTTACCACTGCTCATGAGGTTGACATAAATCAGCCTCCGCAGAACATCTACACCAAGCCCAAGCGATTTCAAATCTTAGAGGAGCAGAAAGCACTTGTCGAAGATGAAAAGAGGACCACCTTCCGTAAAATCCTAGATGGGATTTAAAAAGAGGCGTTTTAAGAGGGTGACACAGGCAAAATATGAGAAATATGAAAATATATCATCACTCATTTTAAGGCAAGACTTTGAGAGAAAGCCTCCAGATTAGATCAAAGCAGTTCAACCCGTTCTTGAATGCTGCTCTTGCATAGTCAAGCGCAGCAGGATTTAATAGAGAAGGAGAGGGACAGGATACTTACGGAGGATCCTTCAAGATAAAGTCAAACGTTTTGAAGAAGAACAACATAAATTTCAAGGGCTCACTTGGCAGCTAGGGATTTGGTGTGACTGGCTTAAACTCTAATCCCTACAGCGCTTATCAATCGACTCAACAGTAGTCTATAATGATGGGCTCAGGCCAGGGCAACTTCAATTCTGGCACTTCCTTGATGAAGAGACCAACTACCGAGGCCCAACAAAGAGGCCACTCTCAACAACCTCAGCATCCAATAAACTATCATTTAGAGCAACTTAAGTCTCTCTAGAACATAAAGAACGACCCCATGTTGTAAAAGAGAGTGGAGTTCAAAGATGGGGAATCGGATATTGCTAAAGTCTAGGAGAGCTCTCTCAAGCAACTCACTTCAATTATCAAGCCTAAAATGGCTAATGACGAGGTGAGGAGGATAGACAAGAATCTCTCAGTGCAGAAGAATCTGATAGAGAGGGCTTCTTCCATGCCAAAGGTAGGCGGCTAGTTCTTTCCTAATAAGAAGCAAGTGCAGAACAGGATAATTTTCAACGAAATCTTTGTCCTTCCAAAGCAGAAGGAGCTAGAGATACTAAAGTAAAAGCAAGAGGACCACTTGGATCTGCTGAGTAACTAGAAGATCATTCAAAAGGCAAGGGAGGAGAAGGCTGAGCTAGAGAGAATCAAGGATATGAAAAATGCTGAGGTAAATCATAGTAACATGCTCAACGAGAGTCAGCATAACTTGAGACAATCAACGTATTTGAACTACACTAAGGTACATGGAAAAACAGGCGAGGAGAGGATGCTTCAATTTGAAGACGGAGGTGACTCTTTCTTAATGGAAATTTCGTTATAGAAATCTCCCAGGAAAGAGAAATAGGCAGCCTTTGCTTCTATAAACTCAGCAGATGACCAGATTGACATCATAGAAATCATTATGAAGAAATTCAACTCACAGGGTAGTGGAGATTCCATCAAGGCCAAGAATAAGAAGAATCAAGCAGCTCAGAGTTTCTTCTCTCAGTAGATTCATGTTCAAGTGTCCTGATGGATACAACGCAACCATCGCTGCTCCTCTTGCCCCTGGGTCAGGCTGGGCTCCATCAATCCCAGCTGGGAATAAGAGTCTATACAAATCCTCTCTTCAGGACATGACTATAAGAGCAAGGGCAGGGGTACAAGTAGGGGATGTATAAAAGGAAGCGCATATGGCCTACTGCCTAGGAGTACTTAACGAGAATTAGGAACAGTACGCTCAAGCAAAAATTATTGTCTGTACAGTTTAAATTTAAGCAGTAAACTTCTTTAAGAGGTTCTTCTTTTGTGCTAGAATGCTTGATGACCCTGTGGGCTCATCTCTCGCTCTGAATAGAATTGCAGTTGCCTACTACAAGAGAAGGAAGATTGGCAAGTCATTGAAGTTCCACATGAAGCACAGCGAGTACACTGATAAAGAGAATGCATTTGCAGCATACTATTCACAATATTAACCTTAATCTAATTTCAGTATCCTCAGTATTTAGTTAGGAAGATTAAACTGATCTGTCAATATAACATAGGCATCTGTAACAGAATATTAGGACAGCATGTGAAAGCTATTGAGAGTTTCAGTCGAGCCCTGGAGTGGTCTCTTTATCGAGATGTAACATACATTTATTTGCTCATCCTCTTTTCTAGGACTCTGAAAGCGCTTGCATTTGCTATGGACAGATTGGAGTGGTGAATCTGCTTCAGAAGAATCAAACAGAAGCAAACTAGAACTTCCTTCGCTGCCTTGAGATAGCTCAAGAAATGAAGAACCACAGACTGCAGTTGGACTGTCTTCTCTGCCTCGGCTACATCGCCTTTGACCAGCAGCAATGGCAGCTTACAAAGGAATACTTCGACCAAGCTTACTTTGTAAAACCAATTACCTTATCTTAACTTACCTTGTGTAGAAATCGAAGTAGCTGAATGAGAACTCTCTGGCAGAGTAGTGCTTGTGCAACGCAGGCATAGCATCTGGAAACATAATTATGAATGACCAGAAGAAGATGATGGATCAGTTCTACAGGACGGCCGGAGCTGGGGGCTTTGGAATATCCACTGCTCAAATAGACTCAGAAGAGGATGAAGATGAAGATGAGGATTTTGAAAGAGACTGAGCACCAACGTTTCGGAAGAAAGATGACTGATACACAAGCTCATGCACGTTTTATTTCACTTAAATTTCATTATTTCAAGCTCCAAAGCTTAATTTAATTTTTTTATTCCATTTTAAAGAGAACTTAGGTAGGGACTCACAATTTAAATGTCAATATGATGTTAAGATAATTGATTTTATTTAAATTTATTGCATTTTTATGCCAATTTAATGGGTAAACATATACATGCTTATGTGTAAATCAAATTGAAATAAGTAAATTAGGTCGTATTAAAATGAGAAAGTAAGGCCAAAATTAAGCAAAGCCAGATTAGACACAAACCAAATCCACTTCCTCCCCCTCTACACCTTAAACGTAATTGAACCTTTTCTAGCATGCCATGGTTTTTGTGTAAAACTTGCTCGCCTTGATAAAGATATCCTTGCTGATTTCAGTTTGTAAGTAGTTTGATACCCCGAATTCTCTTAAACCTTAATCTAGTTTCCTTCTTTGGAAGATTTATAATAAAATATTATTGCAAAATTCTTGTTAAAATGACATAAGGGGAAAGTTATTTAATAAATAACCTGTATAGAAAGAATATTTTATTAAAACACAAAATAAATTAGAATGAGTTTATATGATGGAAGAGTGTATGGGAATCGTAGAGAAACCTTTGAAAACAAGTGTAGAGTGGTCTCTAAAATGATCTTAGTGGAGGCTTTCGCGGTGCTCAATGTCTACTTCCTAGATATCTCCAGGAAGAGAAAGCAAGCTGGCTTCTAAATTCATTATCACAATAAGGATTTATAAAAGTTATTATAAAATTGTAGTGAGGCAAGACTAGGACGAGGCAAGAGGGAACGCAGAGCACAGAGACGAATTCATGATTGAGCGCAAGATCAACAAAATCAAGTCTCTAAGTAAGTGACGCAATCACGAGTTCGCTTGCGAACTCTAAGAATCTCATCAGAAGACCATGATATTTTGGGAAACTCAAAGACTAAAAGTTTGAATTTAGTTTGGAATGACGTCACCAGAGACTGCTGTCAAAGAGAGGACCTCTCATTGAAAGAGTACTAGACTTGGCTGAAGAGCAGTGAGGATGGAGCTTACTTGAGGAGGATGATTACTAAGAGCTTGAGGCAAATTAGGAGAAACTAGAAACCTTCCATCAACTATGACATTAACCCTGCACTCACACCAGTAGTCCTGAGCAATCTATACCAGAAAGTCTATAGCAAGCAGAGATATGAGGCATTGAAGATAGTGATTCAAAAGTTGAAGAGTCTGAGGGAGAGTAAAGAAGGCCAAACATAAGATGATAAGGTGAAGCTAAGTGAGCAAGATAGACAGTAAGTGATGGAGGAGTTGTAAGACAAGCAGTCTTAGATTTTGAGAGAGGTTGTTAACCTTTATGTGGTGGCAGTCAATAATGAAAATCCCTATGTAACTATCAAAAAGGCTTACATCAAGTACTTCTTCGAAAAAGTTTGGTATGAAGAGATCCTCAAACTCAAGGAAGAGCATTACAAGCAGATGACTATCTTGCTTAATTATGGAGACAAGTTGAAGATCGATGTTTAGGGAGCTCTGCTCATTAAGGTACAAGACCCTC
Source organism: Tetmemena sp. SeJ-2015 (assembly GCA_027382625.1). Classification (NCBI taxonomy): domain Eukaryota; phylum Ciliophora; class Spirotrichea; order Sporadotrichida; family Oxytrichidae; genus Tetmemena; species Tetmemena sp. SeJ-2015. The sequence continues at coordinate 188,588 of JAJKFJ010022697.1, read as the reverse complement.
TCTAATCTAAAGACCCTAAGCTAGGAGTGAATCTCATTTACCAGCTGTATAAGCAGCACGAAAATATCGGCTAGGATAATCTAGATATCCTGATTGGGAAGTATAAAGTTGCCTACGTGCGACCTCCCAGAGCCTACGTTTTGAAACTGTAGAGGATCAAGGACAAGATGGCTTTTGCTTTGAGGTCGAGGATCACTCAGGCATTCATCCAAGACGAATCTCCCAACAGGTCTGAGAATTCATTCCCACTCAATCCTTCACACTATCAGCATCACAGGATGTCCTAGAAAAGTGTATCTCAGAGAAAAGATTCCCTCTCCTCTTCACACACGATTCAGACCACAAAGAATCCTCAGACTTAGCAACTCCAAGAGTTTCCTCCAAGCCATACTGCTGAAAAATCTCAGTAAGATTAGCCAAAGGGTGAAAGTTAGACCACAAGGAATTCTCAGGCATCCACTTCTAATAACATGAAGACTAGCATTGAAGCCTATCTAGCTGCCAAGACTTAATAAAAGCAGTAGCAGTAACAGACTTAAGCTAAACCTTAGCCTCTTGCTTAAAGACTGTTTACTCAAAATGCCAAGTACTCAGCCCTTTTCAAGCACTCCTCAACTTTGAAAAGCACCAGCTAAGGCGATGACGTCGATCGAAGATCCTCAGTGGCTTCTGAGAATCACAGCCTCAATCAGTTCTAAATTAAGGAGGAAAGAGATGTGCCTAATAATTTAGAGTGTTTTATTTTGAGATGAATAGCTAGAGTAAGATGATGGTGCTCTGAGCAGAAGCAGCTTTGATAACAAGTCAAACCGCTCAACAAACTCCAAGGAGCTAAAGTTCAAACTGGCTAGTGAGATCTCTAAAATGCTCAATCAGGAGAAAAGAAACTCAATTAGGTAGTGAAATGGAATCAAACTAGGCTGATCATGTTAAAGTTTGGATTATTTTTAGTCCTAATTTAGAAATTAAGATAATTGATGTCAATATGAAGTCGATTATGAACGGAACAGTATTGACCAAATTAAAATAACTACATGTATGTAAGATGTTGTTTAAAGTTATAATTCTAAGGATTTGAAATGAAAAACTTTCAAGAGTAAATTATGGAGGTGGACACTCCAAGCACGGTATCATATCAGCAGAGCTCTTCAAACGACATCTAAAACACCCAAGGCGTTTAAAAGTCTAAAAATAAGCAATAGCCTGCCAACTATAATTGAGAAGCTTATCTTATAAAATGTAGAGCTGAATGAGTTATTAATTTATACGAGGTATGGGACCAGATCAACGCTAAAGAGGTGGTAAGTAAACAGATTTATGAATTATCTAAAGGATGAGAATAGGCGGGTGAGGAGGAGGACTTACACTTTAACTTTGAAGTGGAACAAGAAAAATAGGAAGCCAAAAAGATTTTCGTAGTGAGTGAAATCTTGCCAGCTGACATGAGCTACTAGTTCCAAGACATTTCCTCCATTTACTAAGGCGTGAATAGGACGAGTGCTGATCCAAATCAACCCTATCTCTAGCAGAAATTCGATACTTAAATTTAAAAAACATTTGTAGTATGGATAGTTTATATATACTCTGAGAGAGACATAAGAGGAGGATGAGGAGATAGACTTGAGCATGGAATTGAATAAGCTGAAGGAAGTGAACTTGATGGACTGCTAGAATTTGCAAGAGATAATTCATGAGATAAATGTGCATAACGAGTACCCAGACTCTAATCAAGTGGCCAGTGATCTTGACCTCTACTACAATAACTTCTACCGCAGTGAGTAGTCAAACACTAATCGAGAGGAGGGTAATCATAGTCGAAGCCTTATTATGAATACTTATAGAGGATATGGAAAGCACGAAGGATCAGGCTCGATAGCAAAAAGCCAAACTGGTAAAAAGCTAGAAGCATCTGTAGAGTAGCAGCTTGAACCCTAAAGATCAAAATCCAAATGCTGAGGAAGAGACTGCTGATCAACCTATTGGCTATGATCAAGGAAAGCATAGCAAGCACTTATTCAAATCGCCACTTAAAGAAGGAAATCTGAGTTAAGTGGGTGTTGTCTTCAACATATTTAAGAGCTTCATCGGAATTGGAATACTTGCTTTACCTTAGACATTTTAGTTGGTTGGTGTACTAGGTGGTGTTTTAGGGACAACTATAATTGGCCTTGTAACAACTTACACCATGCTGCTTCAAATACCCACTAAGCTCAAATTAGGAAAGCAGTATGAGACTCTCCAAGACTTGACACTAGCTACATTTGGTCCGACAGGCAAGATCTTGATTAATGCTAATAATTTAGAAATTTAAGAAGTTTGTGATTGAATGGTTGAGTATAGTGGGAATCCTCGGCTCTTGTATTTCATACTCTATCTTCATCGGAAAGCAGATGGATTAATTGATTTGCCTTCACACTGACTAGAGTTTTTGCGGGCACAGATCCCTTTACATTTTCCTTGCTGTATCAGCTTTGACGCCCATCTGTTGGTTTCAAAGCTTTAGAAAAGTGTCTTTCCTGTCTGTGTTTGCCAGCTTTACAATATCTTTTGGCTGTAAGAATTCTCTTAATTCATAATATCCTTTTAGTGGTGATAATATTTGGCTTCAGCTTTATGAAAATAAATGAAAGAACTCAAAACAGCTATAGTAGCTAAGAAACTTCTACAAACAATTTGAAAGTGTTTGAGCCAGCTAACTTATAATAAATACGTTTAATTGTAGTGATCATCAAATTTATACCTCTCTTTTTCGGAATAGCAGCTTTCACCTTCGACTCTAGCTCAATGGTGCTGCCAATGTACAAGTCTTCCAAGAGGCCTGAGTTGTTCATTTAAACTTTCAGGTATGTGAGCTACTTTGTCATAATACTCTGCATTTTAATGGGAGTGACAGGCTATGCGGTAAGTTTTAATAATCATCTTATTATGACATCCTTTTTAGAGCTACCAAGATGAAATCAAAGATCTTATCACACTAAACCTCCCACAAAACGACATGACTACTTTAATGAGAGTCGCCTATATCATCTCAATAAACTCCTTCAAATACAAAAGCATGAATGAGAATAATAATTTTAGCTTATTCTGCACAATCCCTCTGTTTGCGATGACAGGCTTTGAAATATTTCAGAAGACGAAGCTCTATCAGCAACTTCCATTTGCTGGCTTACCAAAACTGAGGCAAGTGCTGTCCAGAGGAATATTACTTCTCTTAATTGCTTTTGTGGCCTCTGTTGTGCCTAAATTTGGGAGCTTCTTGAATTTGAATGGCGCTTTCGCAAGCATGATTAACCTCTTCGTGCTTACAGTAAGTTGATAATGATGAGAATAACCATTTGTAGATCTTACTATACAACAGAGCATTTCATTTGGAGATAAGTTTGAATAGGAAGTTTGTTCACAAGTGCATAATCCTATTCGGTGTGTTGTGTGGAACGATCAGTATATACTACTCTATTGTTGATTTAATCGAAGACTTTAATTGACTACAGTAAACAAGCATATGTCATATATTTATATCTTTCAATGAAAGAGTCATCATATTGACATTTTAATTCTAATGAAGAGGGAATGTTATTTGCACAGTATATAACTTTATATAATATATTATTCTGCCTATCTACTTAAAGTCATCTTCTGTGAAGCTGAATATTTAGTTGGCTGTCTGCTTCTCTTCAAATGAAGTGACTCTAGGATTAAAATTATTTTAAAAATGATGAGCAACGATGTTTAGAATCTGAACTCTCAGCAGTCTAGAATAAGCACTTAGAATTTGAAGGGGAAGCGATCTTAGGTTAAGCCAGGCGGGTTGAGTGGAGTCTACTAGCCTCCTTTGAATGCAACACCTAAAAAAGGAGGAGCAAAATCTATTTGCGAGAGCAGAGAGCGCTCCGAATCTAAGAGTGGCACTTAAATGATTCGCCAAAGCCAAATGCGAGAAAGGCAATCTTCCATGTATAGAGAGAGTAGAAGGAATGATAAGACAAGTGAGGAAGAAGAAGAAGGCAAAAAGCTGAAGGATAAAAATGTGAGTAAGAGTGGTTCTGCTGTGCTATCACCAGTTATGAAAGAGCAAAAGAAACTAGCCGACATAAATATATAGATAGCCATGGCCAAGAAGAGGCAGGCGCAGCTTATCTAAAAACATACTAGAAGGTAAGAACATTAATCCAAAAAGAAGCCCTCCGCTGAATGGTCAGTTCCAAAGACTGTCCCTGAAAAGAAGGCATCAAGCCTGAGTACTTCAAATTAAGATGCTCAAAAGTTATCTCTACCTGCATAAAAACAGTCAAATTAGGATCAAGTAAATTCCACAACTTCATAATAAATTTCAAAAAACCCAAGTACTTAAAATTCTCAATAAGTTTCTAAAAAGAAGCAGGATCATCATGGCTGGGTTTAGAATTCCGGGGGTAGAACATCTAGGAGAAGGAGTAAATCAAGTGACAACTAGGGAGCTAGACTCAGTTTTAAATTAAACGGACTAAGTGAAACCAGAATTGATTCAGAGAAGCTGATAGAAAATATCAAGGCTGAAATAGATTCTCAGAATGAGTTGCTCAAAAATCAAAAGCAAGACCAGAAATAGCAAAATGATCCTAATTAAAAATCAAAAGCCAAGTTATCTTAATTAGCAGAGTAAGATTAAAATATTCAAGAGAGTTCTTTTCAAGCCTAAAAAGCTTAGAAAAGTGCTCTGAAATAAGTTGAGACACAATTAACTACTGAACTTTAAGAGTATGAGAAATCTGGTAAACCTTAAATGGAAATGGAGGATGGGGATTCCTTGCTGAGCGAAGGAGTGAGTGAATTTTCTTTCCTTAATGATAGAAAATTTTAAGAAAAGAAGTAATAGAGTAATAAGACCGAAGCGAGTAAGGACGAAGCTGGACTTACTAATAGCTAGAGCAATAAGTTTAAAAACTACCGAGAGAGTATGCCTGCTAAGTCTCATGTAAGCCGCGTGAATTCCTCTGTATAAAATCAAGATCCCTAGTTAAAAAATAAAGACTAGAATATGCTTCCTAAAGATTAAAAGAGGAAATCAAAGAGGGAGACTAAAAATTAGAAAAATGAAGGTCCTCTCTTTGCCAAGTTTTATGAGTGCATGCACTGCAAGACTCCTCATTACTATGAAACTCTCACTAAATTTTAAAATCATATGTATGGTTCTCATGAGTAAATCCAGTAGGAGTTGAGGAGACAGTCGAACAAGTCCCTACGAGAAAGCATTTTAATAGATCTAGACTATAGAATAGTGCAAAGGGAAATCGATTTAAAGTCCTTAGGCAGAGTAGTAGATAGAGTGACTAAATATCTACAATCACAGAGTAAGGGCGAAAATCTAAAGCTGTTAAAAACCATGGGGACTCTAAAATCCATTAATAAGAGGAGGAGGAGGAGGAGTAGCAATAGAGGAAGAGTACGCGAAAGAGACAGATCAAGTAGGATGATAAGAAAAGAGCAAGTCGGAGAGAGTCTAGTAAAAAATAGGCCAAGAGTAAACCTGCTGCATAAAATGGGCTGGCCACTAAAAGTAAACAAACGCCTCTTAAAAATCAGCAAGCTAAAAATTTAAAGGAAGACGAGTTATTAATAGAAGAAGAAGTGAAGCAGACTAAATAAAGAGGGAGGAAGCGCTCGATGCCAGAGTAAAGGGAGGATAAAAGTTTGAGTGAAGAGTAAAACATTATGAAGAGAATCAAAATAGAAAACGAACAGTAAGATTAGCAAATGATCATTGACCAGATTTAAATTCCTCCAACTCCTCCATAAAACAACTATGCATTTTAGTAAGCAGAAGTTTAACCTCCTTTTATTCCCTAATTGCAAGATCAAACTACGCTTTTGTTGAATTAGATTTTCCTGATGACCTCTTAAAAATTGGATCTCATAATTTAACTAATGATTAAGCAAATGGAGCTTAAGCAAAACAAGAAGAAAGAATGATCATAATGAATCCTATAAAGATCATCTTAATGAAACTACTACTACTACTTATATTTTAATTTCTTTCATAAATGAATGGAACAGAAGGTATATTAATTTCCTTAACTATTATTTATTTAATTAAAACTTCAGTCAAAGCGATTCGCATCTCTACCACCTCCATTCCTTTACTGCTTATTCCTTTCCTTATCACCTGCCTTGAGGTTTCTTTTCTTGTCCCCAGCTTCTCTCTTGCGACTCTCTTTGTCCCTCTTTAGATTCCTCTCATCCTTCCTACTCATGACAACTCTACTCTTCTAGAAAGGGTTGACTCTCACATTCTACTGCTCAATTCTCTTTTCAATAGCTCCGATGTTGGCTTGGCTCTCAAGTGTGTTGATGCCCTCCTTTTGAATGGTCTCCTCCACTATCATTTTCTTTGGCTGACTCTTCTTTAGTAAATCCTCTTGTGCCTTCTTGAAGGAGTGGGTGAGATCGTAGTCTGTGAGGTTTGAGACTTGACTTTTCTTAGCAAGAAAGTTAGGGATTTGACTGCCTGCGTTTTATTGATTCTTGAGGGCGTCTGTGAAATGAGGGCAGCTTTAGCTTTTATGGTTAGTGAGCTTCCTCCTCCTTCTTCTCCCCTCCCACTCCTCCTCTCCCTCTTCTTATCCATCATCTTCCTGCGAGTCCTCTTGTTACTTATTTTTGTTCTTTGCCAGTATCATTGTTTAAGTTTGTTTAGTTGTCTTAGTCTGACTTGTATAGGTCATCATCGTCCTCACTGAGCAAATTATTCCTCCTCCTGGGTGATTCTCCCTCACTGCTGTCACTCATTTTAGATATTGTATTTTAATTATTTTATGCACTGAATTATTTGTACTCTAGAAATTATAAGAATTGTGTATCTCTCATCTAAGATTCAAGTCATTCCTTTGTTCATTCATTCACTATAGTTATGATGGGTTATCATGGAATCGAACTTAATGTTGCATAAATTAAACTGCTGCAGCATCTCTTAGTTTAATTAGGATATTCTAATAAATATAATGGCCCTCTCTTTAAGTATTCAGCTGCTGTCGTTTCCGTCGTCCAACTGGGCGAATCCATAGAACTTATTACTGTTGTTGCCTCCTCTGCCGTTGTCTTTCTTTGCTATTGCAATGCTCTTCAGGTTCTTCTTGTTCTTGCTCTGCTTCACCTGCTCAGCCAGGTACTCCTTCAGGTTAGGGGATCTGGTCGATCTTCTCACCCCTCAAGATGGCGAACTTAAGCGCCCTCCTTTCGCCCTTGTTCAGCTTTAGACTGGTGGCTGTCTGGTCGAAACCTTAAGCTTACTCTTGAGTGAAGAAGTCCTTATCAATCTCCTACTCCCTTACTGATGATGATAAGTATAGTTGGCCTTTGGCAGGAACTGCACTTGCAGATTGTGAGTTCAGGTCGGTAGTGTCCCCAACAGTGTTTAAAGAAAATATTACATAAGTCCTGCGTTATTAAGTGTCTTTGCTCTCTTCATCGTCGTCACTTGCCTCTCCCTCTACTTAGTCATTCTGAGTTTGAGAAGGCACCTTCCTTCTCTTCCTCTTCTCCTCTATCTGACTTAACTTCCTCAAGTTGACTTGCAGCTTCATTTCTAGTAAGTACTTGGAACTTCGTGTCGTGGAACCCACTCTGCTGAATTTATAAAATTAAAGAATGGGTCCATGGAGGTTCACATCGTAATCTGGCCTCAAGTGACAGAATAGTAGCTTGCCAGAGGTGTAGTCCTTCAATACATATTCTTAGCTGCTTGAGCCTCATTATGGCAGACCTCTTCCAGTCACATATCCCTTCCTGGCCGCATAGATCTACAGGAAGATGCTTGCATTGTATTTCCTGGAGTTAGTTGGTGGCAGCAAAATGTGATAGTAGGATTCCAGAACTTCCTTTGGTACTCTGAAAATGATCAGAGACACTGGTGAGACATAATAAGATGTTGGAATACTTCACACTCAATATCAATATAGACAAAGTCCTTCATGGTATCGATAGGGAGTACTCCGCAGCACATCATCTCAGCCTTGGAGTTAGCGAAGGAGGGGAACACAAGACCTGGGCAATCACACAGGCAGATGTTGCCCTCGATGTTCAGAGTCTGGAAATGCTTGGTTTTTCCTGGCATGTTAGCAACTCCCACTCTCTTCTACTGGCAGATAACGTTGATGACTGAGGACTTTCCGACATTTGGATATCCCACAAATCCAACCATCAGCCTCTCCTCGAAGGTCTTGGATTTCTCTTATGCCTTGCCTCTCAAGATCTCCATCAGTTCAGTCCTTGTGAAGACGTGCGATGTGTTCAGTTTCTTCACGATCTGCTGCAACTTCTTGGCATGTAGCTCCTTCTCCTCTTCGATGGTGAGTCCTTCGTGCTTCTTCTTTTTCTTCTGTTTCTCCTCTTCACCCTCCTTCACCTCGTCTTGGGCTCCATCGTTCTATTACTTTTCCTCACTCACCTCTTCTCCCTCTTCTTCTCCTCATCATCCTCTTCATATCCTCGTCTTCTTCGTCGTGGTCGATCTTGACTTGCTCTTCAAGGGCGCTGAAGAAGATGTGCTTGACTCCCTTCTGGTTGAAGTAGGTAGACCAGTGCTCCCTCAAATCTTCAGTCAAGTAGTCTGCCTTGTTAACTAACAACATGAACTCCTTGCTCTTGTCCACATCAGCGATGTACTTCTCCAAGTCCTCTGAGTAGAAGAAATATTCTACACTGACTAAGACACAATGGTCATGCATATTTGTTGATATGGGTTTCTGGCATCCACGATTTGGAGGAGCACGTCTGACCTCTCAATGACTCTCCACAGCTGTCTCCATACTTCTAAGTTCTTTTCGAAGGGAGTGATTGCGAGGTTGACGTTGTTCTCCTCGATGGTGGCCATATCTTTTCTCCACTACAGGAAGGCCATGTTCTCCCTGGTCTAAATCTCGAGTGCACTCATTGTGCTCTCCCATTAAAAGTATAGATATAGATAAAGTTGTTATCATAATATTCTCCTCCCAATGGGGCTTTCTTGGGATTCTTAGCAATTAGTATTGGGGGTTCTTGATGGAGGTTTCCGTCAGGAAATTATTGAGGAGTTCCCTCTGGGCGTGGCTGCTCTCCACAGAGCCTTGGAGAACCTCCTTCTTGTTAATGATGGTGACTTCCTTCTCAGCATTGAACTTCTTGTTGGAGAGCTGAGCTAGCTGCACGAACTCCTCCAGGGAGTTTCTGGTCGATGATAGACTTGAGCTGTGGCTTGGAATCATCATCGATCACTTGATGCTACACATGAATTTTAAGAATGACAATTAAGATAATGGGAATGCTTCTGATGGGGATTTGTGCTTATAAATTATTTTTGTACCTATTTGAACTGGGTGTCCTTATTCCTTCTGGCGTTTAGCTTTTGACTGTGCTTTTTGAGTAGGGACTTTCCTACTCCCTGCTGCTGGTCTTTCTTTCCCATTTATAATCGCAATTTAAGAGCTAATTACTACTACTGATATTTAATACCTTTATAAACATATTCCTCATAGCACTTTGAACTCTTGAAACAGTGGAATAGTCATTATAAGTTTTCTTTAAATGTAGTAATTGATGATTAGTTGGTGTTAAGGATATTTTTGATGGATTGGTGGTTTATGGATGGAAGTCACTTCCTGAGTGAGTTAAAAGCCTACTGCTCGCTCTCCTTGTGGTAGAGCTAGATGCTCTTCTTCATCTCTTTGTTATTCTCCCGCCCCAAACTCACACACTCCTTCAAGTACTAAAGCGAGAAGTCTTTGTACAAGTCGATGAACTCCTTCTGGTCAATAGCCTAGTTCAGCTCCTTCCGACTGTAACTCACCTTCAACTTGGGCGCTTTCAACTCTAACGGATTGATAGGATCCAGAAGACTGAGTGACTTGGAGCTCTAGCTCCTTTCCAAGCCCCTATCGAACATATTCAGACTGCGCTGTTAGTCCTTCTTATCTTAGAGTTTCCTAAGCTACTCCTCTACTTTATTTAATTGCTCCTGCTACTCCCTATCTCTTTTCTTGCGTTGGTAGCTCTTGACTTCCCTTTCTATCTTATCGAACTAAGGATTTTCAGAGTTTAACCCAAACACATATCACTCATTTAAAAAACTGAAATTTTTGAAGATATCGCTTTTCTTTTATGGCAATTAGCTCTTGAGGAATTACCTCCTCTGCCTGCTGATTTGACTGGATGTTAAACTCGATCCTACGCTTGAAGTCAAATAAGTGCTGCTTTATAGATCGAAGATGAATACAAATTATCTATACTCACTTTAGATGATTTCTGTATTTCTTGCTGTCATTTCTGATTCCTTTGATGGTCTTCTGACAATTGTTGATGATAAAGTTTAATTGATTCTTCTCTTCAGAAGCCTGGCTTTACTGGAAAGAGGGCATGGGCTGCATGAAACTAGAGACTTGTTAGCGACTGAAGCTAGAAACTGAATGCTGTTGAGACTAAAGCTGCAACTGAGTGAGCACACTAGACTTGGACTTTGTTTATGAGTGATGAGGTTACTAATAGGTTGGAGAGATTGGGAATTTGAACCTCTAAACTTCAGCACTCTCTTGCTTCCCTAGCAAAGGCAAGTTCTTACTCAATTTTTGCAACGCCTTTCAAGTTGCCCATGCCCTCTTTTTAATTAGCTTTGTCTATAAACTTGAGGGAAGGCTTTTGTGCTGAATTCGGGAACAGCTGCTTGTAATTGTGGAAATTTGACTGAGTATTCCCTAGAACTTGACTGTCTGAAGGAAGCAGCTTGCTCCCGTCAAAATATTAAAGCATCTATAGATAAACTTTGATATGAGGATGCGTTCTTCCTGTGACGTTATTTGAAGAAAGCTTGATTCTCGAGTAACTTTGCAGTTGCATTCTTCATCTCACTTGATGGCTGATGATTGTCCTCCTTTTTGGGAGTTTTTGAAACTGATCTGTGATGGTTCTGTAACTGTGTTTACAACTCACCAGTATGCTATTGTTATTCATCTTCTGTGTCTATAATGTGAATTGTGTCTTGGAAGAAGTTATTTTAGCTTGGTGAGTCTGTCCTTTGATTTCTCAGTATACTTGATTACAAACTTTAGTTCTTCTCTTAATTTTTTTTAACTGTCAACATAAATAGAAGAGCAGCTTATTCTTATTCTCTTGCTTGTGCTTGAAGATCATTTCCCTCACTTGGGAGGCTTTCAGTCTGTCCCTTTGATTCTTCAGCTTTGCCTCTTGAGCAATTTCTTTCAGAGCATCCATGTCATACTTGGGCACGTTCTAACCAGTCTTCTCCATGTATTGCTGGACTGTTGAGTACTACAAGAAACGCACAAAGTTCTTTCTCAGATCAGCTGAGCTCTTGGCATAGTCACCCTCTGCTATCACTCTGTTCATTTGGTCTCGCAGAGGAAAGGGCTGCATTTAGAAAAGTTAAAGATTGAATAAATTAAGATAATATATGACTGTGATTGACTTATACAGAAGGATATCATAGAACTCCACATCGCTTTGCTTCTACACCTCTTAAATGAAGTCTCTGCAAGTCGCTGTCTGAACCTTAATTAAGTTTTCTCTGGGTGCCTTGCTTTGCTAGGACTAATAGCCGAAGTAGTTCTGAGTCTTGAAGCCCTGAGAGTTCTGGATCTCTCCCTCTGTTGGAATTACTATTGTCACCTTTTAGGGAGAAGGTTCCGCTTAGACTACTACCACTTGTGCAGCCTCTCTAGGATTCAGCAAGAGATAGAACCGCTTAGGACTTTGAGTTACTCACATCAAGCTATCTATTTGTGGAAGGAGTCAGTATGGTTTAAGGCGAAAGTGGTTGTTTCTTTAGCAGCTTCAACTGCTTCAACTTTTGCTTCTCCTCTTTTTGCTTCTTGAGGAGCAAAGTCTGCTTAAACTTCTCCATTATAGTTCACTGTGAATGCCTTGCTATTTTAAAAACCTATAAACTGCTAGACTCTATGCTGCTACAATCAATGTGATTTAGAAAGAGCATGTAAGGATGTGTAATTCATAATTGCATTAATAATTACATCATCATTATCAACTCCGCAGGAATGAGAAAGCTTTTGTAAACCAGTTCACTCCCAATCCACATCAACAGAGCTCAGAGCAATTGCAAGCACTTGATTGCTCTTTCCCAAAGATCCCTACACCTTGATATCTAAAGAAACTCTAGCTTTGCTACGCTTAACGAGAGTGTAAAGAAATCTATCTATGGCATGACTGATTAACTTAGGATGTGAAAGTTTTCGAGGAGATTCTTGGATAACACGGAGTTGTGAGCGATGAGCAGGCATTTTGGCGCAACACAACAGCGACTGGACTCACAAGTACTCAGGCTCATCCAAGCTCATGCTTAGACCTAAGACTACCCAAGAGGTCAGCGAAGCGCTCAAGTACTGTAATGAGAGGAGACTCGCAGTAGTTCCTTAAGGAGGGAACACAGGCCTTGTGGGAGGATCACAGCCAGTCTTTGACGAAATCATCATAAATATGAGCAGGATGAACAAGATCATAGAGTTCGATGAGAGCTTTTGGCATTGTGACATCTGAGGCTGGTACTATCTTGCAGGACTTGCACGAATATCTTAAGCCCAAAGGATACTTAATGCCCCTAGATCTAGGAGCAAAGGGCTCATTTTATGATTGGAGGCAACCTCGCAACCAATGCAGGAGGAATCCATTTCATAAAGTACAACTCGCTTCATGCCAACTATGATATACTACTTTATATATTATTCGAACTGTGTTGGGCTTGAAGTAGTCTTAGCTAATGGAACAGTGCTCGATAATATAACTAACTTGAGGAAAGACAACACAGGCTACGACTTGAAGCACCTCTTCATCGGAGCTGAGGGCACTCTAGTAAGTTTGGCTTTGCAAGTCATGATCTTATGTAGGGAGTGATTACTAAGTCAGCAATTCTTTGCCCCACCCTTCCCAAGAACAAGCAGCTGTGTCTGGTCTCCTGCAAGTCCTTCAATGATGTGCTCGAGCTCTTGAAGAAAGCCAAGCTCCAGTTGAGTGACATCTCAAATATTTTGTGTTCGTATTTCATCCTACAGGCCGCAGAGTTTCTGGACAGTACCTCCATGCAGACAGTCAACAGCCAACTTGGTTTCAAGAACCCCATGAACAAGAACTACCTAAGTAGTAGTATGAAATATTAGTGCATTATTTACACTATACCCTTTCTATGCTCTGATTGAGGTGGCGAGCAATAGCGAAGATGGCAAGAAGGAGAGCGAACGAATGTTTGAACTACTCAACGATGTGGAGAACGTTATAATAGTAAGGATATACATAAGTATAAGTTGATTAACTTGTTTGCTAGGATGGAGTGATCCCCCAGGATGAGAAGTAGACCTAGCACATCTGGAAGATCAGAGAGGAGATAATACTAATGAAATTTACTAATGATTACAATTATAATGAGATTGCCTCTGCTTTCATCAAATACGGTTATGTAAGAATGATTTAAAGTTTATGAAAATGCGATGTAGACTCTGAAGTACGACTTGTCACTGAGCACAGCGCACTACTATAGAATAGTGGATGAGACCAAGGAGCTGATCGATAAGGCTACCATCTTCACAGAGGAAGAGAAGAAGCTCATCAAAGTTACTGGCTATGGCCACATCGGAGATGGAAACCTCCATTTGAAATAGTGTAATTACTCTTATGAATGATTTGAACGTGGCTGTGCCAGGCTACGACAATCATAGTTTGCAGGAGAGACTCTCAGAACTCATGGACGCTTTCGTCTTTGAATATATCAAGAAGTGCTTAGCAAAAGATTTTTCTAAATTTTTGTGCAATGGAAGCGTGAGTGCGGAGCATGGAATCGGCCTTTAGAAAGCGAAGTACCTCTCCTACTCGAAGACCCCAGAGATGATTCAATACATGAACAAGATCAAGACTATCTTCGACCCAAACGGCATCATGAACCCATACAAACTACTCCCTCACCAGTGATCACTCACCAACTCACTCTATTAATTTCCTAAGATCTTGATATTTAACTTTCCAAAATTATATCAACAAGTTTGAGGCTAGAGTCAGTTATAGAAAGAGAGTATACTATCAGCATAAAGGATTTAAATTTATTTACATCGAGTTCTCGCTCGAAAGTTTTAAATCAGGTTATTATAGTACACGTGTGACTACACTCCATATTTAAAAATGCCTCTCTCTCACCAAGTCACTATCCTCACTTGTGCATCTTGATGATGTGAGGCTCCATTAGCTCCAGTTTTGGCTTGAGTTCCAGGTACTTAGCGACCAGAGTCTCCAGAGGGATCTCTGAGAGCTTGTTGACGTCTGCGGGGATGAGCTGATCTGCTATTTCCTTGATCTGTTCGAACTTTTGAGATGTGACCTTCGGGTTCAAATCATTCTGGATTACTTCTATCTTATGAACAATTTGAAAATGAATATATTGTTATCTGCTGCACTAGTTCATCAATCAGCCTTTCTGAATCCTCAATGGAGCCTGTGTTGATGTTGGCAAGGGAAATCATAGTCACACTCTTTAATAGGAGCAGTGTAGATTTATAAGATGGTGAATGAAGTAGTCGCACTAGAAGAGGGGGAAGAAGTGCATTCCGAAGTTCCAGCTCTGGGGAGCTCCGTAGGGTGTTCTACTGTCACATCTGTAGCCGATGGTGGGGATGCCGAGCTGTTTGGCGTACATGATCTCAATCAGCACGCCTGGGTCCAGGGGCTCATCCAAGTTTGCAAGGCACACTCATTAACTTCCGTTTAGGAAATTAGAGAATAATTATTTAGTATTTAACTGTACCCTTGGAGAGCTTGGCTAGATCAGCCAGATAGATGATCCAGTTCACTCAATCCAATAATGCAATTTTAAAAGCAAATGATTAACTATTTGTTTATGACTGTCTTGCTCTTGTCTTCTTCTGTGAAGTGGTCTGGCAGGAGTGAAGTCAAGTTTGAGAACTCAAACCCATCTCTTTGGGGAAGATACACTTCAAATAGCAACTAAGCAAAAATATAAAGATATAAAACTTTATGTCCTAGGAGTTCCAGTTTCTTGGCGATGGCTACGTTGAAGAGGCACTCTTTGGTGTTGAAAAGAGCTGCTGCGAAGTAGATGTATTGGTCCTTGTGGGATGAGGACACTGAGGAGCCTGACATCAGTCTATCACGAGTGTGGGCTTCGTCAATCTATGTTGCCAGGGATGTGGCCACTTCTGGGTGTGCTTGTTGTTACTGCATCGAGTGAAAATAATGTGATGAAAATGAAAATAAATTTAAGATAGAGTGATGTGTTTAGAGATAATAAATTTAATAAAAGATCCAAGGAATATGATTATCAGGGCTCTGCATATCCAAGCTATTAGATATTCAAATCTATCTAAACACTACTCACTAAATTTGTTCTCAATATCATGATGCTATTTGTCAAAGAAAATGAAAACTATAATCAGACTGAGATGGAAAGTAAGTGAGTTTGCTAATGCTGATTATGCAACTCCTGCATTAGGAAATTTGCAATTTCCAAAGTTGAAGCAATTCTTTAGCATAATTTTAAAATAACTGCTCGTCAGATTTGAAACCAAGTGCCCTCTTAAGAATAATGGCATCTCTCTTCTGTAATGCTACTTATTTTTGCCAAAATTATTCGTATCTCTAAATAGTGTCTATGCTTGCTTGTCCTCCTCCAAGCATGCTGATGAGTTTCAGCTTATCAAAAGCTTGTCTCTTGTGTTTTATAGTTTATGCAAGATAGATTTAAGACATTCTATGGATAGTCTTCTACTCCATCCGCTTTCTTTAAGTCTACATGTCAATTTTCTCTTTCTCCACTCTAGCTTTCAAAGTAGCAATATCGGTTCTAGTAATTGCCTTGAAAACCTTTTGAACATAGCCTTTATAAACCCTTTTCAAAGCCATAGGTAAAAGCCTTTAACGAGTTTTCTCATTCTATATAACTGCTTTCCATCTTCTTAAGCCTCTCCTTCTCACCCTTACCTCATAAGAGTCAAACAACTTTTCTAATATAGCTTTTCTGTTCACTTCTTAATTGACTATTTTGTCACTTTCTATGGAGCTTTATGAGGAATTTAACTAGGGAGAACGATCTCTAATGGGCGACTCTTGTCTGGAGAAGTCATGCAAGCTTTAGTCTTCATCCTCTTCGTCAATCAGATTCTAAATGTGAGTCAAAGCCTGTGGAGGATAGAAGTTAAACATGCTCTTTATGCTCTAATCAGGTGAGATAAGGATATCCTAAAAGTTAAGCTCATCGTAAATTAAACAGTAGAATAAATAAGCTACTGCTGCAATTGCCCTTGAATAGGTAGTGAACTTAGGTCTGATTTCTCGTCTGAGAGGAACACTCTTTTAGAAGGCACTGGTGCTGTGTGATCTGTCTAAGGAGAAAACTTTTAGCCCTCCTCACTTAACTGAATAACTTCGTACCTAACCTCTCTAATCTGCTGCTCTATCTTAGGTTCTTGCCTCAAGTTCTGATATTAATAAAATTAAGAAGGGTAGGCGTTGACCTGGCCAGTTTAGAGATTGATACCAATGCTTATTGCGCTATGAGAGGGCTTCATTTGTCTTTATTAAGAGCTTAGGTTATTTGGAGTTATCTATTCTTGATTCAGCTTAGTGTAGCCTTAGGTTATGAAAGACTTAGAATTCAGAGCATGATCTCCTTATTTGCCACCCTCAGAAGCTCTTCCTGGTTATTTGAGGGGTTGAGATTTTTAAGATGGTCCTAGTCTTTAATTGAAAACGCTGTTTTAAGGTAGAGATGATGCCAATTGAATTTCATTATGAATGGCTCCAGCTCTGTTATGCTTCTCATTAAATAAAAGCAAAGATAGATAGATTTTAACCTCATTAGCTTGAGTAATTCTCAGATTGATGGAGCCACTCGCATTAGGGAAATTATAAACCATGGAGTTTGAGAGAGCTGAGATGCTTCTATTAGAGTTTTCAACTTTCTTCTATGTGGCAGTGCCTACTTTCGCTGCTCCTTGATAGTTGGGTGCGTTAGAGTTCTGTCCCTGAGAGTAAGAGCTCTGATGATGAGGGTTGCTGGTGTTGAGACTTGATTGGTTGTTAGCCTTCTGACTAGTTCTTAAGTCGATGGTATTTGAGGCAGTGAGTGTCGACCTTTGCTTCTGGTGAGAAAGTACATAAGATGAAGAGTGGTTTTGAGAAGAGTAGTTGTTTGCCTTCCCCTAGGTATGCTATTGACTCACTAAGTAATTATTCAAGTATCCATGCAGAGAACTCTAGCTCAAGCTGTTAGAGTGATTAGACTAGAGCATATTAGAATTAAATAGAGTAAGTGAAGGATCTATAATTTAATCTTCTTTTGGCTGTCTGTAGATGATGAGTGAGAATTTGCAGAGTTGGTATGATTGCTAGCTTAATTAACACTGCCTTTGGCTTTAAAAGTCTGACTGTAGGCTCCTTTATTCCCTGGCTATTGCTTATATGGTCCTGCAATTACTTAAGTGTCGTGACTTGTAAGTGGCCTTTAGACTTGCTTAGAATTTTTGCTGACACTAATATTCTGATTTAAAAACCGCAGATTAAAGTATATTTAATTTTTAAAGGTTCTGATTATGAGTCTATTTCTGGGCTTGTGCTCTATGATTGGCTGTTTTCGAATAGTTTCCTTGCACTTGTAAATTCTAGCTCTGAAGCAAAGCAAATTCCTAGTTGACCATTTGCTTGAGTTGGTTCCTCGCTATCCCCTATGCTATTAACTTATCTTTCAGATCATTCGAATGTTTTTTGAGCTCATAAACTGCACTCGTCGCTATGAAATCTCTCTCCCTAAGTCTTTCTCTGTCTTCAATTGTTGAGTTATCAGTCCCTACTCTCGTCTAGGACTTGTCCTTTCTTTGATTCGAAGAGACGCTAAAGTTTTAGGATCCAATGTTGCTTTGAATATTGATTGGAGTTTATGATCTTTGATTCTAGTTGGCTGTGGTGTTTGGCTTCTTACTTTCTGTCTATTGATCCTGTCGCTAGATCTAGCTCAACTGTTGCTTTAAGCTTTGGATCTCAGATCAAGAATTAATACTATAGAGTTTACAGAGTCCTTTTGAAAGGCTAATGTTTGTGATGGATCAGGTATCTTGTTGTGCATGTTGGTGTAAGGAGAATAACCTCCTTGTAGCTCTATGGTAGACGAGAGACTCTTATGTTGCTACTAGTCTTATTGCTACAGCCTAGAAGAGGCACTTGCCTCATAGATAGGTGGCTTGTTGCTGCTCTTCAATTTCTCACCAAAGCCACTCAAACCTTCGTACCTTGCATTAAAATCCTGGCTGCCAGAGGTTATAGGGATCTTTTGAAATTGGCCACTGTTAACCACTCTTAAGTCTACTGAGTTTTACTGACTCAAGCTTTAATTAGGAATGCTTCCAGCCCCTGATATTGCATTTGAGTGACTGAAGCTAGCTGCGATTGCCGTTGACTTTGTAGGTTAGTGCTATGGTGCCATATTTATACTTCCTTTGTGGACGAATGACTATGAGTTTTATCCTTTGGAGATTTCCATGGGTGGGTAGTGAGCGGCTAGTGCTGAGATAGCTTTCTATCTCTTTCTCGAAAGCGCATCAGGCGAGAGGTCTACTAGGTTCACCTCAGCCACTTTCTTACTGTCTAATACTCTCTAAATTATCAAATCACACACAAGTAGACAATATTTCTAAGGCTGAGTTGACTTTTGAATTTGGCTTTGGAGGAACTGATTCTAGAGCTATTGCAAACTTTTAATGTCTATCTGGACGGTGGGCTTTCGCGGTGACGTGGCACAACTGATCAAGGAGTCACGCCTGTGAATTACTTTAAATCGATTAAGTATTATATGCCCGTTAGGGGTTCTTAATTCCTAACTATTATATAATATTGTCTATATGCTGCTCTCCCTTATTAAAAGGACTGGTTGAGGTCTTCCTACCATCATTAACTTTTGAAAGTAAGTAAGTAAGTAATATCAATATACATAATAAACTTGCTGTCTCTAATGGTTAGAAGTTGAGGAATAGTTTTGGATCTAGTTATTTATTTACTTTGCATGAGCAGGTCTCTGCATCTCTTAAGAATAAAGCCTAAAGAGAATTTTAAAAGAGATAATGTTTAACTTACGGTTTTTGAGACATTTTTAGATTCAAATTTATTTTATTATAAGTTAGTATATTACAATGTAGGATTTATTCAAAACATATCACCAACAAAAAAATTATAAGTAAAGTTAAATTAAGAAATAGTATTTATATTTGGCACCATACTTCAAATTCTATTTTGAGGATGGGATACTCTAAATTTATTAGGGGCGACCGGACCGACTCCCATAACTTGCTTCTTTGCAGTCTTCTTACTGACTGGAGCTTTTTAACTGCTCGCAAAAGAATTACTATGAATCTTGATTCCTGAGGACAGCACATGGCCGCCTTTCACTTTAGCAGAGCCAAGTCCTGAGGATTAATCCAACTGCTCCTCTGAAGGAGTTTACTTAACAAAAGTATTCTCCTTGAAGGAATGAGTTGTGAGGAACTTGAGTGCCTCATCTATGTAGGTGATGTCCTTGCTCATTTAATCCATTTGCTCTGACATTTTGCTTATCTTACTATGCCTCTCATGCAGGTCGCTCATTCGCTCGTGAGCTATGATATCTCTGAAGATCGCATAAAACTCCATCATTCCCTTGAATCGCTCATCCTTTGGAATTCAAAAGCTCCTGCAAATCTTTCTCTTTCAAGTCTTTGACGAATACTAAGGGATCCCTATTCATCTTCTCTATGCTCTCTGCAGGCATCTTAGAAGTCAGGTTGTCCAGGAAATTATAAAGGTGTATTGCCTTGTCGTAGTGATAATTCGTACTGATCTTCTTTCCATAAGGCCCTTTCGCACTTAGCATATTACTTTTCGCTCCACTCTCTTTTCGATGAGTAGCATTTTAATTACCTTCATCTTTCTCCTCTGGGTTTAAGTCAAGACCCGTATCTGAGCTCGTTCTTCTGCTTTTCCTTTTTAAACCCTATGTGTCCATTTCTTACTCATCATCCCTCTCGAATATGTCATCATCCTTACTTCTTTTATAAGCATCATCAAATATCACAGGCACTCTCTCACTCAGCCATGCCGGTACCTCTTCTAACTTCTTCTTTGCAAACTTCTTTCCTGCCATTTTCATTACTATTCTCTCAATCCTTTGATCAACTGAATCTGTTATTTCAAGTATTTATAAAGTTGCTCGTCACTCTCTATCCTCCACTTCCCCAATTTATCCTAGCCAAAGATCAACTTCCCTTTACTGTTTTGAGTCTGGCACAGTTTACCTTTCATCAATCTCACTGGTTCAGATTTGTATTCCCCTCCGTTTGGCATCCTCAACTTACTGATCAGCTCTTTAAGGCTACTTTAAATATTAATGTCATAGAGTGGTCCCTTTTGTTTGAGGATAAAAATGAGAGCCCCTTCAAAAGTGTTAGCGAAGATGAATTTTGCAGAGTAGAAGTATTGGTAATATTTTTCAGTTAGAATTTCTATGGGAGTGAAAGCATCTAGCTTTTTCTTCTCATTCAGGTGATTAAATATTTTGAGGCCTTACTTACTAGGATTATAAATCTTCGAGGCCAGGTAAGCTAAATTGCAGTTGAGATTTTTCCGAAGTCAAAAAAGCCTATTTTGAATTATCCCTCTGGGATTCGATAAATTGCTTGGCAAACTGTTATAAATCATCCAGTGGAGCATTTAAAAACTAGGTTGATAGTCCCTAGTCTTAGTTCATTAATTCTTGTTAAGCTTTGGGTAGTTGTTAATTCGATTAGTTCTCCAGCATTTGCTTTATAGTTTAACTACTTTGGATTGGCTTTAAACCTGGCTGATAAAAGTTCTATGTCTAGCTGAATATAGGATTGCATATTTCTGAGAGTGAAGACGCCATGAAATCTAGTTCACTCTAGTCCATAGAGATGTCAAGCAAATTATTCCTTTCGCTTTAATAAAGATTGCCCATTTGAAAATTAGCATAGCTATGTTGCGCCGATTAATTATTGTTCTCTTCACTTATTTATTCATCTTCAATGTCTTGAGAGTTCATTTCTTGGATTTTTTGCAAAGCAAAATACAAATACAATATACTAACTTCTACCTAGATGATAAAATCTGAAATCTAATAATCTTGAATTCTCTCTCACTCGATAATCTAAATGTTCGATAGCTTAATTTCTCTCTCATTAAACAATTTGCGCAATCTTCATTAATCTTTAAAGTAATCTTTGTAATTAAATTTAAATTTAACTTTGCAATTCATTATCATGAACAACGAGTTACCAACCAGTGACAACTACAACTTTTAACACCTCGATCCAGAGTCACAAGCCAAGGCGAAGCGACTCATCTCTCCAGTCTTCCCGACTTCAGGGCACCAGATCATCAACTTGGCACCACAGACTTCTTCTCTACATCAGATCAAGAACTTCAACCCTCAGACTTGTGGATATCAACAGCAGCAGCAGTCTCAAAATTCCAACCTCAATTTTGCAAACCCTAGCATGATAAGACCACCTCCCTCTCAACCATTAATTTGTCATAATGGTATATTACAATCTGCTTAAATCATTTGCTACTACGCTTGACTATGGTAGAGTTGAGATGATGGATATCAGCTACTCACTCGAGCTAGACTCACCCTCCTAAGTCGCTGCTGAGCAGATACTCAACGGATTTTAGGATTTCTACTCTGCCCCAGGATCAAAGGCAGAGTAAACTAACTTGGGGCTTCAACCCGAGCCTTAATCTTCATAAGCTCGGAAGATTATTGACTTCATCAACACCCCTCCAGAGCGAGCCGGGCTCCTTACCTCTCAACAACAAGCCTTCAAAGCTCCCAGCTTCTCTTAGCAAACTTCAGTTCCTTCCTCCACCAACTTCAAACAAGTGATCTCTCTGTGCAATGAAGCGAGTACTATGCAAATGGGGCTCCACGCTACTTAAGTCAGAGATGACTTGGATGAAAAGATGTTCGGTTGGTGTAAGGACCCTGACACTTTGGAGGACATCCAGAGGCAGAGAGATAGAGCTCGCAATTCTTAAATTATTATATTTACTTGAAATTTATTCTCTTTAACTATTTTGATAAAGAGATAGATTTGAAGATGCTCCATCAGGTTGCAAATCAAATTTAAGAAGCTTGCTATTGAATCCCGAAGTACCAACTTCAGTGATTCAGAGCAAAAGTTTTTTGTGTTAAAGCATAAAGTAAGATCGATTTGATATAATTAGTATTTTTAGAGAGGAAGCTAAAATTCCTAACTCAAGGCCGACTGAGTTTGCCTTTCAAATGCCTAATTATGCTCATTATCGCTTCTAAGAGTCCCAAAAAAGAGCCAAGATATTTGAAAGTGATCTTAGCTTTGATAAATGCTTTAATCCTCAAAAGAAGATTGACCAAATTTTCTGTGATTTTGAGAACCAGCGTGACTAAAGAAGCTTTTGCCAAAGATAGAGGTTCAGCAAGCCACCAGTCAATAACTTTTCAACCGACGCTTCACATTTTAAAGAGGATAAGAGATCACTAAATTTCAGGAAAAGAGAGTTGAAAGATAGATCTAAGAAAATGAGGAAAAACAAGTATGCTTCTTTGAACTACTGCCCTAAGTAATATGGCAGCAAGAAATGTTCTTAACTTGGAGAATTTCTAGGCTATGTTCTGGTAAGCATCTTTCCTTTGTTCAAAGCCGAGAAGCATGTTTTGACTACCTTTGTCCTTAGAAGGATGAGAAACCTAAGTAAGGCTTTGACTTCTGCTTTAAACAGTGAGTCTCAAAAGCGAAACTAAAGGAAGATTAAGATTGAGTAACAGATTTACAATTCTCTTGGCAGAGAATAGTATAAGAATATGACTGGCTTCTTCTACGAAAGCTCTTAGGAACTTATCTAAAGGCTTTCAAAGAAAAAAAGAGCCTTCATTTATGGAACAAAGCACTGGTTTGGAAAGAGCGGAATCTTGTACAAGAAGCTCTATTCTTATCAACGTTCATTTTAATAAGTAACTTTATTAGAAGGAATTTATTCTAGAAACCGCGACCTGAACCATATCAAGCAGTTGATCGATAAAATCAAGGTTTAAAAATGCTATGAAGACCTATCAATTGAGTGTGAAGTGCTTCCACTAGCCAACTCAAATTAAAGATGGAGCTATTTTGAGAAGCCAATCGGCTAGAAAAAGCATCAAGGTTAATTCCAAGCCAAGGCAAACTTGAGTATGTACTCTAGGAAAAGTGCTCCATCTCAGAAGCATTTTGATATTGGCTTCACACCGAGAATAAACCACTCGGGCAAGAAAAATTCCAGATTCTAAAGAAAAGCAAAGTCTGCTTGTACTTCATCTCTTAAAGGGTCTGAGTTTGAGGGCGATGAATATTCAAATGACTCTTTGATATCTTTGACAGATAATTTGCCTGAGCTGTAAAACCATACTAAACTTTCCAAGATTTGTGAGGATATCGCTAGCTCTTTAGCGATTTCGAAGAAGAAGGAGAATCATCTTTTCGCAATCCTAGTCTCTTGTTTTAGAAGAGAAGACTCTTTTGAATGGATAGAGAGTCTGAAACATCTGAATTATAAACTTTATATATTTTCAAGTCTTTGTTGTCTCAGACAAGAAACGTGCCGAGATCGATTTGAAATCTTCTAGCTTTCAATAAGCTATCGTCCTGAAGCAGCAGCAGTTTTGAGATCAAGGGCTTGATATTTGAAGTTATTTCTAAATTCAAAAGCTTTAAATTTCTAAAGAGTTGATGATCTTTCTGAGTCGAATTGAGTCTAGTTTCATGCGATAAGAGAGAGTTGTTAAATTATTTTGTGTTTGGAGATGACTGCATTTTATTTCATATAAATCATTAATCACTCATAATAAATGAGATTATAGGAGTTGAAATAAGATTACTCATCTCATTTATAATACCTTTAGAATAATTTATGTTCACTGCACTTACCTAATATAAATATTCCTTAGGTATTTGTAAATAATATGTGTTTATTCTTTCAAATTATCTTTCATAATTTAAAAAAAAAACACAAAGAAGAGCAAATAAATTCTTAATGTCTGTACTTTTATGATTATTTTGCCATTTATTGGTGTATTTTTATTTTTTTGCTATTTTTAATTCTGGGTAGAGAAACGGCAGAGACTTCAGCTTTGTTCATCATGATACATATATATATTCTAACCTTTCAGTAAGTTTTATTTCTTTGATAACAGAGGTGAAGTAATCTCGGGGCGGAGTCAGTTCCAGACCCCAGACAGACCTCACCTAGCTCAGGACATGAGAAAGATTCAGTCAACCAAAAACTCCAAAAAAATTGCGAATGAACTATAAGTCAAGACTAAGTCAAGGAAGGGCTCTCGCAGCTCTAGGAATGGCTGAAGATCTACCCGACTCTCTTGCTACCAGTCTTGCGATGAGCACTCAGATGCCCATTGTTGTTGAAAATTAAGATCATCTTAAATTTGTAAGCCCATGAGGTGAACTAGCAGATCTAAAGAGAGTTAAGAAACTTTGAGGAATCTTCTTGCCACACCATTGGCAGGAACTTCTCTCCAACTTCTCCAGATGTCAAGAGAAAGAGAATCACCTTCAAGGAGTATGAGGCAAAGGAAGAGAAACATCTTAAAATGTAGTAAAAAGTGAGTAGGTTTAATTTTAAAGAGAAGAATTGCTCTGGTCATCGACATCCAGCCTCTGATGTTGAGATGAAGTCAAGGGCCTAGGATTTTGAGAGTCACATCCAGGCCAAGTTTGAGAAAAATTCCATCATCTCTTAGGACCAGACCATGCTGAAAAAGCTTCAAGGGATCATGAGCTATGTGATCATAGACTTCACTAAAGACGCTGGCTATCGCATAAAGAAGCTTCCCAAAGAGGAGTTGGACAAGTATCTTTTTCAACTCTCTGACTATGTGCGACATCAGTCAGATCCCTTTATGCGGAGTTTGAACCAGAAAGTAGTGAATGAGAAGCTTGAGCAGGCCAAGATTCTTGGCTTAGAATATTACAACACCTTCTTCAACAAACAGTTTGACTCTTTTGAAGATTTGAGATAGCACTATTTGCATAGGCCTTTCCCTTTCCTGCAAGGAGAGATTACCTTCTTCAACGGGAGCTACTAAGTGAGACTACACACTAAGTAGAAGCACCTCGCACTTCTGAAACTCTATGTGGATAAGTTCACTTCAGAGCAGGGAGTATCAAACTATAAAATCAAGGTCTCACAGATGCAAGTTCTTCAAAATTAGAGCTCAAGTGACCCACTGCTAGTTTCGAGAATGAAGCATGCCTATCACAAGAGGAACTTTTCAGACATCTAGACTCCTACAACTCTTTAGTACTCAATCAGGGAGTAGTCTCAGATGAGAGATACACGGAGCCATACTTCTTCAAAGAGAAACAAGCCAAGTGCTGCTTAATCTCACTATTCGCCAAAAAGTGTTAGAAGAGGAGGCTCTTTTTTGTCAAGGAAGAACAGAAGCAGCAGGAGCTATTAGCCTCACGAAAGGAAGTATGAATCCAGATTAAATTGAGGTGGTTTAAATTTCAAATGTGACAAATTCAAACTCTGATACTCACTTTCAACATAAATTGGCATTATCAAACCCCGAATACCTTTATGATTATCTTGCGATCGTAGTATGAGCTAAGGATCTGATATCTCTGCAAGGAAATCTCTGATTTATCCTTCTCATAAAAGCTAATCCTCTCGAATCCAAAAAGGTTCTCACTTGTAAAGGACTCAACAGTTTGAGAGTTCAAGGAATTCCAAGAGAGGCTAAGGCGTCTACTATGAAATTCAAGAATCTCCAGCTAGGTACATCCCAGGTCAAGTTCCTTTGATGATCTAGCCTTCTCCCAATTCCACTTTCAAGGGGCTTGGAAAAAGGAAAGAGAGGAATTTGCGAGATGTGATTGAGTAGCATTTTAAAATTTTATGTTTAAATTTAAGCAACGAAATAGCAACTACGGGAGCTATGTTGACAAGAGGAGAGACTATAAGTATGTGGCCAAGTCTGTGAAATTTTAGGACTTTTCACCTGAGAAATATTCTCCAGAGCAAAGAGATAGAGGTTCTTCTCACTACGACTATCATGGCTCTAAAGTTTCAAATGGAGGTGACATTTTTGAGAGACTGAGTTCTTACAGCAGATGCAGGAAGAGATAGAAGGTCTTTTCTATCAGAATGGAAAGAAACTAGAGTTCACTCTATGCTCATTCTCAGCATCAGCATGAAACGAGGGCCTCTAGAAATTCAAGCCACTCTGCAAATTCAAAAATTTCATTTGCAAGTTCTGGTCTGAATAGCAAAGCTAGAAGATTATATGGACTTCCACAAGATCTTAAAATTCATAATTCACTTATTGCTTAAGATTTTGGAGGCTAGTTCAAGAAACCATAGTCTATTCTCAAGAACTATCATCAAGGAGGAAATATGTGAGGTTGAGCTGCCATAATCCGCAAAAAAGAAAATAATTTTGAGAAAAGTATAACAAAGAGGGGCAAATTTTATTTCATTAATATCAATTTATCTTGCTCTATGCTAATAATTCAATGAGATTAGAATCTAGTCAAAATGATTTCAACTCTGAATAGAAATTAATTTTTCTTCTGGTTTCAATTTACGATAAATTCTGAATACAACTTAATGAATAAATAAAGAAAGAATAAATCCTCTGCATTTCGCAAGATAATGATGATTATATTATAAGATAAAGATTGAAATGAAAAATTGTAAATTTAACTGATCCAAAATTAAATTAATTTGACCTCATTGATGCTCCTAATTCCTCTTTCACATCCTTTAATAATCTGAATAGATGTTATATACATTTATATTATCACCTCTCCTACAGTTTAATCAGGGATACTAAAAATGTCTGCGAACTATTCAATTAAGACCTAGGTGCTCAGCATCAAGAAATGAGCTCTAATAAAACCTTGAAGTTTTGAATGAAGAGAAGGTATAGCCAAATAAAATCGAGCAGCGTATAGTTAGACTCATTAAAATAACTCTCTGCTTTTATATTGAAGGTGTGCGTCAATATTGTAGTCCCGTAATTAACAAAACACAACTGCCCTTTTATCGGTAGTGGAAGCTTAGAAGTTGGTTCCGAGAGTTTGAAAAGAAGAGAGGGAGACAAGAATATCAGGAAAATAAACAATCTTGCTCACTTATTCGAGATATTCAGAAAAGAATTGAGGAATATATGAAAAGACATTTCTAATTCAAATTAATTAAAAGATATTAAATATTAAAATTCCGTGTTGGCAATATTTTAGCAGAATCATTCAATTTCTCGAGAGCAACTCTTGATTTTATCAAGCTGGACTAAATTATGAAATGAGGTAATTGATAAGATTGATCAGCGGTCAATTTCAAGTGTAAACTAAGGGGAATGAAGAGCATTTGAGATATCATTTAATTAAACAGTGATGAGTTAACTTTTAAAATTTTGACATTAACTTTGACTTCTTTAATATTAAATGTCTTTTGTGAGTCATAACTTGAAGTTTTATAATTAGAGAGTTTTCTATAACAAATTGGTCAATTTTCATTGATCAATTTTATCACAGTTTGCTGGTGAATATAATTAAACTCGCTATGCCTCCATAACCGATAGACTTGGATTATACTGTCTCACATAAAATAGTGAGATGAAGGAGAGGGGAGCTCACTTGTGCATCTTAATGATGTGAGGTTCCATGGCCTCAAGTCTGGGTTTTATTTCGAGGTACTTAGCAACCAGAGTCTCCAAAGGGATTTCTGAGAGTTTGTTAACCCCAGCAGGGATGAGCAAGTCAGCCATTTCTCTGATCTGTTCGAATTTTTAAATAGTCACCTTAGGTTTCAAATCGTTCTAGATGATCTCAATCTAAAATTCGATTGAAGATGAAGAGTATCTTAATCTACTGAACGAGTTCATCAATGAGTCTCTCTGAATCCTCAATGGTTCCAGTGTTCACATTTGCCAGTGAAATCCAGCTATTGATAAATGAGGATATCATCAAAGATTTGAGATATGCTGAATGAAGTAGTCGCATTGAAAGAGGGGGAAGAAGTGCATTCCAAAGTTCCAACTGGAGGGCGCTCCGAAAGGCGTTCTACTGTCGCATCTGTAGCCTATGGTCGGTATACCGAGTTGCTTGGCATACATTATCTCAATCAGGACGCCTGGGTCCAATGGTTCATCCAAGTTAGCTAAGCACACTTTATAATTCAAATGATTAATGATTCACTGTGCCTTGAGAAAGCTTGGCGAGATCAGCCAGATAAATGATCCAATTGACAGTCTTACTCTTATCTTCCTCTGTGAAATAGTCAGGAAGGAGTTGAGTCAAGTTTGAGAACTCAAACCCGTCTCTCTAAGGAAGGTAGACTTTTATAAATTAGAATGAATGATCATGATCTCTTTGTGTCCGAGTAGTTCCAGTTTCTTGGCGATTGCGACGTTGAAGAGGCACTCCTTAGTGTTGAAGAGTGAGGCAGCGAAGTAGATGCACTAATCTTTGTGGTTGGAGGAGCTGGAGGAGCCGGAGAGGAGTCTGTCTCTTTAGTGGGCTTCATCAATTTGTGCAGCGAGGGATGAAGATCCTTTCTGAGTCATGGGATGGTCTTGCATCTGGATGGTGTTTTCTTGTAGTGGAACTTTTAAAGATTTGTAGATTAGTTTCTTAATTATATAATCATAGATCCTTCAATTTAAGTATGGATCCAAATTGATATTAGCTATCCAAATCTGATGAAGACCCACTCTCACAAACTTATTCATCTAATCCTTATAAAATATTGATTCTTGGATCCTTTCAAAATATATTCTTAGATCATTCTTATTTCAATTGTTAATTGCACTATAGATAAACTTCTCGTATAATAAAACATGTAGGTGATTTTAAATTGAATGAGAGAAAGATATTTAGCACTTGCTAAATACATACTTTAACTACAAACAAGATAGATTAGGTTCTTGAAAATTAATTATTCTACTTATCAATATAAAAACCCAAATGAACAGCGATAAAATCATTATCAAGATATTAAGTTGAATGAAGAGTAACCCCTTACGGGTTAATAAATGACAGAAAATATTTAAGAGCTCCTGACTCTGTTTGAGCAAAAATAAGCTCAACAAAAACCCTAATTATTGCAGGTTAGTTTTAGAGGTGAAAATATTATAGCAGAATAATGCGATTAATCTTGCCTGAAATAAAATCTCACCAAGAAAAGACAAAGTTTAGTAAAGCTTACATCACCACCCATTAATTGCTATAGATTTTCCCACGATCATTACTTAAAGTAGTGGGCTCTACAATTCAAAGTGAAAGGGTATCAATTTAGGGTCAGAGGATCCAAATTGGTCACACAGTAAGGATTCATTATACTCTATTCTTACAACTCCGAGAGAATGAACTAAACGAGGAAGGGCATTAAATAATGGTCTGCAGCAGTTAGGAGCCCCATTGCAGACCCTATTTATTAATACTCTAAATTAATAATTAAAATCACAATAAAAATAATTCTTTCTTATCTTAAAGAAATTAAAATGTTCATGCTAGCAAGGCTTGTGCTTTTTATAGTTCAGTTCTTCTTTGTGAAATGGTATTTAGCACTTTTCAGCTACCTGACTGTGGACTACCTTACTCAAAGAATATTTTGCATGCTGACTGGCCTCACTTAAATTCCAGATGGAATTCCAACCTTCTTTTCCAGAATCAAGTTGGAAACTGTCATTATAGGAGTTACCAAGGACAAAATTACATCTATCGACGACATTTCTGCCACAATATTATATTGTAAAATTTTATCTTCGATTTTAATTTTTGATGATTGAAGAGAGTAGAAGGGCTGGAGCTCCAACGACTCTGGAAATACACGTCTAAATTCTTTTGATTTAAAGGATATTGAGAAAGCAAAAACTAGATCCATCACGATGGCTTGTAGTTCATCATCACTGTTATAATATTTTTAATTTTATTTAATAAATAATATGTTATTTTGCCTTTTATGGCATAGAAATCTTTTAAGCACAGGCTTTTGACCATGATAGCAATTTTTTTCACACCCTTCCTGCCCTTTTTCAATAAAATGAAGAAGCCCTTGTAAAGCGCCATCATTAAATTGGAATTAAATTGAAAACTCTGATGATATGATGATAGGCAAATACTATGACCTCAATACCATCAAGCAAACTTCTCAAAAGCTTGGCTGCATTAGAATAGATTAGCAGAATTAAGCACCCCAACAGGGTATATATATAATAGGCTTTTATATCACCCACTAAAACACGCTCAAAACTGGTGTAACCTGATGCTACGTGTTAACCCATTACTTGTCTGCATTATATTATGCAAGATATTTTTATTCTCGCATTTTATCTGCACCGTGAATGACTTTGCTCTCACAGCGCTCTCCATCGCTTTTGATAGATATTAAGTAGAAATAAACATATTTTTTGATAGATTCGCGGCAGACCATAAAATACATGATTTGAAGAAGGATCTCTATATTTAGAATGTAGTCAACTTCAGATATTTAAAGTATTTAGTAGTATTATATAGATATCCTCCCAAGTCTGTCAAAGATATGAATTCTGGAAATTTCACTTCCGTAATAAGAAGGAAAAATTAAATTTTCTAACTTTTTTAATGAGAGTTGATCTAAAATCACCTCTGCAATTCCTGGATGGCCAAATTATATGTAAAAGTAAAGATAGTGTTTAAATTGTAAAGAGTTCCTTAAAACAAAGTGTGGACTTCCATAAGCAACAGACCACATTGATAAAGAATAGCTACCTTCACAGAGTCTAGTTCTATTTCTTAAATTTGAGTAAAATTTCGTATATTTGGGCCCTGGGCCCCCCACCGCACGTGCGGAACCATGACCGCACGTGCGGAACCAGAACCGCACGAGGGCCCGTACCGCACATACTATAAATTTTTTTAGGAACCCTCCATAAATCTACATATAAAAATTACTTTAACGTCTTTTAAAGTCTAGAACGTATGAAAATATTTTCAGAACTAATGTTATATCTATTTTTAATAAAGTTAACTGAACTTTCGGGGGGGGGACGGAAGTGCACCTCCCCCCTTTTTAAGGTCAAAATCGCCCAAAAATCGTCCATTTAGGCTGAAATGAGCCAAAAATGCCAAAAAATTAAGTTTTTTGGCCTTCGAAATTTCCTTGAGGGTAAATTTCATTATTTCAAATTTTTGAAAATTACTAAAACATTTTTAAATTCAAGTTTACCTTAAAGTAAATCTTTAAATAATATTAGGGCAAATTTAGGCAGAAAATTTTGATCATTCCCAGCAAGATTAAAATATTTGCCTCAGATAGAAGCTATAAGTTAAATAAGCCTAGAATTTATAAATATTGCACTTATTTGATATTCCTTTCAACATAGAGAAATCTTTCCCCGAATGTATTTACTTAAGAAGAATATGGCAAGTTAGTTTAAGGTCAAGATAATTTCATCTATTGCAGTATTTGGTTTCTTACTCTGACTTTAACAAAGAGAAGGTCTCGCGGATGTCTTGCGTGTCATATGGTTAAACTTTGGGAAGCCATACGGCCACTTTTCTATAACACTCATTCGAGTCAATTTCTGTAGTTCTTTGTTTGTTTGCCGCCCTTCCTTGGGCCATGTCTTCTGTTCGGTTTCTGATTTCTGTTCTGAGGTCTTCTGTTCCCTTGTTTTCTGTTCGGTTTTCTGTTCTTGGTGGAGGTGATGATGTCACCGTCTTTGTTCTCTCCAACCTTATTTAGGAAATTGTTGATTAGATTCTGGATCTAAATTTAAGTTCTCCTGCTTGCGCACTTGCAAGGATGTTTTTTTCCTCAATTCTTTGTTTAGTAGCTGGAGGATTCTGAATCCGTATCCGTCCGCTATTCTCATTGGGCTTACACCGACAAGTATTGTTCATTCATTTTTAGGAACCTTCCTTTGAAAGCATTCTGGTCCCAGATGAGTATGGTGTTCTTGGCCTTGCCGCATATCTTAAGTAGTACTTTGTTTATTGATCCATCTTATTTAGTGGCTGACTCGTAAGCTTTGGAGTTGGAGAATTTGAGGTCATCGTGTATGATGTCTTCAACTTGGGTTATGTATCTTTCCCAGTCGTTTCTTGCCATGATCTTGCCATGGCTTGGTTCAGTCATTCTTGCATCCGTAGGTTTGTGGTGTTTGGGTCGTGGTTATTAGATAGGTGGGGGTTTGTTTTAATTATTATAATTGATCTTATTACTTTTGGATCCACCTTTATCAATCTCAACTTTAATGATTTATTATTATTGTTAGAAAGGGTTGTCTATCTAATAGTCAGTCTCATTTTGTCGTGTCTTTTTTTTTCTCCTATTACCTAGGGGGTGGTATCTATTGCTAAGATGGTTTCCTAGGGGTGTGTGAAGAGGTGGGGGACTTGGGGTTGTCCTTGAAGGTCTTGGCTCTTCTCCTGAACCATTAGTCGTATTCTGTTTGGGTTTCGACGTTTTTGGGTATAAGGTTAGGTTGAGGTTGTTTTTAAATTTTCGTACCAGTTGTTGTGGATGGGAGAGCGTCTCAGATATTTTCTATCTTGTCTCTTTCCCTGAATTTTAGACTGATGTTTGTGACAATGCAGATATTCCATATCGCACCCATAAAGTATGATTGGGTTTCGTTGTCAACTATGTAATCTTCGACGAATCTTCTGTCGTCGGAAATTATCATGAGCATCGCTGTTATTTCAGCTATTGGCTCTTTGATAAGTGAGTTCCATGTTTCCTAGTAGACGTATTCTAGGAGTTGGTATTTAATAGGGATTTTGTGACTGAATTCAGCCTTAACTCACTCTATTGTTTTCTCAAGTCTTTGAAGTAGACTTGTGAGGATTTGTTCAGCTTTCCATCTAATGGTTTTAGTCTAGTTCCTATACATTCTTTTGCAGGAGTCATAGGAACCTATAGACATATAGCTGTGGTTGGAGCTTTCGCTGGAGTATGATTCATCCCTATTTTAGCTTCGGTTTGGTATTTAGGAACTCGTGCAAGAATTTCATCGGTGCTTTTAATTTTTTAATTTTTTTATTTAATAAGATAGCATGCTTTATTTACGATTTTGATAAATAGCATTTAACTAGAAAATAAATTGCAGAACTATTTCCAAAATATTTTTTATCATATTTTCTTAGGCTCAATATTTTGAGAAGAATATATAGGAGTTAAATGTGACTCAGTCATTTAAAGGAACGATCCCAAAAACATAAAAGTATTCATCAAAATTAGACATAATAACAAAAAATAAGATCATTTTTGAAAAATTTGAAATAATGAAATTTGACCCTCAAGGAAATTTCGAAGGCCAAAAAGACTTAATTTTTTGGCATTTTTGGCTCATTTCAGCCTAAATGGACGATTTTTGGGCGATTTTGACCTTAAAAGGGGGGAGGTGCACTACCGTCCCCCCCCGAAAGTTCAGTTAACTTTATTAAAAATAGATATAACATTAGTTCTGAAAATATTTTCATACGTTCTAGACTATAAAAGACGTTAAAGTAATGTTTATATGTAGATTTATGGAGGGTTCCTAAAAAAAATTATAGTATGTGCGGTACGGGCCCTCGTGCGGTTCTGGTTCCGCACTTGCGGTCATGGTTCCGCACGTGCGGTACTGGTCCCGTACATGCGGTGGGGGACTCAGGGCCCGTATATTTTATTATTTCCATACAATAATCCTCTACTTCTCGCCAGTAATCCTCTTTGCCATCTTATAAACTGTAAATTATTTTGAGAATCGTGAAGTCGTAGTAGTGAATTAAGAAATCATTTTGTCAAATGCTAATTAGATTCTTCACCCTTTCAAACTTTATTTAAAATATCAAGTTTTGAAGGATCAAAATTTCTGGACTGCTTGTTATATTTCCTCTATGGCTTGCTCTATGTACTTTGACAACAGCTGTAAAAGAAATATAATATAATTATTTTACTTTTATAGCTTTGCGTCTAACTTCATTTTGGAGACACAGACGTTGAATGAGAACTGTTTATTTAAGAAATCAGATAAAGTAAATTAAAATATAAAATCTTCTCTTTTTTATTGTGTGATAAGATGTTGAAGTAAAAAAACTGAAGCGCACCTAGTCCGAAGAATTGCATCTGGTGAGTTTCTGTATTTCCAATTTAGATCGGGTTCTTAGGGCCAAATATATTAGAAACGCCACGAGTATAATAAATAACTTAATAATATTATTTTTAAGAGTGAGATCATCATCGGTGGCCTTTGATGTGAGTTTGGCAAAGAGGATTCAAAATTATGGAAATGTTAAGAGTCATTATAGTTAAGTTAATTAAGAAATTGATCCCAATTTCTGCCGAGTTTATGCGCAACAGCGACAAGATAGACATCATGAGGAGCAAATAGAAAATTCTTACAGAATATTTATATGTTTTCTATTTCTTTTAGCAAAATAGTAAGCCACATGAACAACCTCTACATGAAGAGAGTGACCAGAAATAGAAGAAGCATTCGTAATTCAGTATTGAACGATTCTGGAAATAAGCATTTGTAGAAGTGGCTGACCCAGTGCACTCTTAGGAAGATATTTGCAACTACCTGCTTAAAGAAAGCAAACCATAAATAGAATTGCAGTTCAAATTCCACCTTTTCAAGGACTACACTAGCACCTAGTCTGCTTTTATACTGCGCTTCAGTCATGGATTGATTGATGGTATTGGATCCTTCATGGTGCTTAATCTACTCTCAGATAAATGTGACATCACCAACTTGCCTTTAATACACTTTATCATTAACGACTACTCTCTGCGCCATCTTCTAGTACGATGAAAACTCTTATCGAACTAAATTCGTTTTTTGAATGCGAGTAATGTCAACGACAGTTCGAATATCCTCAGAGCCTCAAGCGGCACATCAAGGAAGTCCACTCAGACAAACCTAAGATCTATATGAAGCATTAGAAAGTGGACGGTCGCTATCCTTGCTCAACTTGTGAGCAGACATTCTCTCACTCTGCTTTCCTCAAGAAACACATGGAGAAGAAGCACATGGCTGAGTTCGTAATTGAGGATAAAGAAACTTTAAAGATGGTGCCAGCTAAGAGGCAAGCACGATACCTTGACAAGTTCAACTAAAGAGGAAGCAAGAGGAGAAGAAGAGAAGATTGAGTCATGAATCAGAAGCCTTAGTGTATGTGTCAGTAAAGTTTCAGCTAGCTCAAAGCAAGATCTCATGCTTGAGAGTTGTAACTTTGGAGGAGTGTGTTCTACCTCCACCTTGCTGATGCGAAGCGAAGAGACACCATCATACAAGAAGAGTATGCTTACAAGATCTTCCCTTACGAATACCTTGTAAAGAAGGAAGAGAGAGGTCTTGAGTTCGCAAACGAACTGACAGTGTTGAGAGAAGCGAGGGACAAAAACTTTGGTGAAATATTGAAGATTGAGCTCAAATAATATTTGAATTGTGTGCCTCTATAAATTTAAGTCCCTCTTCTATTTAAAAATTTTCTTGTCATATCTCTGGCCTTTAACAAGAAGCCTCTTTGGTCTCTCCTATTTAACAAAACTTAAATTTCAGTTTTTACTTAAGCAGACTATTTCAAGAACCTAGAGTCCATTTTCAAATTTAATCACGAAGGAAAGAATATTATATGTCTGAGTTAGATGATTCTAATAAAATACACTCTTTTAATTTTGTATATTTAATTTATCTCGGATTTGCTGATTCTTTGAGGAAAATATTCAAGTTAAATGTTAATTTTAAATAAAGATTTGTGAATAAAATTTAATCTTCCTCAATTAATATAAATAAATAAGAACAAATTAGAAGTATATTGGAGGAAGATTAGTGTCATATTGCAAAAGTAATGTGTGAAATTAAAATTTTAAAAAATAATTACCTAATTAAATAAAAAATCTCACTAATTTCATTCATTCCACAATCAAAAAATAATTCATTAAGAATATATATTCTTTGATCCTTTCAAAATATATTATAGCATGATTCCTCTTTTCTATTGTAATTTGTTTTATGGATATGAGTCTATATAGAACATAAAAAATATTTTTTAATTTTTAAAGACTGACAAAAAGGATAGATATATAAAATTCGTATTAGATACTTACTTAAACTACTTCAAAGATAGATATATTCTTTGGATATAGTTGATCTACATATAAATTAAAAATCTAAATGAACACCGTGAAAATCATAACAAATTATCTTTCTTTATCTATAAAATTGAAAATGTTCATGGTTGCACGGCTGGTGCTTTTCATCAGTCAGTTCTTCTTTGTGAAGTGGTATCTTGCACTTTTCAGCTACGTGGCTGTGGACTACCTCATTCAAAGAGTGTTCTGCCTTCTAACGGGGCTCACTTAGATTCAAGACGGAGTTCCTGCTTTCTTTTCCAGAGTCAAGTTGGAAACTGTGATCACAGGAGTTACTAAGGACAAAATTACTTCCATCGACGACATTTCTGCCACAATATAATCTTATTATAATTCATATTCCGTTTTATTCTTTGATAATTGAAGAGAGTGGAAGGGTAGGAGCTCCAACGATTCTGGAAATCTAATTTCAGATTTTGGCAGAAAGCAAAAACAAGATTCAATACGAAGGCTTGCAGTTCAATTATGTATTTTATTCTTTCAAACCCTGTATATCCTTCCTACTTGCCTTTTATGGCGGAAAGATCCTTTAAGCACAGGCTTCTAACTTTCCTAACAGTCTTCATCACCCCCTTCCAGCCCTTCTTCAAAAAGGAGAAGTAGCCCAAGCAAAGCGCCATCATAAAATAGCAATATACTAATTCTAAAACTCTGATGATCTAATGATAGGCAAGTATTTCAGCCTCGATACCATAAAGAAAGCTTCTCAAAAGCTAGGCTGCACAAAAAATAAATATATGCTTTAAAAATGTATATTTCTTCTGCACCGTGAATGACTTCGCACTCACAGCACTCTCCCTCGCATTTGATAGATTTTAAGTAGAATATAATTTTACCTTTATAAGCTGTAAGATTCGCGGCTGATCACAAAATTGAAGACTTGAAGAAGGATCTCTACATTTAGAATGTAGTCAACTTCAGATATAAACAAGTTTATATTTATAACATGCATTTTTTAAGATACCCACCAAAGTCTGTGAAGGATATGGCATCAGGAAATTACTCAAGCGGCATGAGAAAAAAATTTTATAACATTTTTTTTATAGTAGTTCTTTATCTATTTAAGAGAGTCAACCTTAAATCCCCTCTGTAATTCCTTGAAGGTCCTATTCAAAAGCTTATAGAAGTTTAAAATTATAATGTCTTAAAAATTAATTGTGCAGACTTCGTTGAACCAAAGTGTGGACTTCCATAAGCAGCAGACCACAAAGATCAAGAATAGCTACTTCCACCGAGTGCAGATCTATTTATTATAAAATGGAATTCTATATTTTGTAAAGGATAATTTCCTGACTATAATCCTCTACTTCTTGCCAGCAATCCTCTTTGCAAACGACATATTCTAGCAGCGAAAATATTTAGTATTTTAGAGTGTTAGAGTAAAACAGAAATCAATTTTTTCTGAGTCAGATTATTCAGGAGCAATCGCTTCTGACTTTATTGGGTTTGAAATTAATATGAATGTGTCTCAAATTCTCAAAGCTTCTAGGCAGCCTGGGAAATTTCCTCAATAGATTGCTCTATGTACTTTGAGAATAGCTGTAAAAATTAAATAGAATTATTTATTTTTCTAGCTTTGCGTCTACCTTCATCTTGGAGACGCAGACGCTGAATGAGAACTGGTTATTTAAAAAAAAGTCAAAAGATAAAAATAATTTATTGTGGGAGAATATATGGATATTAAACATCTGAAGAGGACCCAGAGCAAAGAAATGCATCTGATGGGTCTCAGTGTTTCCAATTTAAATTGGTTTCTTAGGACCAAATACGTTAGATACGCCACGAGTTCAATAAAAATAATTCCCTATTATTTAATATATTTAATGAGTATGCTCGTCAGTGTCCGACTTTGATTTGGGTTAGGCAAAGAGGATACAAAACATATTAATTAGTTTAAAAAGGAAAATAAGTTAAGTAATTTAGTCAATTATAAAATTGAAATTACTTTCGGGGGGGACTGAAGTGCACCTCTCCCTTTTAATTATGAAAAATGCTAAAATTCTCACATATAGTCCGAAATCGGCCCAAAATGCCAAAATATTAAGAGTTTTTTGACTTTTAAAATTTCTTTGGGGTCAAATTTCATGATTTCAATTTTTTTAAAAAATGATCTATTTTTTTTTATTAAAACTAATTTTTAAGACTTCTACTATGTTTTGAGTTTTCTTCTACTTTTAATTACCAAGTCGCATTTTCGCTCCTATGTATTCAGCTTTTTCAAAAAAAAAATTAGTATTTTTTATGATCCAAGATAGCTGGAAGAAGTTATGCATTTAATTTCTAAGAACTTTAATGATTTTGCAAAAATTAATCAATGAATCATACTTTATTTTTTAAAATAGTAAAAGACCCTTATCTTTTAGTTAAAGTAAGAGTAAGAGATCAATTACTGCAATAAATGAAATTATATTGACTTTGAGCTTAAATTTCCATTATCTTCTGAAGTAAAAATGTTCGAGGAAAGATTTCTCTAAGTTGGAGAGGACGTCAGATGCAAGATTAATAAATGTTAAAGGGCAGATTTTACTTTGCCTAAATTTGCACTACATTTAAAACTATTTTTTAGTTGTTAAATTTGTCTTGAATTTAATTTTTAGCTTTTTATTAATTGAAAACATGAAATTCGACCCTTAAGGAAATTCCAAAGGCAAAAAAACTCTTAAATTTTTGGAATTTTGAGCCGATTTACGCTTATTTGGGAAATTTTTTAGCATTTCTCACCATTAAGGGGGAAGTGAATTTCCGTCCCCACCTCTTTACTTTCTGCCCAGTTTCTACGCAACAGCGACAAGATAGACATCATGAGGAGCAAATCAAAAAAAAGCTATCGTTATTTTACTTCATGCAATTTTTGAGCAAAATAGTGAGCCACATGAACAACATATACTTGAAGAGAGTAACTATAAACAAAAGAAACTTCATATTCAGTATTAAACGATTCTGGAAATAAGCATTTGTAGAAGTGGCTGACCCAGTGCACTCTTAGGAAGATATTTGCAACTACCTGCTTAAAGAAAGCAATCCATAAATAGCATTGCAGTTCAAATTCCACCTTTTCAAGGACTACAGTAGCACCTAGTCTGCTTTCGTGATGCGCTTCAGTCATGGATTGATTGACGGAATTGGATCATTCATGGTGCTCAACCTTCTCTCAGATAAATGTGACATCACCAACTTGCCTTTTAAAACTAAGTTTTGACTTTTACACTCAAAGCGCCATTTTTGAGCACGATGAAAACTCTGATCTAGTAAATTATTTCTCTTGAGGAATACATATTTCTAAGATAGAAAGAAAGGAACTCAGAATATTTATTCTAAAGAAATATAACTTCTCCTTATTGATTACTTCTTTTGCATAATTTTTTAGATTTCAAGTTAAATTAAGTCAAATAAAAATACTCTACCCCATAATATGATAAGAAAGTGAAAATAAGTTGTGTATATTAATTTCTTTATGAATACTTATAATCATGAGAGTCAAACGCGAAATTACTAAAAAATTACAACATGATTCCATCAACTCCATCTAAAAAATTTTGAGATAATAAACTCTAGAATTAGAAATTGTGGATGAGAAAGATTGAATTTTGTCTTTTAGTTTTTTGGGATTTAAGACTGCCCTCTAAAATTTGTGATCCACTTTATTCACCCTTCCTCAACTGATTCAGTTAATTTCTGAATATTCTACAATATGTAATTTAATAAACTGCTGTATGTGAAATGAAAATTTTGGCTTATTTGAGATATCTAAACATTGATAATCTATTTTCACATCTTGCTATACTTACTACAACTTTCTGATTATATTTTAGGTTATTTGAGTCTCTAATGGTAGTGACATTTTTGAAAGATTGTACTCTAATAACAAATTAATTTAAGAACTCTTAAATTTAAATCCCGCTGCTAACTCATAATTTTAATGTCTTATTTTTGAAAAGTCTCTATGGGCGTCCTCATTATAACCAAATTAAATTTAAATTTTTGCTATAAATCAAGCATACTACTAGTTCAAGAAATAAAAATCGTTAACTATCTAAATTTATCATAAATGAAAGATGGGTACATGTGGTCTGTAGTTCCATAAATTCCTTCCAAATAAATAAATTGAAGAATGTTTTGAATATTACTCAATTTAACTTAATTTATCTTCTTTTATCTCAAATTTACTCATCCTCAGAGATAATATTCAAGTTAAATGTTAAAACTTAATAATCATTTGAGCTATCAATAGAATTTCATTCTTCCACTTTTATAATATAAAAATAAGAATAAATAAGTCTAAATCAGAAGCTTATCTAAGGAACGTGATGATCATATTGCAAAATTAAAGTTGCGACGTTGAAGAGGCAGAGAGGGATGTGAATCTTTTCTGGGTCATGAGATGGTCTTGTATGAGGATGTTTTTGCTTGTTGTGGAACTTTTAAAGATTTGTAGACTGGTTTCTTAATTATATAATCACGAATCATTTAATCTTAAGAATGGATTCAAATTTATCTGAGCTTATCAAATCTGATGAAGACCCACTATCCCAAGCTAATTTATCTAATCCTTACAAAATAGATTCTTGCATGAT
The DNA here is from genome assembly GCA_027382625.1 of Tetmemena sp. SeJ-2015. NCBI lineage: Eukaryota > Ciliophora > Spirotrichea > Sporadotrichida > Oxytrichidae > Tetmemena > Tetmemena sp. SeJ-2015. Next base: position 147,837 of record JAJKFJ010022697.1, on the reverse strand, counting down.
TCTTATTTCGAATGTCATTTGCTCTATGAATATGGTTTATTGTGGAGAAAATATTTTTATAGTTTTAAACCCCTGAAAAGAGAATGGATTCTTGAAAATAAATTGATCTACTTATAATTTAATATCCAAAATGCACACCCTGAAAATCATTATAGATTATCTTTCTTTATATTAATATATGAGAATATATTCATTCTTGCTAGGCTGGTGCTTTTCATCGGTCAGTTCTACTATTTTGAGTGGTATCTAGCCCCATTCAGCTACGTGGCTGTCGATTTCCTTATTCAGAGAGTGTTCTGTATGTTGAATGGCCTCACCTAGATTCAAGATGGAATTCCTACCTTCTTTTCTCGAGTCAAGATGGAAACTGTTATCACAGGAGTTACCAAAGATAAAATCACTTCGATAGACGAAATTTCTGCCACAATATAATCTTAGTATAGTTCATATTCCTTTTTATATCTTTGATGATTGAAGAGAGTGGAAGGGGAGGAGCTCCTTAGATTCTGGAAATACGTGTTTAAATTTAATTAAATTAAAAAAAGCAAAAACAAGATCCAAAACGACGGCTTGCAGTTTAGTCTCTATTTTCATATTTGTAATCCTATTAAATCACAATTTGTCATTAAGGTTGCCTTTTATTGCGGAAAGATCTTTTCAGCACAAGTTTCTTACTTTTCTTGCAGTTTTCACCACACCCTTCTACCCCTTCTTCAAGAAGGAGAAGCAGCCCAAGCAAAGCGCCATCATACAAAGGGAATAAAGAATTTTTAAAACTCTTCAGATCTGATGATCGGCAAGTACTTTAGCCTCGATGCCATAAAGAAAACTTCTCAAAAGCTAGGCTGCACAAACTATTTATTATATAGGGATTGTCATTTTATATTTCCTCTGCACTGTGAATGATTTTGCACTCACAGCGCTCTCACTCGCTTTTGATAGATATTAAGAATTAAAAATGGATTAATTTTATGTTTAGATTCGCAGCTGAATTTAAACTTGAAGACTTGAAGAAGGATCTCTACATTGACAATTTAGTCAACTTCAGATCTAATAATTTGTGTTTTCAATAATTTTATTTTAGATAGCCACCTAAGTCTGTGAAAGATATGACTTCTGGCAATTACTCATGGGGTATGAGATATAAAAAATAAATTTGTACTTCATTTTTTCTAATTATTATTTAAGAGAGTTAACCTAAAATCACCTCTGTAATTCCTAGAAGGCCCAATTAAAAAGCAAATCGAAATTAAATATATTGTTTTAAATAATTGTGGAGACTTCATTGAAGCAAAGTGTGGACTTCCATAAGTAGCAGACCGTAAAGATAAAGAATAGTTACTTGCACCGTATCCCTCTCTATTTATTATAACACATTATTTTAAACATTTTTACTTTTAATATTTACTGACAATGTTCCTTTATATCCTGCCATCATCCTTCCTTGCCAAAAACTTATAGAAATGTTTTGAATCAACAACAAAATATTCTAGAGTGTTAGTAGTTAAACAGTAAGAAATCTATTTTTTAAGAGTAAGATTACTCAGGAGCAATTTCTTCTGACTTTATTGGGTTTGAAAATTAAAACAAGTGTTCAAAGTTTTTGGGCAGCTAGAGATATTTCCTCTATGGCTTTCTCTACGTACTCCGAGAAAAGCTGAAAAAAAATGAATGGATTTATTTTTTATAGCTTTGCGTCTACCTTCATCAAGGAGACAAAGACGCTGAATGAGAACTGGTTATTTAAGAATTCAAATAAAATATTTGGGCCCTTTCCTAGAGAGCAAATTTTTCGTTTCATTAACCCATGCTTAAAAGCTAATTTTCGCTCCTAAAACTAAATCTCCCATTTAAAAAAGAACTATTTGAACATCCATGGTCTCAAATATTAATCCCAAGCAGTCGAAGTAAAATATCACGATGAAAATTCATCATTTCAAGAATTTTTTTTCATTAGCGCTATTGATAAAGTTTCCTTGCTAAAGTCTTAGGAATTTTGCTGAAGGATATTGGTTATTAATTTTCAAATAATTCAAGCATTTTTAATTTAAAAATGACTTTAAAAAAATTACTTGAAATGATGAATTTTCATCGTGTTATTTTACCCCTACTGCTTGGGATAAATATTTTAGACCATAGATGTTCAAATAGTCCAATATAAATGGGAGATTTAGATTTAGGAGCGAAAATTAGCTTTAAGAATGAGTTTTTCATTATATAATGATATTAAAAAATTTAGTACCTAGAAATGGGCCTCCAAAATATTCTATATATTTTTTCTTAATATTTTATTGTGGGAAAAAATGTGGATATTAAACATCTGAAGAGGACCCAGTGCAAAGAAATGCATCTGGTGGGTCTCAGTGTTTCCAATTTAAATTGGTTTCTTAGGACCAAACACATTCGACACACTAAGAGTCTAATAAAAATATTTGGCTTAAATTTATTTGAAGAGTGCGTTCTTCAGAGCCAGACTTGTATTGGGGTTAGGCAAGGAGGATACAAAAAATACTAAATAGTTAAAAAGGAAAAAAGTTTTAAGTAATTTAGGTCAACTTTTAAAATTGAAATTACTTTCTGCCCAGTTTCTACGCAACAGCGACAAGATAGACATCATGAGGAGCAAATAAAAAATGCCATCGTTATTTTACTTCTTGCAATATTTTTAGCAAAATAGTGAGCCACATGAACAACATTTACTTGAAGAGAGTGACTATAAACAGAACAATCTTCATATTTCAGATATAAACGATTCTGGAAATAAGCATTTGTAGAAGTGGCTGACCCAGTGCACTCTTAGGAAGATATTTGCAACTACCTGCTCAAAGAAAGCAATCCATAAATAGAATTGCAGTTCAAATTCCACCTTTTCAAGGACTACAGTAGCACCTAGTCTGCTTTCATACTGCGCTTCAGTCATGGATTGATCGACGGAATCGGATCCTTCATGGTACTCAACCTACTCTCAGATAAATGTGACGTCACCAACTTGCCTTTGGCAACATAATACTCATTCTTATTCTCAAAGCGCCATCTTCGATTACGATGCAAACTCTGATCCAAACTAATTTATTCTTTAATGATTTTTCTCAGAGACTCTTTAATAAAGAAACTAGGTGAAATAATAGATAAAGAGTCTCAAACAAATTTTATATTTTGTCATCTCCTCTTAGCTTGCTTCTGTTATAGTTTTTCTTGGATTTCATTAAGAAATAATATCCCTTTTTAATTTCAGCCTCTCTCTCTTAAATCTTTTGCTGGTCTATTTCATCTGCCTTCAAAAGCAAGTAATCAGCAAGAAAGTCAAGCGGGTCGTTTGGCACTTGCTTGCACAAATCAACCAGTCCTTGCATAACTTGTGACACGACGTTATCCATCAAGTACTGTCTGATTGGTAAAGTCCTCGTGTCCAAAATATCCACCTCGTTTTAATTAGTAAATGAGATTCTTAACATTAGTTTTACTTGATCTCAAATTCCTTTTCCTGCTCCATTTTGGCTCTGAGTCTGCGCTGTGCTTTGAATTACTCTATCTGCTCCTGCTTCCTCCTCTCCTCCTCTCTCTTTCTCTAGTTCTCCGCTTCTTGCCCTATAATCCTTTCCAGGTTATCCCTGTCCTCATTTTGGTTTTGCATCTGCTCCTGTATTTACTCCACTCTCTGGAGCAAAGCCTCTTTTTACTCTATTCCGTTTTGATCTTGAGCCTCTTCTAAATCCTTCAGCTTCTTTTGGCATTTCTTGAGTTCCTTCTTTTTCTTGATTGCTTCTAGGTCCTTTATATCTCTGTCGGTGATGAGATTCATGCAGCAGGGCTTTCCATCCTGCTCTATGAAGCTACTTATTAAACTCTCCACTTGCTCAGAGCCCGCTTGCAAGTTTTGCAAATTGAGCTGTAGGATCTTATGCTCGGGCAGCACGCGTCCAAAGAAATAGCAATTTACTAAAAATAGTCAGTTTCGAAATTAAATGAAACCGAGAAGATTAGTGGAGGGGTCTTGATTCTGTTCCCTATAAAGTTTGAGCCTCCTGTCCATATGCTAATCTATGTAGTGAGTTTGGGCAATTACTTCAGCTGGTACATAATCCTTTATCTTTTGTTTAAGGAAGGAGTCTTCTGCCTCTAGGTTTATCAAAAAGCTTGGCATTTTGTCTTCTTTAATTTTGAAGCCAGGGAATGGATAATAATCAAGTGACTCCTCGAACTACTATTCAGGTAATTAAAATGTATATTTAAAGTATGGCCTTGAGAAAAGCAGCTTGGCATTGATTTAAAGTCCTTGGGTAGGCATCGAGTATGAATCCCTTATTCTTGCAGTCCTTGGTCTTCAGTTTCTTAGCAAGCAGCTTCCCAAAAGTTAAAATGGATTTATGGTCAGGCAGTCTGATTTTGATGGTGCTTCTATCAAGTTCAGGGTCCTTCTTCTTCTTAGTCTTTTCATAAGCAGCCACTGTTATGTTCTTCTACTCCTCCATGAAATTCCTTATCTGCTCTCCTAGATCGTTCTTTAGATCATCCCTTTCATGAAATTTGAAATATGAAATCTCTATTTATTAATGCTAAATATCTATTGACTCAGCTTCAGAGCGAAATGAGATTTTAAATATACACAGCCAGCTATTAGCACTTTAAGAGGAAAGCAAATACTGCTAAATTATAAATACATGTAAGCCATCTCTGCAGTGCCAGTTATTCTATAAATTTGTTCTTGATGTCTGAAAATGAGAAGAGAAACTCCGACCACTCTTCTTCCATCAGCTGATTCATCTCTCTCTTTTAAAAGTTAACATTTTCTTTCAGCCTCAAGCGGGACTAATCAAAAATAAGTTATGTCTTTGCAAATAATAGAACTTTAATTTTGATCAGTGACTACTAAATACTGCTGCTTGTATCTGTTAACAATGATTTAGCGAGCAAATTTAGCACTCAGCAAATAATTTAGACTCTTATCAACTACGCTTAGAGAAGCAAGTTTCTTATGCATAATAAGCTCGAAATCATTTCGCCAAAATTCGATAAAATTAGAAAAATTAGAAGCAGTGTTTGAAACAATATAGGAAATTATGCACTCTTCAGATCCTATTTATCTTCAATTTTTTTATAAATGCAATGAATTGTCTTTTTAACCAAGCAGCTTGGAGAGGAAATTTAAAATATAAAGTAGATATTGTTTAAATGGTCAGGCATGGATAACTCTAATGATCATCCCCCAAGGCGATTAAATCCTCTATCTTTATGAGGGGTATCCCATACTATTGAATAAACTTTTTATAATGAGATTTGCCACTTGCAGGTGGGCCAGCTATCAATTAAATGGAAAGAGTCCTCTGTAATAAAAAACTGTTTAAATTTTTCAATTGGGAAATTATGTAAAGGTTAAATTCCTGTAGTAGCATAGGAATAGTAGAAAGCCTGATGCCATCAAATTAAGAAAGGGAAGTTATTGTACTCTGAGAAAATCAAAGATGGTTCTATGTTCAGGTTGACAGAGAGAAATGCCTATTTTATTTAAGCATCTCTCTCTTTTTAGTCTTACCTATTCCAATCCCTTGCGAGATGCTCTTTATGATATCTTTCAACTCAATATCATTCAAAGATTTTTAAATTTGCATAATCTACGTTTGTATAATATCGAATTAGAAGTTACAAATTTAGCAAGGTCAGTAACATGAAGTGTGGGAAGAATGTTTTTGCCCTTATCAATCCTAATGCTAGAAAAAAATTGGAATTATGCATACTGAGCCATGCTCTCCTGAAGAAATCGTAAAAGATTTCATTGGCTTCTCCCTTGCCATAGGGCAATCCACAGCACATGACATGCGCTCTGAGTGTCTTATTTATCATCTGCGCCCCCATCAGGGCATTTTCAATTTGCTTGTGCACTTGATACTTGGGTGAGGGTATTCTAAGTTTGAAATCTCTATCAGTATAAGGCTTCTCCACACTTTGCTTTTTCGGCTACCCCCTACTCTAGAAGTAGTCCAGCACTTTCTTTCTCTTATGCGCTTGCACCTCGTCGTCTATCATGTGCAGATCTGAATTCATCAAGGCTTACTTTCTCTCTTGGAGTTGCTGCCCTAAGAAATTTATGTCCCCTATTCTCTCGCTAGACTGCTAGTCGCCTGAAAAATCCTCCTCATCAAAATAAATGGCAGTAATCACGAAAGTGCTATTTATATTTAATCACTCTCAATTTCAACTTCCACTATCTTTGGAGGAGTGAGGTATAATATTTATGATTGTTGTTAAAAATGAATTAGGTACCAGGTCATAACAGTGGAGACCACGAGCACAAGCTTTCTCTTGTTGGATGCTCTCAGGCATGGCCTTGATAATTTTCACCACGTACTCCACCTCAGCCAAGTCTAGTCCTTGACTCAGCAAGTCTATCACGAACACATTGCACTTCCTGCACATACTTCTTGAACGCTCTAGTAAGTGTAAACTAAGCAAATCAATGAATTAATTGGCTGCTCTAGGCTTTTGATGGAAGTCAAGGTACTTGATGGATTCTGTGTGGAGACTAAGTTCCTCATCGCCCAGTTGCTGCTTGTTCACAGTAGCGTAGAAAATATTAGAAGCCTCGCCCGTGTGAATGGCTAGATGGTCGTTTCTGAGTTCCTCGAATATGCTGTGGCCGATCAGCGAATTTATCCCGTTCATGTATATCTTCCTACCACTAAAATGGTTTGCTTGTTAACACAAACTATCATTCATTATGAGATAATGGATAGAAGAATTTAATAATTATTATTTTGTTGACCGAAGATTCCTGAGTCATCAAAGTGAGGCGTCTTCAAGAGATCGTTGAAATTGACGTTGGCAGAATGAGTTTGGTTTTGAGTGTTGGGTGTTCTCTCTTTCTTCATACAAATCTATCTGTTGTGTATGTTTTGTCAATTTTAAATCAAATTTATATTTCAAAAATTTAATAATAAAAATAGCCCTACAAGTGATTACAGCTCATATTAAGGTAATTAAGACTAATCAGAAGATATATTGTTGCATTCATAATAAACTTTAATGGAAAGAGACTCTAACTACTAAAGAGCAGCACCTAACTCTTCTACTAACTTAGTGAGAGACTTGGCTGCCACTCCAGAAGCCCAACGCTTTCAAACCAACGGATAATAAGCACAGGTTTGCAATAGCCCATGTTCGATCTTAAGAACGTGCCCATGACAGTCAGGGCCTATAATCGGCAGTATGTAGGTAACAGACCTAACAGTAGCAGCCAGTGGGATACGCTAATGATGATGCAACCTAACAATCAGGGTCCAAAAGATATCAAGAGAGAAGTCACAAATGCTAAAGAAATCCTACATTAAATTGCTCAAGGAGAACTTTTGAAGTGCGTCTCCTGTCGTGAACATATCATAGACAGCTTTTGTGCGTACTAAATTGAGAGTGAATACATATATAAGTGTTTCTTATCTGGTACTGTGAAAGTGGAGTCTGCTTTAATTGCTCAGCAGAAATATAGGCTAAGAAGAAAGCCTGTCCTCACTGTAGACACAAAGAGCCTATCATGACAAGCTATAATCACTATAGATGTGTTTCTCTTTTAAAGCGTAGATAGCTGCAAGAGAGTGAATCGACTAGTCCACAAGGTGAAAGCTAAAAATGCAAATGAGGATGACATCAACGCTGCTTTCAAATGCAAGATATGCAAGAGCTTGATGCTCGAGCCCCAATCATGCTCAGATTGCTTTACTCAATTCTGCTAGAGCTGCATTCAGAATAAACTTTTGAAAGAGAACAGGTGCGTTAAGTGCCGGGTGATAGCCCCTCAGTTGAGGAAATTGCACAAGTCTCTCTCTGATATCTTAGACAGAGTAGAGATACTGCAAGTTCTGTGTAGAGAACTTGAGGTATATAGACCTTATAAACCATGAGCTGGAGTGCAAATTTAAGAACCAAGGCTCTCGAAGGGGCACAGCTAATCACAGACAGCAGAGGTCCTCCTACGGAAATTAAGTACTAGATAGCGGAAACAAGCAGGATTCAAATCAGGGCTCAGAGAAGAAGACTCTCAGGAAAATGATAAGGGGCTACTAAAATAAGAATCAGCTAATAATCCCATAGAGCAGAAGAGAGAGCCACAAAAAGATCATCATGAACTATGATGAGTTGCACAGGAGTATACATGGAAACGATCAATAGCAAAAGCCAACTTCAAATCTTTCAGATTATCAAGGCTTGCAACAGCATTTCTAGAGGGAGTAAATTATAAGGGGATCCTGATTATATCTAAGAACAAGCATGCAGAAAGCTTCCAGAATGGCTCAGTTATTTATCAATCTGGCGAATAGCGAACTCTAAAAGTTAGATGGGGAAGGGTTCACTCCCTTTCAGTCCTTAGACAGGTCATTCGTCTCTGAGGCATTCAGGAGACTTGAACTTTAACACTCAAGCTAAGGCTATCAATTTTGAAGCATTCATAGCTTAATCCAGAAGGGCAACCACACATCCTCAGACGAGGAAGAGATGAATGACTTAGTCTATGATGAGTATGGTTAAGTTGTAGGCTAGTTCGAATATGAAGAGTACTTCTAAGACTTTTAACTTGGAGAGGTTGCTCACAAAGCGCTAGAGTCTAGCCCTTGCTCAAAAGCTACAGTAAGAAGACACAAGATCAAACTGGCAAAAGCATAAGGATGGTTTCTTCTCCTGGTCGATAGAGTTCAATAAAAACGTCGATGGGGACAACTGCACCTCAAACTCTTTGCTGTTCTACATCATGTTCATGATATTTGGCACTCTAGGGGATGTTTATGTCCACGTGTCTCTTGTTTGGCTTCGAATTCATTCCCAACTCAGATCCTAAGATGCCCCCCTATCAATTCAATGTACATCAATTATCTATCTCTAAATTTGTATCAACTGAATCTTCCAATCTTCTTGATAGGAGTAGGTATTGAAACTCTGTACTGGATAGTCACAAGAATGTAAACCTGCAGTTATTTCTAAGCCTCAAATTAAAAAATGAGTACGACTATACTTGATAAAGAGTTATCTGAAGCACATGGGCTGGAAGCAAACTAGGTGCTATAACTTCTCAGTGTGCTTCTTTACTTCTCTTTTTACTATTCTACCTTCAGAGATGTGGTCTTCTTTGGATACCGTGGAGAGGGATACTATGAGAAACGCTTGATCAATACAGCTTGGTTGAGGAGAATAAACAGTTAATGATAATATTTTCTATGTGTGAATCATCTCCCTTTTAAGGATAGCTATCTAGATAGTAGCTGTGCAAGGTATTATGAATGGGGACTTCGTGACTGCAGTTCTCAACCTCTTAGATAGTTTATGTGGTGCTGCTTGTCTCCTCTATCTTTCCTCAGAAGAGTGACTACGATAACTTTACTTGGTATCGCAGGGCTTGATTTTGTGAACATCGCTATTTTAAGAAGACATCCTTATTTAAGCTTACTTGATTGTTGTCTATTCTTAGAGTTTGTTATTGATTTTTTAAGCTTAAACTATTTTTATTTTTAGGAAAAAGAATGAACTACTAGAAGCTGCCTTGGAGAATGAATTTTTGAAGTAGATCAAGGATGAGAGAAATAAAATGAGGCGTTTGTTGTTCCACGCATTTTATAATGCTTATAAAGCTTTTCATTCATTAGGGGAATTCAGGCTTTTGATTCATAGTAAGTTTGCTAAAGCTGACTTTGTTTTGGCTATCAGCTGTTAGAGAACCGCTTATTTTCTATAGGTAGACCTGCTAAACACAAACATTAATCATAAAATTAGTTAGTTTAGTGGTGAATATAATTCCAATTATAATGTTTATTTTTTTAAAATTTAATTGCTATAAGTGACTGCCATGGAAGGATTATTAAGGTAGTTTAACTATATCTTGGCGAACTTCTAGTAACTCTATTAAGGATTATTGGAAGACTTTCGCTTCACCTCCTAGGACGAAGATTTCTTCTAGGGATTTGGCACTCTCGATCTAAGCATTCATTTCTAATAAACAAACTATAAAAATATGGGAGTAATTAATTTCTGGTCTCTCTATTAGCTGTCTAGTTTCTTAATTGTGTTTCTCTCATAGGTTTCTTTATTATTCTGAGCGTGGAAACCATTAGAAGTAGAGGCTCTCTTTCTGTTTCCAGAAACTGGCCTCTGCAGGCTTTTTCCAATTGGGTGGTCAATGGTGCGAGCTATAGCATCAAGACCTTATCTTCCGCTGCTCTCTAATGCCATACCTGTGACTAAATAAGTAAAAGAAAAATAAATAGTTGTGTTGATATTCTCAAGGAGCTGCTTTATGTTTTGAGTTTAGGATTTGAGAGCAGCACTCATGCTGTTAGCCACTCCTGAGTTTCTAGATACTTGCTTCTAGCTCTTCAACTTACTGCTGTGTTAGTTCGGAGTGAGTACTTTCTGAGGCAGCACATCAAGGCTTGAAGTAATTAGAGTGCTCAGCTGATTTGAGTTCCTGGGGCCTAAATTTAGGCCTTGATAGGAGGGCTGTTGATTAAAAGCAGAGACTGAGGTTGGCTAATTTTATCCCTTGGATCTGCTTCTTATGGTTTGAGATACCCTCAACGAAGTAGGCTAAGTTAAACTATAATTACAAAAAATTCCAGCACTCTGATAATCTTGATGGTCCTCCTGATACTGCTACTACCTTAAGTTTTAGCTCTGAACCATCGGAGGGGCTACTTAGCCTTTCGTTTTAATTCTCTTAGCTTGTAGACACTTGCTACTACTCTGGCATTTATTGATGATTAGCATCAGGCAGCAAATTAAAAGAGAAACTCACTGTTTTTTGTTATTAAAATTCTAGTTTAGGAGCTTAGAAAACTTTCTACTTGGACATTTGAAGAGAAGGTTTCTAGGAATTCTTTTTGCTTCTCTTGACTCCAGACATGATGCCGTTCCTATCTGAGATCAAGGATGCATCATCCTCTTCAGAGATCTCACTCAATAGCTAGTTGGTTGGTATTTTCAAGGGTGGTTGAGTCAAGAACCCACTCCCTGTCAACCCCTAATCATAAATGAAGATAATTTACAAAAATCAGATCTTGGAACATGCGGCTGCAGTCCATGCAAGTCCTTCGAAGGAGTTAATGCCAATCTCATAACCACCCTTATCGATAGATGGCTTGCTATCTCATTAAAGAGCTTACTTATCATCATTCTCCTCAGCCAAAGGCTCCAGAGTTATCTCCTCTATTTCATCCTCTTCGATGTAGTCTACGATATGATGATGCGCGTATTTCCTCAACAGGTTCTTCGAAGCTATCGAACCCAATCATCACAGCAGTTAGGTTATCACATGCCTTCCTCTGAGCACAGGCTTTGATGATGGCGTCTACAGCCAACCCGCACTATTTGTGGATGTCCTTCACCTCTTCGTTCACTTAGGTCTCACTCAGGTTGGCTTGAGCCTAAATGTTTTACCAGATCATATGCACGCACTCGTTGTTCTCCAGCTTGTCGAAGATCCCATCACACCCTATCATTATGTAATCTATGTTCCCCTGCAAGTGGAAAGCAGTTACAACTTTACTGTAAATTCATACTTTTATATTTCAAAGCTGTGAGATCTGGCTCTGCTATGACTACCTTGGGATTGCCCTCAAGTTTCTCCTACCTTAGCTTCTATATCGCCAAATGTCCTGCTCACAGACAACCTACCAGGGAACACTCTATGAGGCCCATAGATAACTTATTGAGGCTGGCCTGGAACTGTACTTGGCACGACACTAGAGTTTTGGTAAATCCTCCCACCGTTCTTTTGTTATTCGTTTTCATCTCTCCATCTTCTGTGGGCTTGTGGTCGATGGAGAGCGCATAAATTTTCCTGCCTCCGTCTACAGACATCAATCTAATTAAGCTTTAATTTTTATCAAGGCCCTACTGTCTCCGACGTTTGCAACGTAGCAAATCTCATCAATGATTATGATAACGATAGCGCAAGAACCTGAGCGATCGATGTCTCCCACTTCTTCCTCTTGCTTTTCGGCGTACTCAAGGAAAAGACGCTCCGCTTCTCTGAACCCATTCCTTATTGCCTTTAAAGGGTTTTATGGAAAATTTTCATCCTTAATGATTAAAGAGCAAAATTGCTTAAAATTTAAATAAAAAATGATCTAGAGAAGGAAATTAATTATGAAATTATAGTTACGAATTAGTGAAGGTAGTCTCTCAAGAATTCAGCACAAGAGTTGCCACCATGGCCATCATAGATTCCAAAGAAAGAGCACTTTGGCCATACATCGATCTTGCCCTCCTTGCTCTTTGGTTTCATGATATTCAAGATTATTGCCACTCGGTCCTCATTGTAATTTCTAAATAAAAAAAATTAGCTTCAATGATTATTCTCTTACCTTATAATACCTTAGTTTGTATTTGCTCCGTACGCTGTGATGATACCGTTGCGTTTGCTTGAGTACTTGGCTGGCTCAAAGCCATTCAGCAACAAACTATCTTAGTCCAAACAAGAGAGCTCATCTCTCAGGCTTTGAAAGAGTCTCTGCTGTGAGCCAACTCTCATTTAATTACTCCAAGACTTAACTTGATTCCCATTCTTACTAGAACTCAGTAAGCCTTAATTCCTGGAACCTTGAGTCTTGAGGCTGAAATAATTGCCCCCATTTCTTTCTCCTTCGCTTGATTAAGATGCACCTTCAGTACTTTGATTTGAAGTAGTTGGATTAGTATTCTGCTTATCAATGTTAATATTTGCTATGATATTATTCAGCCCAGAAGCCGAAGTAGGATTTTTCTAGCTGTTGTAAGTATCAGCTGAGTTTCTTGATTTCCTGAGGAAGTTTTGATTCCTCTAGTGTTGTTGAATCTTACTCTAGAGCAAGTTCCTCACGTTATTGGATGTAGGCAGTTTGTTGACTCCCTGAGAGCCAAGGTTTTCAGAAACTTGGTTCTGAGATAGACTTGAAGAGTTCATGATTTAAAAATGAAAAAGGTACTCTTACAAATATGCTGATCTTAAATTTGGCTTTGTGAGCGATTCTCAGAAGCGTTGATTTAATTCTTCACTTCCTTTGCTAAGTTTGATGTGAAGGCATTCCGTCCATTGAATCTCTAAATCAAAGCCCCACCTTCGAACCTCCCGGTGATGTTCTTCTGGTTCAGAATTGAGGAAATTTTGTCATGCTGAATTGTCTGAGCTCTGCTAGAGGAGTAGCTACCTTGAATCTCCTAAATCCTCTTAGCTTGTGCAATTTAAATACCAACCATCTATAATAGAATATAAAGTAGGAATTTATTAGAATGCTAGAGTAGCCTGAGTTTGAAAGAGGTTGGATCTAGTTAGGCTGTAGAGTAGCCAACATGAAAGCTCTATTAGAGGTAGATTTGCTCTTCTTGGTCTCATCTAACTTCGAAGGAGAGAGGCTGATAAGATTCTAGATCTGGTGATTGACTGATTATGGAGTCATCATCGGCAGAACAACCCCAGGCAGGGTAGTTTAATTTTAGCTTGCCTGCTTGTTGCTTGAATAAATTCCTTGAGCTAAGCTTTGGAGAACTTGATTGCTCTAAGGATTATTTGTGGTTACGCTCTAGTGAGCAGCAGAGTTTTAATTTTGGCTTTTCTTCTTACGAGGAAGCATTTTATTAATCTAGCCATCTATCAAAGGCGTACTGCTATACAAGCTATTAAAAGAACAATAGACACAAAATAATTAAACATAGTCAGTTACTAGCTATTAAGTGCCTCGTTATTTCCTATAAAGGAGCCTGTGTTTAGAGTCACATTATTTTAGATTATCTGATTGTAGTTGTTCACTACAACTGAGCCCCCGCCGCCAAAGTTGGCCTGTAAAGGTGTGCTCTAGGTGGCCTGCAAATTTTAACCTAGGCTTGCGAATCTACTTCCTCCAATTAAATTTCCATGAGTGCTTCCAACTCCCAGGCCACTCAGAAATGGCGATACAAACTTATTATACTGTTATTGGGTTTGCTGGTGAAAATGAGATTGTTGCTGCTCTGAGTTAGTAGTAGTGTAATTTTAATGAGAGTGACTAGACTGCGGATTCTAGTTTCTAGATTGTTGCTGCTACTGAAAGTTTTGAGGGAGGTTTGATGTCAATTGCTACTTGATGGCGTTTTATATGTTAAGCGGAGATTGTTTATTCTTAACGATTCGCTTCTGAGTTTGGATACCTCCTGCATTTTATCCACTGGGAGATTAGTTCCTGACTTGAGTAAGTGAGAGTGGCTTCTATTGATCTTATAAGTGTTCAGGCTATTTTGGGAAAAAACCTGAGAAAACAAAACTTAATTCTGGTATGATAAAAAGAGACTTCAAAAATTAAGAGTGCTATAAAATTGAAGATGGATTATGGACTGAAGGTTCTTAGAAGTTGCTTTCATTATATTTGGCTTGGGTTTCTTGAAACCCGTTATTATTTTCCTTCATCATGATGTATATTTTGATTTGTTATAGAATTTATCTCTCCACCTATTTCATCTCGTATCTCTCTCTCATTCATCGCAATACTATTTTGAGTTCTCCTTCAATTTTTTTAATATTAAATTTCCACATTGAGTAGTGCTTTATTTAGGTGTGTGGGTAATTGCAATTTTGAATTCAAAATACGAATAATCTCCCTCAATGATAGTTCGTGTGGGATAGATAATTTCATATTATTTTTCTAGTATTCTCTCTTCTTTTGATTGAATTATTCTTCTTCGGTTTACAATTACCTGAAACAAAAATTATATAATCCAAAATGGAAAGCAACAACCCTAATAAAGTTCCCTCCTCTCAGTCGCTTGCTCTCAACTTCCAAAACATCCTCAACAACAAAAATAATCAGTCACGAGCAAGTGCAAGCTGAGAAGGGGAGAGCTAAAAGTAGAATGAACAGCAGCTTAGTGAGAAGGATCAACTGGCGCAGAAGTTTGCAAGCATTCTTCAGTCATAGTATTCTGGGCAGGGGAAAGTATAGACACTTGAGGAATAGAAAAGTGTTAAAAATAATGCACTCTTCTTCCAGAATCTAGTTTCCAATAAGAGCAAGTAGAGGGGAGAGGAAACCTTCGTATCCTCAGTCAAGGAGCAATAAGTATAATTATTGTGCTTTATTTGCAACCTTGAGAGAGCGTGGACTAAGTTTTCTCGAGTGCCTAGAAAAAGTAGTGAAGGAGGAGAATATTGGGATAGAATTATTTATTCCTCTTTTGTTTGGTTTATTTAATGCTATTTTTGTCAATAAGTTTGAGGAGTAACCCTCAGTGTCAGTCAAAGAGTTGAGAAACATTTTTAACAAGAAAAGCACAAAAGCTCCCTTACGTAAGCATGATATTTTTAAGTGAGTGCATTCTTATCTTTATCATATAGAATCACAGATAAAGCTGGCTACTCCAGACATCAAGCAGATAGAATTGGATAATGAACGCCTTAAAATCAAGCAGCTAAATGCCAGAGACTCTTTATAGTGAATATAGTACATTTAATTTTCATTTTCTTGAATGGAGAGCCGGGGATCAATTACCCTATAATAATTTAAAGTATAATAAATCAGAATCAGCAGAGAACAAAGGAGGAGTAGGAGATCTGGGACAGACTCGAGAGGAATAGATAGACCAGCACTGATAAACTGCAATCACTCTGCAATTTTCAAACAATGGATTCTAATTTTAAGTGAGAAAGGAGGTTTAGGAGATCTCTTCCAAGAGCAGTTTAGGAGGGGGTAAAGATCAAATGAAATAGAGAGGCGGACTGAAGTCTTTAAAAATGGTTTCCTTCTTTCTTATTTAAGTACACAAGCTTCAGACTTTGGAATACTTGCAGTCTGCAATAAGAAACACGTTCTCAAATAACACAGGCGCATTAAGCAGCAGTACCACTATCTTTCTCACTATCCTAGATATATTTTTTTTGCAGGGACTCCTACAACCAGCGAGCTACTATGGACTCCACAGGAGGAGGCAAGAAATCTCGCAAACTTGGGTAGTTTGAGATCCAAGAACATGACAGGCAGGAATAATTAGCTATAGAAAGAGAGCAATTCAGCTAAGCGATCTCATTGATAACTGAAGAAAACTTAGAGTACTTATTCAAGGTAGACTTTTCTCAATTGCGAAGCAAGCTACTCTAGAAGTAAAAAATGAGATAATATTGGGTTGTTGGCTTTTGATTTTGAGTAATTGAGGATAGACTAGAGGAGCTCTCAGGTGAGATGGTAGAAGAATAGATGCAATAGATGCTCCGTTAAGCGGTACAAGAGTCACTGGAGGTTGTCCTAATTTCGGACAAGGCCGCACCGTTGGTGGCCACTGAAATCACTGAAAACTTAATACTCACCGATCTTCGCTCCCTTATCTTCGGCTTATAGATGAAAAATAACCTTGTATTTCTACAGTGTTAATCTGTGCAGTGAAGATACCCTGGACAGCGTGGTGAATCTGATGGTGCAAGAAGCTGCTAG
This sequence comes from Tetmemena sp. SeJ-2015, assembly GCA_027382625.1. Classification (NCBI taxonomy): domain Eukaryota; phylum Ciliophora; class Spirotrichea; order Sporadotrichida; family Oxytrichidae; genus Tetmemena; species Tetmemena sp. SeJ-2015. The sequence goes on along the minus strand of JAJKFJ010022697.1, from coordinate 131,428 downwards.
AGAATCTCTAATGTACGAAAAAGAGCTCACTGAGACAATTTAGGACAACGGTGAATCACTGATCGACACTGAGATAACTCGAATCATCTCGGACACCCTGCAGGAGTACCAGAATTAAGTTGCTGTTGCTAATGCTATTGAGGATAGATGAGAAAGTTATTATAGTGATCATTATATTATTCTGTATAATTTCGGCTGCATTGAAGGTGAACAAACCATCAACAGTGTTAATCTCAAAATAAAAAATCAAGGAATGGTAAATTCTTGAAGGATTAAAATGAATTTGTATGATGTGAGATAACTCGAATCCTCCGGCTTTGCTTGTAAGAAAGGGTAGTTCAACATTAAATCGGAGATCAATTGATCCAGTAAGCAGTAGATCGTCTAATTAGAGACACTGCCCTCTTAACTTTCATAATCATGTTTATACTATAACTTTCAAGGACAAGTAAGAGGAGAAATCAGCAGTAGAACTTATAATAGAGAGTCTAATATAGAAATAAGTAATAGACCAAGCTTAAGAAGTTTTGACCTCCTCTTAAAACGAGGAGCGAGCAATCCAAATGATAGCGAGAGACATCTATGAGGAGATTATAATGGCTCAGGTATCGCAAGTAACTAGCACTGCTATCATTTCAGCCAGAGTGCATCAGTAGATTTCTCAGAAGGAGGAAGTCAACAAACTTATCCCTGAGAAGCTGGAAACTACTCTCGAGAAGACGAGAGGCTCAGTCAGGATGGATGTCAGCTAGTAGATTATAATTGTATATGAATAGGGTATGGAGACATTTTTAGATCAAGAACATACTATCAGATAGTTAAAGATAGAGTGCCCAGGCCTCAGCATGATAACACTGCCTTGATCAGTTAAGGAGAAGTAACTGTCATTAAGAAAAGAGCCAAAGCTAAAGTAGCATCGGGCTATCCCGGACAGCAGATTCTCGAACAATAGTAGAATAGAGAATATGACCAGGCCTAAATTGGTCATAACTAAAACAACAGCCAGAAAAAGGAAGTTTTAGATTGAATTTTTATGGAAGATTCTCAGCGCAAGACTTTTGTTCAGAAGGATTATTTCAATAGGTTTTCGTTTTAGGAGGCAGCCAATTTTGTGATAAGACCAACAGTTGTAGCCACAGATACCTCATTTGCAGAGCAGACTCAGGAATTAAGTAGCAGCAGGTTCGATGACGACTTTCACCTGCTTCATGGTAGCCCAGATAGTAGAGGCCGATGCACTTTTGATTTTCAGGTAATTCAAGAAACTCGCCCAGTTCGCCTAAGAAGCCGGGACTACTTCTCAAGAAGCTTACAAAAGTAAGAGAAGCTAAACTCATAGCAAGATGAACAGAATGGTCTCACCACCTCGAGATAGATATGGCAGAGATGAGGAGGAGGAGGATGATGGCGAGGAATTTAACTTCGATGAGGAGGAGAGTAATCTTGTGGACACTTTGAGGCAGAGGAGACTTGACTAGGAAGATGGAAACAGCATGATGATGAGCTTTGTTAAGGAGCATGTATTAGATCCAATCTCCTCACCAGATTTCACAAGTCACTTCAACACCATAGCAAGAGAGTAGTACCTGGCCGGCTCTTCAACCTCTTAAGATAAATACGGGAATCCTATCTCCAGGTAAATATAAATCCCAAGCAACAATTAAGAAGGGAGTCTCTTCAGTTAGCAGATATCTGACTTCAAATATCATTAACCTCCAATCCCACTCAAGTCGAGCAATTAGATAAAGAACCAAACTCCTCAGAGTCTCCTAAATTTGGACTTCAACATCTTAAAGAACTCTTGTAAGCACCCAGTCCCTGCTCCTATGCTATTCAAAGACTCTTCAGATCATTTGATCGCACTCAGAGTTAATCAGCCAAGTAGCTTAATGAATGTTTACTCTAAAAACGCTCCACAGTCTCTGAGCCAAGCTTAGAGAAGAGAGGACTCTAATTATAAGTAATTAGATACCAGAAACTCTTCTGCTCTCAACACCTCTCAATACGAATTCCCCGCTAAGAGCTCCCTCGGTTAGCAGTAACCTACTCTCCTCAAGCATTACTCAGAGTCAAACCAAAACTTTGGAGTCAATAGATTACAGACTCAACAGAATTAAATGCAGTAGAGAGATAAATCCAACAACAGAATCAGTCAACTGGTTGAGGAGATATCTCCAATCCTCCAACCCATCAAAGATCAATTCATCAGCATGTTCTCACCCAGCAAGTCGCCCATGAGATAGAAACCTAGTAATATATCTTCGCAGAATCTTAATAGGGATCCCAGACTTAATCTCAGAAACGGCCACCTCTTCAAGAAGATTCCTAATGGCTTGAATTCGTAGCCAGTTTCCTAAGCTGGCAGCTTCCGCTAGGAATATCTCAACTCCTAGTTTAACTAAGAGTAAGTCAATACTTAGAGGCAGTAAATGGAAAAACAGAGTAAATCCAAATTCTCAGATCCCCACTCTTACAGCAACAATAAGTTTGCAGATTCCTTCCATATGCAATAGCAGCAGATGGATATTAATTAATCGATCAGTCCTTAGTAGCCTAGCTCTAGGACTGGACGAGATGCTATCGACAGCCAGCGCTAGGCCTCTGGAAATGAGAGGATGCTGAAGCATAGGAAGATGCCTCAGAGGACGCATTTAGCTCAAGCCAATCTGCAAGCCCAAGCAAGTGTAGAGTTAATGCTTTTACAGCAAAAGGAAAAGCAGCTAATCTGAAAGTGGCATTCTAATTTATGATAGTTTACTTTAGTTTGGTGAATAGCTGAGGAGAAGCTGAAGGACAGGCTGAAGCAGAAAATGAAGTAGCTCTACGACGAGGCCGACGACGAAGACTTCAATCCTGGCATCAGCAGCGACGAAGAAGAACAGAAAAGCTCCTCTTGACCCTAACTTATATCATCAATCCTATAATTGTTGTGAATTAGTAATCGTAATTTTATTAATATATAAGAGAGTAAATATAATTATAGTTAATTTGCTTATTCCAAGTTTGAGTATCAATATTAAGTAGTGATCATATTTTCTTGATTGATGATTATAAAATTGATCAGATTAAATTATAAGATTAAAATCATAATGAACAAACCGCAGCGCAAAGTATCAATCGATCTGAATATCCGCTCCGCCACCATCAAAGTGGACGAGCCCATGGAGATCCTCATTGTCTGGAAGAGAGGTAACTTATAAGCTACTTTTCAATCTATCATTGTCAATAGGCACTAAGAAGATAGACACGAGGTCGCGCATCATAGACCAGACTAGGCCACAGGCAGTCTTCAATGAAAAATTCCAGATGAAGACTGCTCTCGACTACGATACACTCAGACGCCAGTTCGTCAAGAAGAAGGTAGGTCCTATAATATACGATAAGGAGAGCCTTCCCCTTAGCTTCATTTTGTCAAAATGCATCTTTATCAGGAGTTCGAATGAACTTTCCTTTGGATTGATAAAAGAGAGGATGGCTACTCTATAACTGGCCAGATTCATAAGAGGATAGGTTTTTCTTCGAACTATGATTTTTATTACTGAGTTGTTGCTCATAACACTTTGATTATAGTCTGATCTACAGGTGTGGAAGAAGGACATGACAGTCATGCTGGGTAGCGCTGACTTCGATCTTAGTAAGTACGCAAATGACGAGCGCGCTCAAGACGACAAACTTCCTCTCAAGAACTGCTCCCTCGACTAGGCAGCCTACATCGAGATCTACATATTGCTCACATATAATAAACAACAAATAAATTTACTATATTATTTATATTTAATTTTAAGAGGCAATAAAGGCAAAGGTGCTGGACCAGGTGCCTCAGACTCCAAGCATGGGAGGCGCGAGAATGCAGCTGACGAGCATGCCGACCATTGAGGAGAGAGACTCTGAGGCGGACGTGAGGGAGGAGCTGGAGAGGAAAGAGAAAGAGTACAGGCGCAACATAGAGCGGCTGGAGGACATGCTCGACGACCTTAGACGCAAGGAGCTCGAGATCTCTACCAGTGCCGTAAACACAAGCATGAGTGAGACTCTTAACCAAACTGTGATTGGCTACGAGCCTGGTGACATCCTGGACCTGAGGGAGAAGGAACTGCAGCAGTTGGAGCAGGAGCTACAGGAACTTGAGTACCAGAACTCCAACTACGACCTCAAGCTGTAAGTCTTTCAGTCAATATGCTATAATGATGTTTTTAGTGAGTTGTTGGGAGAAGTGGACGTGATGAATGGAAATAGCCAGCAGCATGACTAGATGTACTCGGTGGAGGAGCTGCGGTTGCTGCGCGATAAGTACGAGTTCAAGGTGAGGCAGGGGCAGGAGGACTCCCATAAGAACAAGGACTTGCTCTCTCACCTCTACTCCATCGACAGATTCGATTACCAAATACTATGAAACGATGAATGGCCTCCTCACTATCTCTGTCTACTTTATTTATGATCGAATTAATATCAAACCCTATATAATTTAATATAATAAGAGTTAACTAAGTTGTAAACATGGAATAGAGCAAGCAAAGTCAATAAGAGGTGCTTAGATCACAGCAACTCATCATAACCACACTTGCTCAAAACTTGGAGGAGATGGAGATCTAAAACTAGGACTGCGAGCGGGAGCTGCCCGAGATACAGGAGTGGATCAGGGACAGAGTGCGCCTCCTCAAGAAGACCAAAGAGAACTTCGACTTCATTTACAAGGCTCTCAGAAAGATTAAGAAAGCACAGGGAAACTCAAATGAAGATCATTCTTACTTTTTATTTAACCAGAATCCAAGAAAATTAGGTGTTTATTTATATTTAATCCACGATAAGTCCAAGGGTAGACAGAGGCGATATTAACAGATCAGAGTTTGGACTAAAGCCTGATTCTAGACTAGAGCATAAATTCATCCGCAATAATAAATGACAAAGAGTCATGAGTCATAATAATTTAGAATGTGCCCTAGAATATAGAAATCATAGACAGAAATTTATCATAACTTTTTTAAGAGTGATGCTTTTGCTGATGAATTGAGTGATTATTTGTAAGTTTATATGCTTGTAAATTTTAAATTAGTAAACTTAATTTAATAAAAGCAATCAATGGTAGATAAAGTCCTATAATACAGAAACTAAATTAGAAAGGCAGCCCAAGCCATCAAGAAGAACACAGCCCTCCTCATTTGCTCAGGCTCAGGCATGGCTGCTGAGTCTGGACTCCCTACCATGCGTGGGACCAGAGAACTATGGGAGAGATTTCCAATGTTAAAGGAGTACAGAGTGAGACACCATGACATTATCCAAGAGCAGTTCTTTCAAAGAAATCCTCTGATCTCTTGGTATGTGTGGGCAGACATGCATCACAAACTTTAATAAGCAGAGCCACATGAGGGCTATCAGGATCTCTAATAAATATTGAGGATAGCTAAACCAGACGGCAATTACTTCGTTGTGCACGAGGGACAAGATAACTTATACGAGAAAGCAGGTAATTAAACAGACTGCCTTGAATTACACGTGATGATTGATTATTGATTTAGGCTTTGCAAAGGAGAAACTTTTGTATATCAGAGGTTAGATCAACATTTGGCAGTGCGCATAATGCCAAGCAGTTTGGAATGCTCGTAAGCCCATTTTCATCTTAACTTTCATTCCATAATCTTGCTTCCTTTGAATTGCTCATACATAATTTTTCTAGCGCATGGAAATTTCAGAGTGAACCACAGGAGAGCGAGCATACATTAGGTTCCCTCCTGTAAAACTTGCCAAGGGCATCTGCGTCCGAACGTGGTGATGAAGCACGATGTGAACGTGGTGGAGACTTTACATAATCAAATGAACGAGAATTACCAGAGCTTTGAATCCAAGAACAACGAGCGCTCAGTCACTATCATTAACGATATGCTTGTAGTTGCATTTTCTTTATTTGAACTTCATTGTTTGTGTTTGGATTGAGATAGGAGCGAGTCCGGCTTTCCCTCAGGTTAGGCGGCTGGCAGAGATAAAACTAATGGAAGAGAAAGTACGTTGCTGCCTAATAAGGATAAACCCAATACAAGAGAGACAGTCGCTCTTCAACTGGGAGGAGAAGGAGATCACTAAGCTTTTGCAAGAAAAGGATGATGTATTTGACTTGGAGACCAAGATATCTAATTAAGGTATCTCCTATCTATTAAATGGTTATTTTCCATTGTAAGATACCTGACTTCACGAGTATGAACACGAAGGAGGTAACTAGGGAGGAGGACATGCAATTTGAGAAACTTAGGAATGAACTCATAGAGATACCCCTCAAGGCGAAAGAAGGACTCAAACTGCTCAAAGAAGCCTTAGAATCGCTTTGAGCTTATTATCATCTTCGGGGGTTAATTAAAATTCATGCTTTCACTCTCATCATTTAAGCTTACTTTGAATAAGGAAATCTAAGAAAAGAAGATTTATTTAAAGTTAATTTTGCAAAAATAAGCAATGAGAAATTTCATGTCTATGCGGGGCATAGTTGATTTGGAAGCGCAGGCAAGACTAGACTCAAACAAACCAACCTCTGAGCCTTTCCTTGTTGATCGCAAAAGCCCGGCAGAGCTCTTTACAGAGCGAGTGGCCACCAAGTTTCAAGTATAGAGTTTCATAAACTGCACCTTCAAGCAGAACTATCACTAATTATGAATGTTATCATCTACTCTTCTTTAAAAACTACATCAACTATGAGGCATTTATTAAAGTGGACTGATTAGCGAGTGATCACATCTCTTACGGCTATGACAACGAGAAATACTTTCTCTCTTTCAATAAAATGGTTATATTTTAAATTCTCGCTTCTTTTCAAGACACTCTAGTAGTCATTGTGTCAGAGAAAGCCAAGATTAAGACCCAAGAACGACTCAACTACAATTTTGATCTCAAGAAAATCAACGCCGTTCTCCCATTTTCATTATAAAAGTTATTAAAGGTTGTATTTAAACCGTTCTTTGCGTAAGTGAATCCCCGATCTAGACTACTTGAAAAAGTCGAGAGTTATATATTTAGTAGCAATTTATTATCATTAGAGAGGAGACTGATAGTAGCTTGAAGCCCAAGTATTGCAATATGTTCTTAGTGGGTGGGAGCAAAGGCCTTCACTTGTACCACATAGACCCTAAATGGAGCAAGATCAAGTTGTTGGAGAGTAGGCTCACTGAAGAGCGTGATGTCCTAGAGCTAGGCTACTTTAATCTCTCTAATAAAATCAATAGGAGGCTGTGAGGCTCAAAGCAGCAAAAAAGCCCTGTTTACTATGCTCTCCAGTCAATGAGACAGTTAGTAGCATTCCAAGTTGATATAAATCTGATTTTCTTTTAAATTGCTTTTGATAGATAAGCAGGGAGAATAATAGAACTGTGCTCGACTGAGTGCCTCAGCCTTTACTACCACATGGAGGACCTTCCTGTCAAGTATTCCACATAGTTAAGCTCATTTATTCTTTTCTTGCTTTAATCTTCATCTAATTATGAAAGTAGTAGTTACTCTAGCTCAAGGCCCATTTCTTGCTAAGATAAAGTACTTAAAGTTATATTTTGAACATCAAATATAATTTTATTACTCTTGGAGGCAAAACAAAATCCAAATAAAGCTCTTAAGGATATTCGATTATTACAGATATGTCTTTACTAGATTCGCTAAGCAACTTCCAAGTGTTTCCAAACCTTTCTTCCCTTCCTAGGGAAAACCACTTGCCGACTCAAGAAATGACTTCTACTGTCTCACAAAGCACTCATCTAATGATTTAAACACATACCTCGTCAACTAAACTTTTTTTACTTCAATAAGTTTAAGAGTGTAAGCTTAGCAAGATAAAATATTTTGAGGTTACTTCAAGAATAGAATTAGATTTAATAACTAAGCACTCATGAAATAGGAAATATTTGTTGGCTCGAGTAAAATTTATTATGATGATGAATCTGGGAACCAATTTCGAGCGTCTTTAGCAACAAATACAAATGATTCGCTTTAACTCAAAAGAAAATATAGGGGAGCACCTGTGCCTCACTTCAAAAGGCTTGTCTCTTGTGAACTAGTACAATTTAGAGATGACCACAGTCTCAGAGAGCTTTTGTTTAACTGACACTTATTAAATTCAGGCATTTTGCTTGGAAGGGGAGGGCGACACACTTCTCTACTTTTATTATGTTGCACCTAGTAACTCATTTGATGGAGGGAGTTGCTAGGTAAAACTCATCAAATTCAATATCTGAAAGAAAAAACTTTTGCATCTTTCTATTCTCTTTCTTCCCTTCTAAGTTGCAATTAAGAAATTAAAGTCCTATATTAAACCCGTGCACCATCTCTAATTAGTTGAATTTAAAAGATTGAAATTATTTAGACTTGTTAACAATTGATTTAATTAGCTTGCTTCATTAATGGATGTGTCCTACGCCTACTGGAACATATTTTACTTAAATAAACACTCACTCAAACATATAATGATATTATTCTCATTTTTACTTCGGATTCGCACTTGCGATTTACACAAGTGCGTGCATATTTGTGCTGCTGAAGGTGAAGTTCCACATGGAAAGTCTGCGCTCTTCATGATGGCGCTCTACTTCATAAGTCTGCTGCTCAAACTCATCTCCTGGGCCATCTTTTTCAACGTTAAGGACGATACGCAGTCAACCGCTCTCGGATGGATTCAACTCATCGACTACAATCCAGAAATATAAAAGGGTGTAATTTAATATCTCCTCTTATGATATGTATGGTGAAATGCTCTGTTCCTGATATCTGTGAGCTTCTTCTACTTTATATTTGAAATGAGGGGAGTCATCATTCTCATCCGCTGCAAATCGGCTGAGGAGAACCTAGCGTAGCAATATTAAAATCACAAGTACAAGTATCTCACAATCTGTCTATCTGTCTTATTCACACTTGGCAGCAATCAAAAGTTATTTTGATTCTACTTTAGACAACTCATTCATTTTTGTGAACGTCATATACTACCGCATCACTGTAAAGAAGGAATATGAATCTTTCAAATTAAAGAATGGTGATTGAATCTTATTTAGTTGATAATCTGGCTCATAGACTGCAGTTTCTGTGATAATGTGGATAATTCAAATCGCTCTAATTCTACTGAATATAGTGGTGACGTACTTCTTTTGCAACGTGCTAGCTATCTTTGTGAGACTCCGCGCCATCCGCCTTGCCCAAAGAGGCACTGAATTCTCTTGCCCCTAGAAGCTCCTCATTGCCTGGATCATTAATTAATTTATGAGCAACCCTAAATTTCTCCATTCTAAATAGGATCTGGTTGCTGGTGATGTTCACCACTTTCACTATGATATTTAACAACGTGATGGTAGCACTGAGTGTCTACAACGATGACCCCGAGAATCCAGTTATCTACTTCTACCAGAATCACCGGTTCTTGGTTTACACAGGTGGAGACTTCCTCAAGGGAATGACCATGCTAGTCCTTTTCTATAAGCAAGGCTAGTTCTTCCTTGAGTACACTCAATTCCTTGCTTCTAAGAGGAGACAAGTAGCCAGTGTGGATCTTAGTGACGCCTAAGGAGGCAGGAAAAATAAGAGGACCCACAGAAACGGCTAAGGCAAATAAGGTGAGCAGTATGAGGATGAGGAGCTGCCTTAGAATATTCTTGCAGGCTTAGAGTACTAAAAATAATGAAGTACATTATTTGAAAGTGTAAGTAATTTATGTCTGAGTTCTCTGAGATTGACGACACTTCTAGAATCATAGAAAACGTGAACTATTCGCACGAATTGAACACTCATCAAGATTAAGAAAACACACAGAAGTTGCTCTAGACTTTCGCCCCAGAACGATAACTCTTCAATCAAGATCGAAGAAGAAGATGACCTTGATATTTGCTTCCTTATCTTTATAGAGAAAGGTGAGGATTTAAATCTTGATAAGACAAGTGAGTTTTTGGACTCAAGCTCTTTCATGGAATACTTTAACTAAGATAATCAGTTCAGAAACTTAAATCATATATATAATATCATAGTCGTATTATCTTTATTTTTGAAACTTCTTGATGGCTCAATTCGTGGGTGGTTTCGATCACAAATCTACAAACAAGTTCGATAGGAAGAATTCCTCTCGTAGCAACTAAAAGCGAAGCAACCGAAAGTCTCAAAGCAGGAGGCCCTCGAACAGGAAGGATAACTAAATTCGCCTAAATACCGACAGGTATCACGAAAACTTGGACAAATTCGATAACAAGTATAATTAGAATCACAGAACGCAAAACCTCACTCCTTCCAAGGGTAATGAGGGGAGACGCCTACGCCACAGCATGCAGAATAAGAGATCTGTCGATCTTTCTGCCACAGACGACTGAACGAATTTAATAAAAATTCAGTACGAGGAGTTACAAAAATTATCAGGTCTTTGGAGTTAAGATAAACTTAGTTAATTAATGATCTTACAGAAAGCAAGTAGGATTGCCATATAAATGTGTAATTATAGTTTAAAAAGATATAATTCCTTATATAATTATTTACAAATTCAAATTACTTGAATGTAAATGTTTTATATAAGGATGAAGTAAAGGGCAAAGAGTAAAGATTATTCTAGAACTACTGCTTACGAGCTTTGAGGGACAAAGATTAGCTTAATTAATGAGAGAGGGTATGTGTGTGATTTGAATTATTATAAATCAAATTGCTAATTTATACAAATAATCACTTACTTTTCAAGAATACTAACAATGGCGCTGGTGAACGACTTCACGAATCAAATCAACCTCGGCTGGAATACCATCCAAGATAAAGCCATCCGCAAGCTTGAGGAGTTCCTTAGCACTGGCAACTCTGCAATCATGTTCAATAAGAAGGAATACATGGAGACCTACACGTAAGTGCCATTTTAAAACCCTTTCAGAGATTAGATGCAGGCTTTAATAAAGGAAGCACAAAGAAATCTTCAAGCTTTTAAATATGCGCCCATTGAAGGCATTGAAACTATTCATCTTTCGAAATCTTATTGACTTTGAAAATTATTCGCTTCTCTCTCATTTCGAATATTTCTAAACCGCTTTGATGTAGGATAGTATACAACTTAAGTTGTATGAAGCAAGACAATGCCAGCAGACCCTGTATACAAAATACACGGAGACAATCACAAACTTCCTCAACAAGAAAGTCCTACCATCACTCCAGAAACTCACAAATACAGACCTCCTCAGAGAACTGACACACAGATGGGAGAATCATCTTGTGATGGTGAAGTGGATGCAGAGATTCTTTTAGTACCTAGACAGATTCTATGTGCAAATAAATTCAGTGGCGCCTCTTTATGACCAAGGATTAAGGCTATTCAAATCAGTCGTCTTTTCCCCACTCATACACCCCATCACAAATGCTATCCTATAAATAATTGAAAAGAGAGTTGATTTTGTTAAATTAATATCCTAGATGACATTAGGAGGGAAAGAGAAGGCGAGCTAGTTGAAGTAGACCTGCTCAAAAAGGCAGTGGATATCTATTTGTCACTCAGTTCAGAACATCTTAACGCAGATGTGGTCAACTGTAAAAAGTTCCTCGAGGATAGAAATTTAAGCTTTCTCTATCTAAAAACATTTTAAGATCGTATTCTAGCTTAGACTAAGGAATATTACCAAGCCAAGAGTTAAGAGATGCTCGAGAGTTAAAGTTTATCTGAAATTCTTCATAAAGCCTATAAGTACTATCAGGAAGAGTTGCGTAGATGCGAAAGCTATCTGATTTTTGACATCAAGGATAAGCTGGTAAAAGAGTTCAAACAATAGATGCTCTTGCAGCATCAGTAAGTGCTCCTTCACCGCTAGAGTGGCATCTAATTCCTCTTTTAAAATGATCGTTTCGATGACATCGCTCTACTCTATCAACTCTTTGCTGAATACCCAGATAATTTAAAACCCATCTCAGATGCATTTAAAGATCACATAGAACGCTAGGGATATAAAATCAGTGAAGGCTTCTGCTTTACAGACCCTTAGGTAGGAACAAGTGATCATAAGAAGATGGTAGAGATGCTCAAGGCAACAGGCTTGGTTGAAAAATTCATAGTGCTACTGACTAAGTTCTTGCATATGGTTCGCAATTGCTTCGGCGGTAATGCTCTTTTCGAGCGCTCTCGCCATTCAGGATTTGAGCGTTTCATGAATGAAAGTGAGGCAGATAGCAGCAAGAAAATCAACATGGCTGAAGTACTTGCAGTTTACACTGATATCATCTTGCGTAAGGGCTCTCTAAGAGTTGAAGAGTCGAAGCAGCACGAGCACTTGGAGAGCATAATTAGGCTATTCACTCACCTAACAGACAAGGATGTGTTCATGGAGACATACAGAAGCTATCTAGCTAAGCGTCTGTTACTTGAGAAGTCAGAATCAGTGGAATTAGAGAGAAGTATGATATCTTTTATCAAGATGTCCTGCGGGCCATAGTTCACAAAGAAAGTGGAGGGCATGCTTACAGATCTTATGCTTGCAGCAGAAGAGTAAAAGAAGTACGATAATTGCTAAATTATAAAGGTTCTATTTACTTGTGATTTGATATACATAGATCGGATCAAGGATAATAAGAGTAGGTCAGCTAATTTAGCAAGGATGTTGAGTTTAACATCACTGTGCTGACTACAAGTCACTGGCCCACCTACAAATCTTTTGACATCTAGATACCCTTGGAGATTGATCTAAGGATGAAGCATTTCACAAACTACTACACTCAAAAGTACAACCATAGGTAGCTCAAGTGGTGCTACTCTATGGGTTCTAAATGAACTCGTTAATTTATTTAAATTGGGTAACGCAACCATAGGAGCTAAGTTTGCAAAAGAGCTAGATCTTGTAGTTGGAACCTTACCAGTTATGTATAGTAATGCTCTTCAACAATCGTAAGGAGTATAGATACAGCGAAATTAGAGACATTATGAAGTTCGATGATGAAACGTGCGCAAAGAACCTGCGTAGTCTAATGCAGAGCAAAATAAAGTTACTCGATGTTCAAGGCTTAGGGTCAAAATCTCAGGCAAACTTCCATGCTGATGATATAATCTTACTAAATGAGGAGTTCAACCCTGCTCTGAGGAGAGTAATATTCCCATTACCAGTGCTTGAAGAGACGGTAAAGAAGGAAGTGGTACTCGAGGATCGTTCTATTGCCATAGAAGCAGCCATCGTCAGAATCATGAAGGGACGACGCAAGCTAGACCATACCTCTCTTGTTCAAGAAGTGATATCGAATCTACACATGTTCAAACCATAACCCTAGATCATAAAGCAAAAGATTGAGATGCTAATAGAGAGAGACTTCCTCGAACGTGATCCTAATGACAAAAGCACGTACAATTACCTAGCTTGATATGAAAGAGAGAAAATAGAGGCAGCCATTTGTAAACTAAAACTCATTTCGGCATATTTATCAAAGATTATCTGTGTACGTTGTATTTGTGTTATTTTCAGACCCACTATAATTTTCTATACTCATAGAGCTTTCCTTTATAGGCATATCTCTGGATTATATAAAAGATAAATCACTATTGATTCAAGAAATTAAATTGCTGATGACCATGCTATTGCTATAATCTATACTACTAGATTTGATGTTTATAGACCTGCTAAATTTGATCCATTAAAAATGAGCGAACTTAATATATACTTAATTCTTGAATTGTAAATAGAACTATTGACTGTTGTTGATAATTTGATTCCTCTGACTCAGATCCCAAACTGTCCGTGAATTTATTAGAGTGCTTGCTTTAAGCTAAGTACTAGAGATTATGCATCTCTTGCCTCTATAGATCTATTTCTCTTTTCTCCTCCTCGCCTAAGTCCTCCTCCAAATGCATAACTTTCATTTAAGCAAGATGAGGATTTGAGGGCAATTATGCTTGCGTAGTCTGCGTAAACTTGAATAGCCCCTTCTTCTTTTTAGTCCGACTCTTACCAGAATTTTTGCTTTATCCTTCTAGAACTAGCATATCTTAGTTCTAAAGAAAGAGAGGAATGTTTTATTAAGATTGCACAAGCTTCAATGAGGTATTTTGTACTATTTCTTATTGCACTGGCTATTGAGAAATGTGCTTTACGCTCTATGAGGATTTGTTGTTTATACTACCCACATAGGTATCAGTGCTTTCTTCATTTTTTAGGTTCTGATTCTCTATAGGATTTTACTTTTTGCCTTCCTTCCTTTTGTTCTTTTTAAAGCCAAAATAATTTCTAGCTTTTTTCGAAGAATTCTGGCTTTATAAGAAAAATAAATTTCAATTATCGACTTTCAGTGTTTGCAAAGCTCTTCTATTAAGTGTTCGTGATATCTTGGATTTTCAACGATGAATTATTGCTGGTCTTTGCTTCCGCTTTAACTATCAAAGGATCAGCAGTAAAATTTTATGCTGTTTTAAGCTTCTTAAGCGACCAGATAATTTGGAGGGAGCCCGGGGTTTTTTTAAAAGAAATTTGAAAATTTAAAAAAAAAGGAAAAAAAATAATTATTTTTGCCAAAATCAGAAATCTGAGGTAGTATTCTTCTAAAGCACAATCGAGTTTACAACTTCATCTCTATCCCTTTTTGTTTTTTTTAAAGAGTCTCCTATTGACGGGAGAGGGGGATTTCCACAATAAATCATTTTTCATCTTAATTTGCCTTTTTGGTTTTAGTTTTGAGAAGTCAGGAGATTTCAGATCTCTCTTTGTCTGCGAATCCAAAAGATTGGTGTTGCTAATTTTCTAGCTCGGTACAGCTAGAGTCTCTTAGCTCAAACCTATCCCTTGATTTATAAAAGCTCATAACTTTTAATATTATTGTTGTGATTTGTCTGAGAGTGCGAGTAGAAATCTCTAAAGTTTTTAATTTTGGCATTTGATTTTTCCTGAGTGCCCCTAAAAAAGAAAAAAGTAAAATTTTTAAAATAAAAAATAACCCTTTTTTAAATTTTTTATTGAGAGTTTAGGTATAGAATGGTAATGGCCGTGAAAAAGCTAGGGAGTGTGTAGACAAAGAAGCGTTCCAAATATATACCGCTCAGGAGGAGGTCATTACTCTTCTGAGCGATCAAATTCATTGGAGGTCTTAAAAACTTATCACATATTTACATACTCTCTCCACTATATAAAGTGGGAAGAAATATTTATTTGTAGACTTATCCAGGAAGTATACGAGGTTGTAGATGATAAGCAAGTAAACCCAGAAGACGGTGAATTTATTGAGCGCAGAGGGCTCCTCAAAATCTTCCTCGAGCTTAGAGAATTTGAGGCGAACGAAGAACCTGAAAATCATAGTGAAAGTCTTAAGCATGCAGATGTTTACCACGAATTGTAAGCCTTTGAGAGTCACAAATACTATCGACACAAAGTTAGACATGCTGCTCTCAAATATCATCAGCACATACCTTCTGTACTAGATTATTAAATAGTTGATTGACTTATGATCTGCAATAAAGATTTTAAATTATTAGAATTGTTAGATGACCAGACATAGGACATAAAGAATGGCGCAACTCGTCAGAGTTATTAATTTCAATAATTTCGCCCTTTTCAGCCTCTTTCCGCACTCTTTGTGATCTTGACAGCTCAACAATATAAAATATACGCAGGCAAGAAATTATTGTGTGTATAATTGAAAACTCAATTTAGTGTAGATCTCTAGTATATCGAAGATAAAGCAGAAAATGGTGAAAATAATGATCTCATCGGCAGACACTTCCAGCATTATGATCCAGCCAATTACGTCTTCCTTAGGATTCGTACAGGCCATAACCACCCAAATTCCAGTCTTTAGCCCAAAGCTTATAACGTAAGAAGCGATATTGCACATCTCGCTTCTGCTCAGTTTGAACCGCAGCGACAAAAGTTAAAAATGTATATTAATAAATCTTAATTTCTTGAAGTGTGAGTACCGCAGGGATGATATACAGGAGGAGTACCACTGAATTCAAACTTATATAGTAGAAGACCCAATTCTTATTTTCGTCTTCATCGTCATCCATTCTTGAAATTATTTTTAAGGGCTCTTTTATTTTGAAATTATTTGAAACTTCTGAAGTTAAAGGAGTGAGTGGAAGGGGCAGAAGTGCTTTTATAATTAATGTGTGTATTATATATTTTCCAAACTATATCTTTTTATTTTAATCAAATTGACCCTCTGTCTAGTTATCAGTCTAAATATTTATTTTTAAGATTCTTTATAAAGTAGAAAGAATACTTTTCTTCTAAAGTAATTTGCTCTTTGATATTTTATAAAAGATTCTAAGTATTTTATTTTTTGCTTAAATTACATAATTCTTTGTTGTCAATTTTGAGGGGGGTGAGGTTATTTTTCTTTATTCAAATGCCTTTGTTATAAAATACTAACTATAAAGTTCCAATTAATTTTTAGAATGTGATTTCTCACTAATTAGAATACCACTATTCATATTAAAATTCCATCTTTAAATTAAATTGATTGAAGTCCACTTCATGTTTTAGATGCAAAATTTATCTCTAGAACTTTGTTTTAACTCTTATATAGACACTTTTCTAAAAAGTAAGAATTTCTCTTTTAAATTCATGCTCAGATTCTTGAAGATAAAAATGAGAGCTCTTATGAGAAATTTTAACTTGTTTTTTTTTTTAAAAATATTCCATAAGCAAATAAGATATTTTGTGAATTATTACTGCTTTTAATGAGGAAATTTAGAACAAATTATTCAACACAACATCTGTACTTAACAAACTTAATTTAAAGCTTTTAGGTTTTCCTCATTTGAGAGAGAGAAAAGGCTTAACTAATTTAAAGATTGATCATAATTAACAATTTAATTAGCAAATTTACATAAACTAATTTAAAACATTATTATGAAGGTGTTCAAAAAAAGACAACGAGGGGCCCGCCGGAATTCGAAAAAACAAAAATAATTAAGAAATTTAAATAGAAAGGGCCCTTAAATAAGTTAAATTTAATTTTTTCCCAAAACTGGTGATTAAAAAATTTTTTTTGCTAAGGCCCCAAAAGGAAGGTTATTTGACTGTCAACACGTAAGTTTAGTTTTTCCCCAAAGGGTTTTTTTTAAAAATTCCCAAGTTTATTCCAAAAGGAAATTCTTTTAAAAAATTTTTAAATTTAAATAGGATAAATATTTCCTTCTTCTTCCTTTATTTAATAAAGTGGTATTTCTTTGGCAAAAAATTTTCATCGTCCTAAAAAATTTTTATTTGGGAAATTTTTTAAAAAAACTCTTATATTGTTCTTTTTTTTCCCCTTTTAAAAAAAAAATTAAATTTTTTTTAAAAATTTGATTTAAATTTTTATTTAGGGAAGGAAAAGAGAGGTTAAACTCCTACAAAATTTAAAAAATTTTAAAGACCTAATTTATTAAAAAACGTCATTATTTTTGTAGAATTTACTTTTCCCTTAAAATTTTTTAATGCTCTCTATTTAGCCTCTGAAAAAAATTCATACAAAGATGGGGAAAATTTATATTTTTAAATTCTGTTTTTTTGTTTTAAATTTTTAATTTTATTAGTTATCGCCAAGTAAATTAGTGCAATCTTTGAATACTTGGACAGATATTGATTCAAATTTTACCAAAATCGAGGGGAAAAAGCAAAAATCATCAAGATAGTGACTTATAAGAGAGAAAAAAATATTTATGCAAATAATAAATTGAATCAACTATAAAAAATTCAAATTTTATGCTTGTTGATTAGATTTAGATTCAGGATTAATTTATTTTGCTTAATATTATATGCAGTAAACATTCAATGTGACTCTTTATGACTAAGGCCTAAGAATATTCTGATTAAACTTTTTCTCCAGACTAATTGAGCCAATCTCTTTTGCAATCTTTAGCTATATTTATTTTATATTGAATATTATCTTGGGGAAATAAAAAATAAAAAGGGGGGAAAATGATCCTCCTTAAAAAAGGAGTGGATCTATATTTCCAGAGGAATTCAATCTTAAATCCAATAATCGATTATTTTTTTTAAAAAAGTAATAATTTTTTTCCATGAGAATAACTGAAATTAAATTACAAAAGGAATTTTAATAAATTTTTTTTAATTTTAAAAAGGTAAAATAGACTTCCAAAATTGAATATTCTCTTTTTTAAAGATTGGTTTAATTTTTGTTTCTTTTTTGAAAAGAAAAAAAAATTTTTAAAGTTTTAATTTATAAACATTTTAAATAATTAATTTTTTTTTTAAATTTTAAATTTCTTTTTTTTCATCCCTAATTTTTAAATAAATTTTAAAAAATTTTTCGATTGAAAAATCAATTTTTAAAATGTAATTTCAGCCTTAATATGTAAAGTATAATTTTTTATCTGTTGGGAATTTACTCCCCTCTGATTATACTATAGTCGGGAAATCCAAAATTCACTTTCTTATTTGCTAAAAACTTCTTTTAGGGTTTTAATACCTGCTAACTTAATATGCTGCAAGAAATTTCTTGAAGACCGTATTTTAACTTTTTTTAAAGAAAATAATTGTATGATTGCTCAGACAAAGAATTATTATCAAACAAAAAGTTGAGAATTGGTAAAGAAAACACCCTTAAATTACCTCTTTGATAATCTAGCTATGATGCACAAAGTATTCCAAGAAGAGAAGTTAAGATGCGAAAAATATTCACTTATAGATATTAAAGATTAAGTTGCAAAATAAGCCTAGCAGCAAATACTTCTAGAGATGCTTGTTTAGAGTTTTAACTTGATTCACTAGATAAATAGCTACACAGAAATATCTCTTCTCTATTCCTTAAACTAAGAGTTTCCTGATAATTTGAAAAATTTTGAATAATTTTTCAAAGATTTTGTAAATAAAGAAGTCGATAATATTTTCAAAGGTTACACTTTCCCAAACCCAAGAATAGTAGATTTAAGAAAATTTGATCAGTAGATTATGCTGATGACGAATTTCTTCAAGAAAGTAGAAAACTTACAAAGTATAGTGTAAGAAATAGTTAGAACCTGCTTTAATAATAATGTTCTACTAGATAGTTTTTGTTTCACAGCATTTTAGAAATTCATAAATTTAAGTTAGGCTGAGAGTAACAATAATCTTAATATAGCAGAGGTGTTGGGAATATATATAGACAATATTTTGAGCAAGAAATTACACTGAGAATATGAATATATTGAAAAAGAGCATCTTTTGAAAATAGCTAGACTCGTAACATATCTAATCGACAAGGATAATTTCATCGTTAATTATAGAAGCTATCTCGCAAAGCGCCTACTGCTATAAAATACAGAGTCTATAGAGTTAGAGAAGAGCATGGTTTCATATATCAAAGACATTTGCGGGCCGCTGCTCACTTAGAAAATAGAGGGAATGCTAATGGATATAATACTTGCTAGAGAGGAGAATAACTAGTATGATATTATGGAAAATAAATTTAAAGAGATTAACAATTAATGTAAAATTTAAAGCAACATTTGGAAAATTTTATTATCTATTTGCTTAGTTTTTTATTTTTAATTAAATTATAAGTATGTTTCAAAAAGAATTTCATCTTATATTTTGTTGACTCAAATAAAAGTTTGATGATTTTAATTGTAACTTCATGGTATTTATATATATCACTTTTTAATTTGCCGACTTAATATTCACTGATAGGAAATGCTGAAACTTGGCCAAGATGACGATTTGAGTACCTAAAATGAAATTGAATTAAATGTGACTATACTAACTCCCAGCTATTGGCCTTCTTATAAAACTTTTGAGATCAAGATGCCTTAAGAAATTGCTTTTAAAATGTAGCATTTCACTAACTACTACTAATAAAGATAAAATCAAAGACAACTCAAGTGGTGCTTTTCAATGGGTAAAATTTAAAATGTATATTTCACTTTGCTCTCATATAAAAGTAATGCAGTTATCAGTACAAAGCTTGCGAATGAAGCTGAAGTAGATCTCATGGTGGGAAGCTCATAGCTTTTCGTAATTATGCTCTTCAATGATCGGAAGTATACAGTTTTACCGAGATTAAAGACATTTATTTATTTAAATAAACTCTTTATTTTATTTGTGGAGACATATTCTTAACATAGATGAATTAAATTGTGCTAAAATCTTGCGAAGCTTGATGCAGGATAAAATACAGCTTCTCTAGGTAATTGAAACTGGAGTAAAGTCTTCAAGACTTTTTTAACCAAATGACATCGTTTTGCTGAATGAAGAATTCAATCCTGCTACCAGAAAAGTAAAGTTCCCTTTTCCAGCGCTTGAGGAAGTAGCCTAGCACAAAGTTGTTGAAAAAGATCGATCAATTTTCATTGAGGCAGATATAATCAGAATAATGAAGGCCCACCGTAAGCTAAATCACAGTTAATTAGTCAGAGAAGTTATATCTAGTTCGAAGAATTTCAAACCAGAATAGTCGTACATCATACAAATAATTTAATCGTTGATAGAAAGAGAATTCTTAGAACGCGACCCAAATAATAGAAGTTTATATAATTATTTAGCTTGAAAAGTCTTGTTCGAATGAGGCTTTTCAAATTTGTAACAATAACTTAACTTTTCATTTAGAAAATAGTACCTGGGGAAGATTAAAGAGAGGTTACATGTTAAGCGATTAAGAGTGGAAGCGCAAGAGTTGAGGCAACAGGTTCCGAACAAGGAAGACCTCTACAGATACCTCACTAGCAAAGGTAAGAAGCTCTCATTACTAAGGAGTAACAATAATCTTAGGTGGTTTTGTTCCTTCCGACAATGTATGGACAAAGATCTCGTTCCTCAAAGCAATTCTTGCTGATGAGAAGAGCTCTCAAAACAATCGATGTCAACATGATGGAGATCCCAAACTTTCCTGAGATCTCAGTCACTAATATGTATGACGATGCGATGGGGGATCCGGAGGTTGCTCTATTCCTTCCTAACAAGGAACAGACTTCTCAAACAATTGCCAAGAAGAAGGGTTCTTCTTTGGCGTCTTGCCTACTGGTACGTGCAGAGTACTCAAAGAGATCATTGGGAAGATGCACCAGGAAGAGATTCTAAGTTGAGGAGAACGACCCAAAGAAGCAAGGCATAGTTATCAGCGACGAATGTTGAGCAGCTTCAGAAGTATCCCTATTTCTCTAGTAAGTTTTAGAGTTTAACTGTGTAAGAGAGTGGCACTGGAATCTACTTAATGAAGGAGAGAGCAATGGTATTCACAGAGCACGGAAGCAAATACAAGCATCGAGGTGAGCAAGCGTCGTAATCCTATACAACTTACGGGGACGACGAATGCACATAATGGGGAGCAGGTTCGAAGATGAGGAAACTAGGTACATGTGCTGGCCCAACAGAGAGAGAAAGGAACCTCTTAAGAATCCCTTCTTCCAGATAAGCAAAAGTGACTTCATTAAGTTCATTAAAGTTTAAGCTTAAATACTTTTTCCTAAAAAAATTCACTCTACCTTATCTCGCACATAACTTTGTCTTCTCTCTTCCCCTCTTACAACTACTCACTATAAATCCTCCTTCTAGTAATTAGTAAAGGTAAGGGCTTAAAATCCATCTGTTACACTATCAAGTCCTAGATATTAGAGCAATAGGCACATTCTTATTTTGTGTCGTTCTTAACTAAGTTCCAGTAAATCTCCAATGCGTTGAACTCTGGCGAGTATGGGAAACATTAAAATTCACAGGCAGTGGAATATCCTCAATAATTCTCTTCAAGTCTTGTTTGAATGCTTTCTGTCCTTCTGTCTTCTTGATCTTGTGATATGCTGAAGGTTGTCTTAACAAGAGATAAAACCGATCTCACCTGCTTTTCTATGATATTTCCTCGAGTGCGTTCTATAAGAATAGAACGAAAACTCATACTGCTCTTACTACAGCCTCGATAGAACCCAGCGAGGATTTGCAAGGAAATAACTTCTAAGCGCTGTCGATACTATATTTCGCCCTAAGAATAATCGCTGGAAAGCAAACGATAAACAGCACACTTTTGCATAAATATACTCATCCTTTTACTTCTCTACACTTATCTATGCTTATCTCGTGCTATTTAGATACACATACTCTCTTCACAATGAAGTGTTTGTGTAGATGCACACACAGACTTCGCTAAGCAATTCCATCAAACCGTCACGCCTAAATACACCTGCTACACAACCTGAAGCATGTCTTAGTCGTTAAATAATAACCTTTCAAGCATATATAATAAATATTATTATGGCAAATGGGCTTAAAGAATGAAATTGTTCTCACAGAAACGTTCGCTTCCACTCGCATTAACAGATTGTGGTACTTTGCCATCTTCAGGCGTAGAAATAGATTGCATAACAGGTCTACGGAGAGTATCTTGAGACAGAACAGAATAAGGTACATAATCAGTATGAGGAAAATCTATCGGCGGCGTTCTACTTTCCAAACTCATGATTGCGTTCTTAGTCGGCGAGCAGCTTGAGGATCAATCAAATAAAATGATAAAGATATTTTATACAAACTCAGACATAGGCTGTAAAGCATACAGCAGAGAATAGGCAGAGTTCTTTGATAGAATCCCGAAATGTATATAATTAGAAGACATGACATCCTAGCTCAAAAAGGACTATACCCAACATATCGCCTTCAAGTCTGAAAAAATATATAGTTCGCTCACTCGCCTACTTACTAACAAAGATTATTTAGTATGAAGTTCAAATTTATCTTCTTTTGTCTAAATGTAGTGACCTCGAATATAAGATTATCTCCTTTTTGAAATTAATAGATTTTAAGCTTCACATTTGGCTATTTACAAAAAAAAGAAGATATTTCTTATCCATTTCGCCAGGCATTGATTCGTCATCTTCCTCTGGTTATAATTTAGTATTTTACTTGGAAAAAATATATTTCAGCCCTAAATAATTAAAGAGGACAAGGAGGATCATTATAAGGTAATAGTCTAGCTATAATCAATAGCCTCTTTATACATAAAACAGTAAATAAATTTCCCTTTGTCAAGAACATCTAATTCTCCTGAGTAAAAGGATAAGCAAATATAGAAACAGAAATAAATTCTAGAGGGTATCTTAATTATTAATTTGAGATAGCTTTCGCCCACAGCGGGATATTCTTATAACAGTGTAAGCAATTATCAATCTTTATCAACGGAATCACTATAGTTGGAAAGACAACTATCTTCGTATGACAACTTTACTCAGAACAACCAATTCTAAGCTTTATACAAGCAAGTGGAACCCCACAAATTAGTACATCAACCTATCTTAAATTGTTCTGAAATAATATAGATAAAAAAATTCACTAAGTATTTACCAGAAAGTGATGAAACTATTGTATATTGCACCTTGAAGAATCCTAGAGTCACCTTAATAACATATAAAATGCTCACATCCTATTTCTCTAAATACAGAGGATAACATTACCCCATGTGAGTATTACCTAATAATTACTAATAATTTAAAAAATAATTCTAATGATTACCTAGATTAAAAAACATGAAAGCAATAAAGCCTCTCCGAATAATTAAGAAGGCTCCTTCTCAGCAGACTTCATAGAATTTCACATAATTTTAATCTGACGATATCACATTTGGGTCAAATATGAACATAATAAAAAAGCTGCAATTAACTTTATCATTTAGATATCGCTGTAAGTACCAAGGACGATCTCTTAATAAAATATGTCACTGTTATCCAGCTTGTGAGAAATATTCTTGCTAGCAAACGCATAAAAAAAGACAATAAAATATACTCGACCATTAAATAAAATGATGAAAGGAAAAATTCTTAAAAAAACATCTTTTGATCAACAAGAAGGTAATTTCTTAAATTATTTCTGTTAGGAATGGAGATTCAGCCTAATTGGATTCAGCAGCTGAACTTTGATTAAATTGAATCCTCAAAATTTTTTTATTCACTTCAGGTTCAAGTAAGCTCACTTCATACACTTCACTCAAATATATAAAATAACATCTTAAGAACAATTGGTAAATACATAATTATAAAAATCCATTGACAAAGATATGATTTTCATCTTAAACCCTACCATTCAAATTTCATCCATTTAAAGAAAGATAAAAGACACAATACAGTGTTTAATCTTAAGAAAAATCCTTGATAGGAATTTAAGAAATTAGAAAAACAAAAGGAAATGGAAGATACTTTATTAACCGGTTTAAACAGAAACAATTTAAGATGAACAATTTGTTAACCCACACATACCACTCACATTTAAAAAACTTGGGCAATTAGACATACTGTAAATCTAATAATTATTGGACAGAGCGAAGTATCACAACAATATAATTAATTACTCTTTGCTGAGCAACTGTAGTTTTTGCAATTAGTAAACGTTAGAAGAGGCCCACAATAATTTACTTCATAAAATTAAAAGATATTCTTTCCTGAAATAAGAGTAAATGATATCATTGATTTCATAAAAGAAATAGCTAGCAAGTCGGACAGGTCTCTTAAAACAATTTTTTGGGATAACTTGAGAGCGCATAGTAATCTAAACTACTGAGAAGTTTCCAGTTTCAAATAACTTTTCTAAAGAGGGTAGATAACCTATATCTTTATGCAAAAGCAAATACTCATATCATATAATATTACTGAAACCGAGAGAAGAATGTAGCATCAATAAAGAAAACATAGACATCACATTGAAAATACACAAAGGAAAATCACAGATTGGATGAGGTATTTTCATTTAATCCTTATACTCCAAACTTCATTCAAAAATTATTTCACCTTAATCATGACATCCTTCATTTCTAAATACACATAGATAACCCCCTGCAGTTGATCATTGGTATAAATAGTTGGCAAATAATTACTTTTAGTTATGAAAAATGAATATTCCAATTTAATACCACTAATGAATTAGAAAATTAATTAAACTATTCATTATTCATTCTTTCATTTCGAAATCTTGCTACTGATCTTTAGGTACGGCTTAATTGAACTTTAGATTTTTCTTTCACATCTACATTCGGATTCCTCTAAGTAACTAAGGAAAGCACCTTCTTTATATGAAGAGCGTTATATATATGTAAGTCCTTAACATTAATAAAATAAGAATTACAGTGATTCATGCTCTTCTTTTCATTGGTTCTTGTCTCATAAAATCTCCTTGGCTGACAAAATATAATTCCTGCCTTGACGTAAATGAGCAAAAGCGACTTTGTCCTCGCTCGATTTCAAATAAAATAAAAGACTCTATAATTTTATAATTTAAATAATCCATGAAATTTTATTTACTAGAGATAAAAGGTTCACCGAGTAGTTAATCGAAAATATCGTCTCTTATAAAAATTTTATCTGAGAATCCTTCTGCTCCTGACTCAATATTTCTAGATTTGTTTGCATCTTTAATTATTTTCTCTAGATATCGAGGATGCAAAGTTCCAAGCACTCCATAGAAGTAAGTTCTGAATGGCAATTATTTATAGTCATCATAGTAATTTAAGAAGCTTAGTATTTACTCATCGGATTTTACATATTTAAAAACATTAGTAAAGGGACGTTGAACTAAATTATATCTGAAGCCTTGATAAGCTATTTTTTCCAGATAGGTAATCTCTTAAAAATCACATAATTATTTTGTCATCTGCAGGTAAAAAAAGACCCTCTAAATTAATTTTAGAAAAACTTTATTACAATGAAATTTTAGATAGGTAATTATATCTTTTTTTAGAGCTAAATTTAAAAGAAAGCTCAGCAAGGTCATGAGGCTTTGTCTATATATGCTTCAGTTTTTGTAAGTAAGTTTCCCTTAAATTAAATTATTCAAAGTTAAGAGCCTTTTAAATTAAATAATGCTTCATGAATCTTACTCAAGATTCTATATGCAATTCAGTTAGACTACTCCTAACTTTCTGTCAGCCTCGTGACAGGAGGATAATTCTATTATCTAATTCCATAATATAAATCATAATCACTATCTAACTAAAGTACTCCTGAAATTCATGAGCTTCTAACTATAATCTTCAATATCTTTTACTCTTTATCTATTTTAAAAAGTCAAAAAATTATTCTATTCCGCAGCAGTCAAAAAATTAGGAGGAATCATCTTTTGCAGTCAAAAATTTAGGAAGCAATCCAAAAATGTTTTATATTATCAAATTGAATTTAATTAATAGCAAGCAGTAGCTCTAAGACATATTATAGATTTATTAGAAATTTTCTTTCAACCACTGAATATATATATTTTACTCCTCTATTTCACACGATTTCATTTGATTCTTCTCTAACACGAGATTTTTATTATTAAATGTTTAATATCTCTTAGATTTTCAAGTTGTTACTCAAATATTTAGTAAACATAAATCATATGATGTCTGAAAGATATATAAAACATACCCTTCTCCTAAATATATTTTTGAACTGCAAAAAATTTCTGGCCTCACTAAATTTTAATATTAGCGTTACTGTCTATATATTTACGTAGGAGAAATAACATTATTTAATGAGTGTAAAAATTTATTAATGAATGCGACTAGGGACCATTTATTTAATTTGGTTTATTTATAATTAAAGTTACATTTCATACAGTGAAGGTAAGAATAAATAGAAAAATAATTATGGTCATGGTAATTATTAGCTATGAATTGAAAGGGACTTCCATTAAAAATAATTTAAGATTCAAATTATTTTTATAAAGAATATGTATCAAGTTAAGGGAGATTTTTACTTTTTTCATGTAACCAAGAAAGATTTAATATATTTCTCTTGAATTAGGTTGAACTCTGGCTCTCATCCTTGAACTAATACTCACCTTCTGGCACTGTAGCTACTCCTAATTTTTTGACTGCGAAAAATCTGGCTCTGAATAATTTGACACTGCAAAGTTTTAAATGTAAGACCTCATTTAGATAAAGTTATTAAAAATCACTTTATTTACCGAATATTATTATTGGAAATTACCAACTGTTGAGCCCAACTCATTAGAAGATAGCTTAAAGAAGAGAAAATAATAATTGGAAGCAGACGCATTGACAGGTTATTTAAAAATGTAGTGTTTTTTGCACCAGACTACCACAACACTAATAGTCAAAAGAAAGGACAAGGACGTGATGAGCCAATGTGCATAATTTACGCAAGATTTACGACGTAGAAGAATTCTTGAACGAAATCAAATGAGATTTGAAATTTTTCTATAAAGAAATTAAGAACTACCTTGCCAAAAACCATGCTTAATAAATAATTCTACAAGACTTTATTTATATACGAAAGGAATTCATGAAATAAAATGACAGTGAACTCTTTAAAAGACAAAAGTTTCGTATTGCAGAAAAGCAATAAAGTTATATGAGTTTAAGGGATTATAAGAAGGAGTTGTTATTGGCCTGCACTTAATCTACCATACAATGGCTCATGAAAAGTTTAGTATATGAACTCATTCCAATTAAACAATTATAGAGAACATCAAATAACTAAACTGGTGCAGTTTACTTCAAGGAGTCCTAAAAGAAATTTTTACCTTTAATTAGAGACGCATAAGATACGCATAAATTCACGAAAAAAGCCATTTTAGAAGATATAAACACGAGATACCAATAATATAAATTGAAGGGAAAGAATGATCGTTACTTTCAATGACATTTTAAACATGTTTTGATCCTCCATACGGAATTACAGCAACTTGCCAACATAAGGATACTTTATTAACCCGATAATTAGGTATTATAATATTCCCGACATGCGCTAATACATTAAGAATTACGATATTATAGAATAGAATTGCGCATATCATTTATGATTTTGGATCTCGTGAACTAAGAGCAAACATAAGAAGTGGAAAAGTTTACTCCCATTAAATTTTTCTAGGCAACACGTCATGGACATATACTTACTAGAAGTGGATTCTAACAGTAAGAAATATTGGATAAAAGAATTAAATATGTAATTCTCAACTCTACATCATGGTTATGGAACTATACTGCACAACAGTAAGTTGCAAACTCTTTCTTGATAAGGAAATGAAAAAGGGAAGATAATAATGTATCTTTAAAAATGAAATTTGCACGCCAAAAATGTCCCTCAAATGTAATAGTACTAAAGTTGCAAGCACTCTGAAAAATACACCAAATGAGTTAGATATGACTTAATATAATAAGAAGTTTGCATACTCAAACGCTCTGAACCCTTTAGAACATATTTGCCAGATAAAATAATTGTGCTCATAGACAATGACAGATTTGGAAAGATTAATGCTGATAAAACCTTTTATCCAATACAGAAACCTATTACAGAATAAAACAGCCTAAAGATGAGTTTGTAGTTAAGTAATTATCTTAAGAAAATTATTTATATTCATACATTATATGTGGGATTAAAAAGAAATTAAAATTTCTCTGTATTGATTTCTTGTAGAATAAAATACATTAGATAACTCAGGGCAGACATTTAAGTAGAATTTTAATTTTAAGAAAAATTTAATTAAGTTTGAGTTTAACTGATTGCCAATGTGCTAATAGTTTATTTAGAATAGAATTTATATGAGCTTTAGGTTTTATGCGGGATGAATTATTCAGATAAGAAAAGCCTTGTTCATTTGTTGATGAATAAAACATAATGAAAAAAAGCTAAGGCAGTTCGAATATAGCAGTCTATTGAGCTCATATCTACTCATAATGAAGCAATAATAATACTATTTCATTTGATGCTGATCAGATGAAAAAGAATTATTTATATTTGAGGGCATTCCTACTTCTACCCCCTTCCTTTAGTAAATTCTAATAGTCTGCTTTGATTGAATCTCCTAATAACCTTCATTAATAATAAATGATGGCTTTATTCATCATCATTGAGTGAATAAATTAGATTGATCATAATTAAAAACAATTCAAAAGCAATTAATAAATTCATTGAACAAAATTCACACATTAAGATGATGGGAATGCAGGTAAAAAACTTCACAGAGGTGTTAGAAAGAGCTTACGATAAAATTCTTGAAAGAACCATCAGTAAGCTTAAAAAAACATAATGGATTGACGAAGAGATTTGCACTATGTTAATAAAGAAAAACTATTTTGATAGCCAAATGTAAGTAATTTTTTATTGTCTTTCAAGAAATTTCACTTCAGTTTATTAAAATTGGCAAGCAAAAGTACAAAGATTATATCGATTTCCTTTTTGGAAAAGAAATCAGTCCTAACTTTTCACGAATGTGATTTTTAACTTCTTTAATTTGTCATAATATAATAGAGAATTAAATTTAAATCGGTGATTGGATAAAATAATAATGAGAATTTGCAACATTTTGGTAGTTGAAATAGCAGATTCATTTTTTATCTGCGGCTTAATCAATAGCTCATAAAAATTAATATAATATTAAATCTCAACAGCAGCAAAGAGATATGATGCCTGCGTTATCGACATTTCAAAGTTCTAAACCTTTAACTGCTGTGTTGTTTTTAACTTTTTACTGAGCGCTCCTTTCCAAAATTTACCAGGATAAATAGTTCTTTATATTTTTCTGAATCTGATGTTGAAATAATTATTTAAATTGGATAAACTTCACAATTTTATTCGCTTTTAATATCTAATTTAAGTGTTTTTTTTAAATTTAATTATCAGCTATAGCTGAAGAATTTTTAGATTTGTGAAAGGTTTGGGTTATTCTAGTAGGGATGAAGAGTTTGAGATCCTTCGCTTAAAATAGAAGAAGCATATAAAAGCCATCATAAAGCAGTAATATGACCTGCCATCAATTCCTATGCTCACAAATGAAGATGTTATTAAAGAATTCATTAGAAGATGGGAAAATCATTAATTTTAGCTATTAACTTCAAAGAATGTATATATCATCTTGTGCTTGTAAAGCAATTGAGTGAAATATCTGAATTTTAGAGCAGATAAAGATCGAAATTCAACTAAAATTGAAGTAATAAAAATGCATTCAAAAATATCTAGGCAACCAATTAATGTAAGATCAGTAAAAATTCAAATTTTCTCTAATTAGATTAAAGTCCTCTTAATAATCTAGTATGAATGATATATCTCTCAACATATGTTTACATTTTAAAAACATCAACTTGCAAATTGAGAGGAGGAGGATTATTCTTTCTTTTCTCAATTAAATTGCGAAACTGAATTTTTAACTGATTCCATGATTAAATTTACCTCTAATAAATTTATTGAAAGTCCACAAATAATTTCATTTCTATTCTTATTACGTACAAGAGGAATAATAAATTTCTCTAAATGAGTAAGGACTCATGATCTTTAAATAAGTCTTCATTTAATAGCTTATTGAACCAATCACTCAAGCAATCTTTAACAATATTTATCTTTTTTCAAATGTTATCTTAAAAGAAATAAGAAGAGAAAGGGAGGGTGAAACAATTGATTAAAGCTTGGTTTAAAAAGCAGTGGACGTGTACATGAGGATAAATTGAATTAAAACCTTAAAAGAAGGTATAATATACTCATATTAAAATATCTATGCTTTAAAATGTAAAAAATTATTGTCCTAATTCAAGCTTATGAAAAGCATTTATTTGATAAACTATTGTAATAGAGATACAAATTTAGTCAATAGTTTTAAGGTTGAATCAAAAAAGAAAGAAAATGAAGTTAGAAATTGATATCTCATATTTCTTATTCAAATCCACTTAAATATTGCCTTTTAATCTTTTTCATTCTTCAACTTTTATTTTAGAATTTCTTTTATTATAGGTTTTAATCCCTCTTTATGCTAACAAAATTGATTGCAAAAGGTTTCTAGAAGATCGTTGATTCTTTTCTATTTATTTGTTAATTTATTATCTCTTTTATCATATGCTCTCCGAGACAAAGAGCTTCTATGAAATAAAGAGCTGCCTATTGATCCATATTTAACCTTCGAGCGACATCTTCGAAAGCTTAGCCTTAATGCACTAAGTATTTCAAGAAGAATAGACTAGGTGCCAAAAATATTCATTTACAGACATCAAAGATAGAGTAGCCAAGCAATCATAGGAATAGTTCCTGTAATAGCTGCTTCTTCAGAGTGTAAAATTACTCCACTAGATAAACAGCTATGAGGAAATTTCTTTTCTCTATTCCTTGAACTAGTAGTTTCCAGACAATTTGAGAAAACTTTAAGAGGCATTCAAAGAGTAGATCATAAGCAAAGGCTATAGAATCATCAATTCCTTCCCTTTCACTACCACAGCTGCAGCTATAAAACGTGATCGAAATATGATGGAGCATCAACTTAAGGCAACAAAACTTTTCGAGTGAATAATAGACTTGTGAAATCAGTTCCAAGAAATTATTCGAGCATGCTTCAATGGAGATGCTAGCTTGGAAGAATCTTGCTTTTCTGCATTTTACCTCTTCATGAATTTTGATTAGACTGACAGTAGCAAAAGACTAAACATGGCAGAACTGCTGGCTGTGTACACTGACATGATTTTAAGTAAGAAATCTCTTAGAGAATAAGAAGAATATAAAGTGCAGTCACATCTAAAGAATGTAGCAGGACTCGTAAAATATCTTGACGAAAAGGATATTTTCATCGATAATTACAAAAGCTATTTGGCTAAGCGCTTGTTGCTCTCAAATTTTGAGCTGAATGAGTTTGAGAAAAGCATAATTTCCTATATCAAGGGTTCTTGCGAACCCAAGTTCACCCAGAAAATTGAGGGCATGCTAATTGATGTCATGCTTTCAAAAGAAGAATTAGAGAAGTATGATATTAGAGGAATTTAATTAAAAATTAATTGCTTTTAAATTGGTTAGAGCAAACCATTTTCAAAAGATATGAACAGAAAATCATAAGGAAGAGGACTCAATGTTTCATTTAAAAATTATACAATTTCTAACTGTATTTCAATTTAATTAATTTTGCTTTACAATTAAGCTTGAAGTTTGACTAATATTTATTGATAATCTTAAAATTCTTATCACATATTCAGAGACGGGAGATGTAGAGACCTGAGTTTAATGATCTTCGTCTGAAGTCACAAGAAGATATAGAGTTTAATGTGACTATCCTAACTGCCAGTCACTGGCCTTCTTACAAATCTTTTAACTTGTTATTGCCTAATGAGCTCGAGCTAAAAATGTAGCACTTCACAGCCTACTATAATGAAAGGTATAGTTAAAGATAACTCAAGTGGCGCTTTTCAATGGGTAATACATCCAATATTAGTATAGGTGCTTTTCTCTTATATATTATATCTAGGTAATGCTGTTATTAGAGCAAAGTTTGAAAAAGAAATTGAACTCCTTGTTGCGACTTCACAGCTTTGCATAATTTTGCTCTTTAATGAAAGAAAGTAGTATAGTTTCAGCAAGATAAGAGACATTCATACATACATTTCTTTAGTTTATAAATTCAATGGATCACTTTTTTAAAAGACATACTGAACCTTGATGACTTGAACTGCGCAAAAACTTTGCGCAGTCTGATGCAGGAGGATAAATATAAGCTGCTCAAAGTAAATGGCCCAGGAGCAAAGTCTTTGAGTGTCTTTCACCCAGAGGACATAATCTTGCTGAATGAGGAATTCAACCCTGATTTGAGAAGGGTGAAGTTCCCTATACCCTCACTAGAAGAAATACCACCAGACGCCTTTTCGTCCGTTGAAAAGGATCGCTCTATTTCTATTGAAGCAGCCATTGTCAGAATCATGAAGGCCCGCCGCAAACTTGATCACACCTAGTTAGTCTAGGAAGTACTATCTAGTTCAAAATATTTCAAGCCAGAATTGTCACAGATCAAGATTAGAATTGAGGCATTGATAGAAAGAGAGTTTATAGAGCGAGACTCTAATGACAGAAGTATATATAACTATATAGCTTGAAGGATCAATTAGATTTATAGAATAAGGAGGAGGCTTTTGTAATTCTAAAGAATTAGAAAGCATTGACAAATTTCCTATTCATTGAAAGTATTGACATATCCATGACTTAATTATTTTTATTCTATGTAAAAATTACCTATTTTTCATCAACATTAAATTTACTACAATTATCATACAAAAGACAGATTTATTTATATACTTATCATCTCCTATCATTTTAGTTCTCTATACTTGAATCAAATTATCCCCAGGAATCTAAGCTAAAGAATGTATATAAGTGCTTAAAGAGTAAAAGTTCTTAATAAATGGCAGTATATATATATAATTATAGAAACAGTAGTTCACAATCAGGAACGAGGTCTTACTTTTTAATATGATGGAATGCAACGAAAAATTTATAATTTTCTTGAGTTTAAAATATATACAACCCTATTATCATTCAGTAATTCATACATGAGTAGTGATTGATCTTATAAGAATTAATGTGGATATTTGTAAAATATATAAGGATTAAAATATTTTAGCAGCGCTTTTTGTAATGGAAGAGTCAACTCTATAAGTGCTGATGACTGTGAGTCTCGCATGCTGCATTATCGCTTTCCTGGTCTTCCAGTTGAGCACAATCTTCGCTCTTAAGGCAGTTCAGTGTAGGATGGACAAACTCTCACTCCTTGTGATCTTCATCTACTGTCTTTGCTTCTTCAATCGCATCATAAACAATTTATCATTGCAAATTTTAAATATAAGACTTTGATTTCATAAACTGGTCGATCTATGAATTCACAGAGCAAGGTAGCCTGAGCGGGGCTACTTAAAAAGACTATGGGCTTAGTTTTATAGAGAAATCAAAAAGATTTTCTTAATATTAATATATTGAAGTTTTGCTACAGGATAAAGCAATTAACTTAGCGATGATGAAAGTTCAAATTAAACACAATATGATCAGACATAAGCTATTAAGTAAGATGAAGCGATACTATGATAGATGAATTGGAGTCTGTAAGATCAGTTAGTGTTGAACTTTAGCTTGAAAAATTATGAGCCTCTTGAGGAAAACTAAGGCAACTATGTAAATGAGAAGGGATTTTAATCTATATCGATTTTATATTTAACATTGATGAGAGTTGAGTAAGAAGCAACGAGCTTAGATCCTATGATAATTTAAGCTTCTCATAATCAAATGATCTCTCCTCACAATCTAGCTAACCAGATGCAGGGGATGGAGATACCTTGGACTAATCAGCCTTGGCTTCTTGGTTGATGCTAGTGGACTTAGTGCTCAGCTTTTGCAATGCTCTTATCTTCTACCTTCTCTATTTCGAGATGCGCTACGTCTACTGCACACTAATTTCAGACTCAGCAGAGGAATACTTAAAGAGGTAGAAGCAACTCTCTTTAAATTTTTCTTTATCCTTTTAAAATGTTGAAACTGTTAAAGTTCAAGTGGATATTCTTGTCGCTTCAGCTTCTATTCTTTGGAGTGCTGACAACCTTGGAAACTCGCAGGTACTACTTTAAGATTAAAGACAAGCAGTTGGATCCAGTGGAGATAGCATTCATAGTCAGCAGGTTTGGAAAGACAATCCTCGATACTGTTGTTCTGAATTATAATATGAACTCATCTCCATATTTTTAAAGTTATGTGCTTAAGACTCTTTGAGATGATAAAATTTTTCATCAAGCAGAAGAGAATGAAGCTACTAGCTTGCTTCAAAGACTACACCTTAAAGCATAAAGTCCTCATTTACTGGATCCACTTCCTCATAACTCTCAACTTGATTGACTCCTTAAATTAAACTCTTTAGTATGTCTTATTATAATTTTGCAATATTAAGGTTTAGGACAGAGTGCTTTAAGCTTTTGGGCATTAAGCGACACAGAGAGCAACTCCTACATAATCTATAGGGTGCTGGAGTACGAACGCTTCGTCTGGTACATCTTCCTTGATTTCTTCAACGCAGAGACCCTGCTCTATCTCTTCTACGCTCAGGCAAAATAAAACGCACCCACTAAACTCAACTCCTTCAAGCGGAAAGTAATCAATGATAATAACTAGAGGATTGGCTAAAGAGCAAACTAAAATACTCAGAACATCAAAGACATCCTGGCTGGCATAGACACTAGCAGCAACTAGTTCTCAATCAACACTGAGAACTTTCTGGGTCTCGATAGCAAGAAATCTTCTATTATATCACTGCGTAAGCTGACGAACAACAGCGGTGCTAGCTCAGCCTTCCATTCTCAATTTTTAGGCTCGAAAAATGGTGGGCAGTAGTAGTCTTTCTTCAAGCGAAATAATTCCCAATTCAAGACTTTCTTGTTTGAGCAGGTCTCTGTAGAATCATTTGCGAATAATAACTTAGATAAGAACACTTTGAGGGAGATGAATAGGGAGGGACTCATGTTCTTACCTGGAGACGGCTACAACATCACCAACTAAAATGAAAGCAACAGCTTCTATCAGCGGCCTTTATAAGTCCCTCATATCTTCGCATCAAAGTCCAACAATAGATATTTCACTTCATAATATAGCTCATATTTATAGTGGAGAGAATGATGACAGCTTGAAGTAGCAAAGTAGCGGCTTTTAAATAGGTGTGGGTGAGATTCAAAGTAATTCAAACTCTATCAAGGAGAGGAGAGCAACCAATCTGTTCTCCTACCTCTTTTGGAACAACAGCCGAGGGAAAGGATCGATTGCAGGTGGTGGCAGCATGGCGAGAGCCTACGGTACCTATAAATTCAACTCTAAGAAGAATCCCACAGTCAACTTTAATTGATTAGTATATTGGGACATAAGAGAATTAGTTTTGAGAACTTAATTGGAGAATAGGAATCGAAGCAAGATTAAGGGCAAGAGCATTCCAATGACCAGGATTAAAGCTTCGTCAATCCAATCTCAGACTTTGATTTCTAGGATGAGGAAGAGGAAAAGAAAAGTCAAAACTTTGATAAGAATAACAGAAATGAAGACAGGGTGGAAGAAAAGAGGAAAATTAAAACTGTATCAAGAGCAGCTTAGAGTTACTAGGCTGTTCTTGGTCAATACACTCAATCTCTTAAATACTTCTGTAGTTCAATATATATAGAAAATATTAATTTAAATCTCAGGTGAGCAGTCAGATCTTCTCTATGATAAATTCGAGCATCAATTCATCAGTACTCATTCAAGATCAAATTAAGGACTCTTAAAATGGTACAACTATGTCCTTCCTCAACACAAATCAAAATGTGCTCTATACAAAGATGACCAACAATGAATAGTATATTGATTACTTACTTATGTTTTACATGAAGACGACAGTAGCTTAAATGGAACTCGCTCTATAGCCAGATCTAAGAAGGCCAGTGACTTTGACTTGCTTAACTGGGGTGACCACTTCGCTTCTAATATCGACAATCAAGCAGAGCAGTATTAAAATCTCCAACTAGATCAATAATTTAGAAATTGTACTATGATTTTGAGTGTTTCCTAGATGATGACGACCCTGAATTAAATTCGAGCCGGCAAACTGTTATTGTTAGACTAACCACTTTATTTTATATCCTCTACATATGAGAAACCTATTTTTTGTATTGTTAGAGAAAGCCAGGAGATGGAATTCGATATATGAAAGTAGTCATTTGAAGGTAACTAAATTAACTATCTATCACAAACTATCTCTCTATGAATTAGCAATTATTTAATCAGAAGGAGAAACTCATCTTATCTATCAAAGTTAAGCAAAACTAATTTCCATTATGAGTTTCAAACTACTTATCTAAATCTTCCCACCCAGTCTGAGTTCTCTAGATCCTAAATAAGCATTTAAAATAAGTGAAAAATAAATAGGAGGCCAGAGTTAAGAGAGTAAAGTTGAATTTTAATTTCGAAATGGATCAAATCCTAGATAACTTATACTTGGGCGATTTGATGGCCGCCCATAACAAGGAGCTACTTCAGAAGGTGGGTATCACTCACATACTCACAGTGGCGAAGGACCACCCTCCAAAGTTCCCCTCTTTCTTCAGCTGCAAGTGGGTGTAAGTGTTGGACCTGCCCTCTACTAATTTGAAGGCGGGCTTCCCAGCGAGCATCAAGTTTATTAAAGACGGAGTGGCCTCCAATAACGGAAATGGGAAGGTATTCGTGCACTGCTTTGCTGGAGTTTCTCGTAGCGCCACTATGGTAATTGCTTACTTAATGCATGAACACGGACTCTCCTATTCAGCCGCCATGAAACTGGTCAAGGCAAAGCGGCCATTTATAAATCCTAATGACGGCTTCAGAAAGCAACTTATTCAATTTGAGAAGGAGCTAAGAAGTTCACAGGCTCAAGAGCAGGCAACTTAAAATGACAAGCAAACCAAGATGATTACTCAAGGCCATTCTATAAATTGAAAAACTCTTTATAAATTGATAATCACTTTACTTTTTAGCTATAAAACCATAAGGCTTCAGCGACTCCCTTCTAACTATCCAGCTTACCCCTCCTCAAATACTTGTTTTTAGACTCTGATTTTATTTAATGTTGCAAATATGGCCAACACCAACAACAGTGTCTATCCTTAATCCCAGAATTTAAAGCTCTCCAAACTACTTTCACACAGTCTTGGAGTTAAGACTTAAACCCAACAGTTGCAATAGCAATAATAATTAGCTTTAAACTTGGCTAAAAAGCAAGAACCCATTTTGAAGTTTGCTCAACTGTCATTAACTCCAGGCTAAGGGGATGCTCAGTCGCGCTCAAAACCTCAACTAAAAATCGAAGTCGAGCAACAAGGAGCAAGGCTAAGAGTATTCCAAAATTAGGATAATAGCTAGGCTGCTGCGTCATCGATGATAAGCAAAGGCCTTAGGACTCGCGCCATGAGCTAGAAGGCAAACTATTCTCATAAGATTGCAGATAACTTAAGCTAATAAGATTAGGGATTACTCATGGGCTCCAAGGCTTATATACAAAGCTAGCTTCAGCAGTATGACGATAAAGGCTCTATGAGAATGTAAAATCCATTAGCCATCATGGCTCATTAATATACTTATGTAAAATATATTACTTCAGGCAATGACATCCACTACAAGGATGAACGAAATAAAGGAACAGATTATGTAAGGTGGCTCCCCATTTAAAGGAGACAAAATGAAAAGTCCAACTACAAATTTGGACTCAAAGACAAAGCTAAGAGAAGATATCAACCCACTCACAAATAAGCAGACGAGCAGCGAGTATACACTCAAGGGCAATTCTTTTAAGTCAAAGTATCAGAAAAGATAGAACTCATTGTTAAACGGTGGTGGTGTTGGTGTCTAGGGTCTCTCTAACTTTAAATAGACTTTTGATCTTGAGTAACTTATAATAATTTTGTTTCTCTCTTTGCTTTAACTCAGCTCTAAGGGTGAGGTTGCAAGAGGATTTGGGAAACTGCCACCCATGAAAATCTAAAAGGCCTTATCAAACTCAGACTATTCTAACAATCTCAACTCTAGGATCCTTGCCTCAGGAATTGGCTTGGGAGCTACTGCATTAGTTTCTAAAAGTGGACAAGTTCTAAAAAGTAACCTTACAGAATCAGGGATAGAGAGCACTAAATATGCGAAGGTGAAAGTTTTGGAGATTGACCCCCTTGAGTAAGGCATCTCAGTTAGCAAGGCCTCTTACAGTTCTTAATTTATTTAAGATCATTTTGACATCAATGAACTTATTAACTGTAAGTATGAAGCTGAATCCTCTGAAGAGCAAAAAGCAAAGTGATATTTTGGAATAGACTGTTAAGGACAGCAGATTCGGCTTGCCCTTGCAGGTCAACCACAGACAACTCATGTGAATATCACTATCCTCATTTTCATTCATAGGTAAGTATCTATAGACTCATCCATGATTTCACTATAGATTTCTTAATTATCCTAACTATCCTTCTCCCTCATCTTTTTTGAGTTGGCAATAGTCAGTTAGATTAAAGAATTTGATTTTCTCTCTCTTTGTAAATTGTTGCAGCTAATTATAAATCCATAATGATGAAATCAAACTAAACAGCTAGCTCCATTATGCGCCAGCCCTTACCCACCAAAAAAGCCCCAAAGGAGATTGCCTCACTCCAAAACTGCCACTCACTCCGAAGCTTGAAGATCATGCCGCTCAGGATGCGAGAGCAGAGACTTTAGAAGGTGTTCTTGAGTCCAAAGTCAAGCCTCTGTCTTGAAAATACTTTTAGAAACTACATCTAAAGATAAATTTTTGTCTTTCCCCATCCACATCAGCAAGCAACAACTACCGATAATTCTAAACATCATCCATGGCTTCGCTAACCTCGCCACCCTCATATTTGAGAGACACTCGCAACAGTCGCTAGCACTCTAGAACCAAAATCAAGGATCAAAAGTCTAAGAGTAAGAATAGAAAAGCAGTTGCAGCTACCTAGAAAATACCCTCGAGGATTCAAGGATAGCCAGTGAATAGCGTAGGCGGAAAGTTGTCGAGGACTGAGAGGGAGATGCTCTCAGAGTTGTAGCTGCATGTGAAGACAAGTTAGAAGGCAGCAGAGTAGATCAAGAAACTTCAGAAGAGCATCAAGCAACAAAGCTAGCAGCTGAAGAACAAGGAGGAGGAGCTGCAGAGGAGGGAGCAGGAAATCAAGGTCATGCGAAGGAACCAGTCCTACAGCCAAAAGCTGTTTCTTCATAAGAAAATCTGACTATATCTTTATAAAGTCTTCAAGATGAGAGGCAGACTTAGAAGTCTAGTCTGAGTAGGGAGAGAGCGGGCAGGTCCTCAGAAAGGCAGGAGAGTCTCTCTCATCGTGGTAGCTTCAAGGAGGAAGTGGGCTCTCACAACACCTCTAGAGTTAGGTTTGCAGACTAGGAAGACTTTGCAAATCGATCCAACAGGTCGATTCAAAGGTCCCAATCCAGAGATGACAGGAGTTTCCATAGCGCCTCGAGAAGCAACAGGAGCTTTAGAAGTGAGAGGAGCAGCCAAAGTAGAGGCTACCTCGAGCCTACTTAGTCAAGTGCTTAGAACAATAAATATGTTAATGCTTATATCCACAATTTTAGAAGAGGAAGCAACTGCAACGGTTAGGAAGTAAGGCCATCCTGATAGACAACAAGTTAAAGAACAGGGAGGTACTGTACTGTCTCCCACGCTCAAAGAGCAGAGACCCACTCGCCTCTTCTCCCCGCCTGGTTATAAAAGAAGGAGCAGCTCCAAGAAAAAGAAGGAGGCCTTGAAATAGTCAATCGTTGAGCAGTAGTCAATCCTCCATCCAGTTCTCTCTCCTAACTCTAAATCCAAGCTCAATATGGTTACCATCCTTTAATGAATTTTTTAATCTCACAGTTCTCAAGAGCAATCTACAAGAGTCACTAGCATTCATAAAATCTCAAGGGGCGCAGATGAAGAAAGAGCTGAAGAGGGAGTTCGCTCACTCCCACCAGTAGTCTTGTTTCTCCCATGATAAGGAGAACAGACTCATGTCCGGAATGAAAGACCTTAGCCCAGTCATTCAAAAATCCTATAGAACGCACTCAGAGGTTCAATCAGGCGCTCAATAGGATAGTCTCCAACCAAAGTTTGCTTTCACCCATGTCCACCAACAGCCATATTCAAACGGAATCTAGATCTCGCATTTGGGAATACTATCACAGGAAATAAATTGATAATTTATTATGAAAAATACTGAGAGCTTGTATCACACCTGTGACATCAATAAGTTGAACAATGAGAACAAGAGCAAGCTCAAGACCTAGAATGGTAAAAATAAATAATATTTTAATGAGCTTGAAAGACTGAGGGAGTTGAGGAAGTTCACTCAAGGAGGGGGATCTAGCTCAAACTTGTTCTCATTGCAGTCGAAGGCTACCAAGTTTAGCCAGAAAAAGCATTTCATGAACTTTGTGTGTGAGACCTGATAGCAGCAGCGACAGCGATTAGGAGGGAGTGGGCAGTTCCACCACCAGTGGAGGAGTCTTCTCCCAATTTTATAAATGAAGAAATATTATATAAGCTTAAGAATTTTTATTATGGCTGTAAAGTTCTCAAAATGATGGTCATTTTTTCAGTTTGATTCGGGCAGGATGGATTATAGTTGCTTATGGTGGATAAGTTAATTTTAATAAATTAAGAGGAGCAGAAAATGCAAGTGAATGTAACTATCCCTAATATTGAGAGAGACTAAGATAAGGATCTTGCCTCCATCGTCCTAGACTCAAACTAAACCACCTCAAGAATCCCTTACTCTGAAGAAACAAAGTTAATCTTATAACTTATTTTAAATAAGCCTTGGAATATATTTCAGAAGAGGAGATGCGGCTCTCCCGTTTGAACTTCTTGATAAATAAGAGAAGGCCTTCGAATCAGTCGCCTAGCCATACCTATCAAACAGAGGTCCCAAATAATCGCAACCCTAACCCACCACCACTTTCGTAAAAGGAAAAGAGCAATAAGGAAAGACTGAACAGGATCATATCAATATGGGTTGAATGGGAGGAGGAGGAGTGAGTGCTTTCAGATCATAGAGAAATTCAAGGACCAGACTTGTTAATGCAGGGGAGAAGATTTACTAAGATCGCTATGACTAATTCGGACTGGATCCCTATCAGGAGGAGAGGACGAAGGAGCTAAAAAACTACCTCAGAAAACGAAAGGAGGAAGTAAAGTTTGAATAACAAGACCACTCAGGCTGTCAGTGATTCATAGTGAATGAATAATATTTCATATCGTTGTTCTTTTTGAGGATTCCCAAAATTTTTCCCTGAGCAGAACAGCACGTTCATGAATTACTCACCCTTTAATAGAAAGAACCACGACATCAACTTCAAGATCCAGGAGTCTAAAGGGAGTTTCTAACTTAATTGCCTAAAAAGAACAAACTTGAGCCTCAACTTCCAAAACGGGAGGCGCTAGGACTGGTCACCAAGGATATAGTATGGAAGAGCCCTTCTAATTTTTTTTCCCCCGTACTTTTTTAAACCCCCCACAAAAATCCCCCCGCTTGAAAAAAATAACCAAAACACTTTTTTCCCCCCGAATTTTTTTTCAATTTTTTTGGGGCCCCCCTTCCTTAAATTTTTCTTAAAAAAAGCAAAACAGCCCAATTTCCTAAACCCCCCAAAAATTTGGGGAAACTTAAAAACCTGAAAAGCCCCCAAAAAAAGGCGATTTAATTTAACTTTCCTTTTTCCCCAAACAAGACCTCTTGGGATAAGATTCCCCAGGTGTGGGATTCTATCAAGGGACAGATATAGCTCGTGCTTATCAAGAGAAAAGAGATATAGGGAATAGGAGCGATGTGCAGTTTGGAACTGTGCCTCGCTTCTTCGAGTTCAAGAATCAACTTAGGCTTAAGGCTGAGTTGCCTCTTTAGTATGAGGAGGAGCACCCACATAACATAAATCAAAGATTCAACCGCAATCTTTTCAGAGATAAAGACGAGAATGAGCTAGCTTAGATTCTAGAGTAAGGCTCTAAAAGGATGCCTTACGGTCCAAGAGACACTACTAACATTTCGATCCCAGGACCTGGAGCTTATGACCCAAATGAGACTTTCAATAAGGAGGGGTCACATTCTCGCATCAGATCAGTTAGACTAGAGATGTTTAAGAACCAGGCTGCTGACTTAGGAAACGGGAAGGGTTTGAAGATGCAAGACAGATTTGAACACACCAAGAAGGCCTATGTGAAAGAGTGGAGCACAGACCACAGAGGGAAGGACTCACAAGGGCCGGGCAAGTACGATGTGGCAGACCTTAGTGCTGTCAAACCCTTGAAAAATATTAAGATTCCACTTTAAGACAGAGGGCTTTTGAAAATCAAAGACTTATAATGAATGTAAATAATGAATGGATTATGAATCAAGAAGGATCTGTCTCCTAGTCCAGTATCCTATAACGTAACGTTCGATATGGTTTTGAATGCTTTTAATCAATATACACTCGCTTATGCACATTTTAAGATGCTCCTCTCCATCCTTACAAAGACTTACTGTTTATTTAGTTTATAAAAGACCCAACAGATAATCACCAAAGCAATCGTAGTTTAAGCACTTCGAGAAGCATAAAAAACTCATTCAAATATCTTCTACGAGTTTTATTTGAAGCAGAGCAGAGCTGAATCAGCATCTGCTGTAAGTAAAGATCAAGGGAGGCCTGATGCCAAAGACCGACAGGAACTTCGACATTATGAGATTTCAAAGCTAGCACATCAAGCTTTTGGAGAAAGGATTAAATGTTTGATTATCAATTTATCTATATAAACTTTCTTATAATTATACAAACCATAACCCATACTTAACAACTTATATAATCATATCAATCCTTCAACAATAAACAACTTCTCTTAATTCTACAATTTCAACTAGGCTTTAAAGTTTTGATCTCTAGGTCGTGGACATCCGCTTTTGAGAGGAGCGAATAGGGGTACTTGTCTTTCCTCTTCAGGAATCTAATTCCATTCGAGAACTCGTTATCAAAAGTAGTGCATAAAATTATAAACACACATTCTTTGCTTTGTGAAAGTAGACTTCTTAAGCTCGTTGTTTATCTCGTTAAAAAGAGCGTAAATAAATTAAACTTTTTACTTTTCGTTCAAGTCCTGTCTTAAAAACTGAACTTGCTTCTCGGGTAGGATCATCTCGCTGTTGTAAATCTATAATCGACAATAAGTGTGAATGAATTAAAAAAGCAAAAATTGTGTATGTATGTGTGTTTATTCTTACTATCCGATTCTGAGCTAGATCTGCCTGCGAATTGAACTTGCGCTTCTCATCTTGCAAACGCTGAAACTTCTTCAGGAATTGCCTCACAACTCAAAACAAATTGGAATGCATAGTTGCAGCTTTATTATTAACTGGGTCTGATTGTTACTCAATCCTGCTGTCTGAGAGTTTGGGATCTCCATCTACCGTGCCTGAAAGAATAAATACAAAAACTGATCCTGATTGGATCACCTCACTCGGAAACAAACACACCTTCGAAATTATTTTCATTCATGAAATGAAGATTATAAATTTGCTTTGGCTTGCTAAGCCTCATAGTCACAGACTCAATTCTCTCTTTCTTGGTTGGCTTATTCACCTCAGCTTTCTTATCTCTCTACTCCCCGTAGATTAGCTATGAGTCAGATCTTTGCATCCTTTTATCTCCTCTCTAAGAAGAGAATCGATAAAAATTTAGGAATTTTATTTAAAATTTAAGTTAATCCCTTCTTTGTTTCTGTTCGCTTCTTGGGGGAGACTGGATTAGAAATATATTTCTGCGCTCTTACTGAGGTCTTAGAAGGCGAAGGCAAAAGCACTTTCCTAACTGAGCCTTGTGCAGTGGTCACTCTCTGAGTAACCCTCCTCGAGAAGAAGTCTTAATCCTCATCTTAAATCTTGAGTGCCCCATTCGTTTCTTAGAAAAAGAGAGTTTATATAACTTTAGTTTCAATGGGTCTAGACTTGCTAGCGCCAAGCCTAGGTGCGAAAAGCCGTGAGGTCTTTGAGTTTGTGAATTTGTTTGCATGGAAGCTCTTTGGACTAATGTAGCCCTCTGATGAAGTTTGAGTGTAGAGGGAAGTTAAGACTCCCTCTCCTCCCTCTAATCTCCTCCTGTTATTTTTACCCCTCCTCCTGTTTAGATTCTCCTCTATCTGCATCTTATTAAATAATATAATTACTTTAAGATAAGATATAAAGCTTTATGTCAATCTTGAGCTCGAGCGACTCCTGCGTTTTATAGAACTTATTCAGGTCTTGGAGTCTGCGAGTTGTCATGCACAATGCCTAAAATAGAAGTAAGTCATTATAACACCACATTCATTTTGATAGTTCAAGTAATTACAATATCTCCATTCCTTCCTCTCCTCTCATAGTTCACTTACACTTTATCTTTGCTTTTCTATCTGTTCCTTCTTCTACTTCTGAGACTCTATGTACTTGTTGCACTTCACAAATTATAGAAAATATAAGAATATAAGAACGATATTAATTATAGGATGCTATTTTTTGACTTTTCCTATAGAGCCAGAATTGGATTTAATATGTGTGAGTGAGTTACCTTGAAGGTGTGGAGTTGGAGGAGGAGATAGCGCTGATCAGCCAATTTGATAATTTGGTGTTGCTGGCTAATCTACAGCTGTTTCAGGCGCTCGTACTTCGCATCTTCACTCATTTGAGGGTCCTGCAATATCGCTTGCTCCTAACTCTGGTATTTCCCACTCACCCGCTCGCTCTCACTCTGCAAAAGTTATACTGATACTATAATATAGAGCTCTGCGTTTATTTTTTATATTTGAAGTTGGAGTGACTCTCTGAGAGACTGAGCAGAAGCGGAGGTG
Source organism: Tetmemena sp. SeJ-2015 (assembly GCA_027382625.1). Classification (NCBI taxonomy): domain Eukaryota; phylum Ciliophora; class Spirotrichea; order Sporadotrichida; family Oxytrichidae; genus Tetmemena; species Tetmemena sp. SeJ-2015. The sequence continues at coordinate 86,465 of JAJKFJ010022697.1, read as the reverse complement.
GTGGAGGCGCTGGGTAGCAGTTGAGCTGGCAGACATTGAATTTTCTCTAATAGCTCAAGCATCTGCAATTAGTTACACAAAAAATATTAAAATAATTTGTGTTATCTTAGTTTATATTGAAATCAGAGAATAAAGTAGAAAGTTTATAGTTTTCGCCTCTTATAGTATATTTAAATTCCCAAAATTAATTAATGCACATCATAGACTATTATGCATAAATAAATTATCCACAATTATGCACGATTTTGTAAGTGGGTTGATGAAATTTAATAAGATCAAATAAATGTGCAGTGGTAATCCATAAAAACAAAATAAACAAATAAAGCATTTATAATAACTTTTTAGGTAATGTGAGAAGTTTATAAGTTCAAAATAAATAATAGTTTAATGGGAGCACTGTGCTGCACAACTCAGGGCCAGAGTGAGGGTTTCATAGTCCCTCCCCTCACTGGGGAAAACGACCACTCAATAAGCGCCATTGATCTGGCGCGCTCGCACCCCGATCGATGGCATCACTACCAACTCTCAAGCTCAGAGCATATCTACTTCCATGAGCACCAACTTGTAATGTGCAATATGAGTTCGACCATTTCTAAAAATTTGATTTTAACTTGAGCAGATTGAATCCAACTAGAGAATAGGATGGATCTGCGATGGGGGTAAAGCTCCCTTCAACGGCTGTTTCAGCGGCATCACCGACTTTCACCAGAGCGATAAGCTGGGATTGCAGGGGTGGGTGTGCTGGTAGTGCCACTGGGACTTTTGCGAAAACTGCCTCCGCGCAGCCAAGTACATTGACAAAGTTAACAAGCAGAGAGAGCGACTCTAGAATATAGCCGGTGTTAAGTCCCGGGGAGTACTAGCTCGCTAAGCCTCCTTACGCCTCCAAAATGACATAGAAGGATACAATATCATTCTTTAGCTAGGTTTTAAATAGATTTTATAATGACAGTAGTAGTAAAGCAAATAGTAATAACAAGAATGAAGGTGAAGAGGCTGCACAGTTTGAATAAATGCAACAGCCCTAACCTTGAGGATTGTCAGATCCTTCTGAGCGCACTGCAAAGTGAACCAGGTTTATACCTTGACAGTATCGCACTCTTTTTTAAGGTATAAGAGAGAGTGCACAATTCAATTCAGCTTTCGAAAATTTAAAGCAACAAGACGTGCAGTAAAATTTATTAACTCATCATTGATAAAAAATGAATTTCACTAGTTTATAACTATTCTAAGCTCTAAAGAGAGTAATAGGATTTTGGTATACGTATTCTCAATGAAATAATCCTACAATCAAAGTAATATCGCAGGAATCAATTAAATATATCTCCTAATTGACAAATGAAATCTTATTTAGGAATATCATCGATGTCATATTATTTTTTCTCTCCTTAGTTTTGAGGCATTCTGATCCACCTCTTATTAGCTTCTGTAAGCACAAGGGCAGCAATTTCTTTCATTATACATATAATTTAGCAACAATTATTATTATTTTTTCAAAGTTAGTTTTGCTCTATTGAGGAAGATCAATTTGGCGACCTCCTCTGATTTGATTGCATCCCAGATCCCGTCACTTGCCAATACTATCCCACAAGGTTTGCTCTTAATATTTTCTGGTTTCCCTTCTATGTTGTTACTTGAGTTAACATTTTACTGCGTCTAGTTTGGCTTCAAGTTTTGATAGTTCTAATTTTCATTTATCTGGTGCGTACTTTGCAATTAGTCTAGGGCTATGATTTCAATGTCGGGATCTGCAATCACTCCCAAGCCTTTTGCTACAGTGTCACCTAGAGACCTAGACATTGCAAGACCTGGAAGGTCTAAAGTTTGAGACCACACTCTGTAAGCTGCGTCCTTGAATAGCTCAGGATCCTGAGTCACCATTTCTTTAAAACGCTCTGGCACTTAGCCTACCCGCCCCTTGAACTTAGTCTCTATCCTAAGCTTCTCCTCGGGATGATTAGGCTTATGAAACATATCGAGTATAAACAAGTAGTGCTATACATTTATGGTCCACAGTTGAGAATAGGACTTCAGGCTATGGTTGTGCTATCTTACTCGAAGGGCACTCACTTATCAGTATACACCTAGAGTCTCCGCAATTCGCAGTGATGACGAACTGATTTCTGCAAACAATAGCCATTATGAGAGTGCTGCCACTCAGCTGCACATCAAACTGCTTTTGAGTTTCAATCTGCTTAGACAGAGACTTAAAAGTCTTTACGAGCACTTTCTAGATAAGATCTTTGAAAAGATCTATGAGATGAGGAGGCAGAGGACTAGAGTTGGCTTGAGAGTTTAAATTTTGGTGTTATGGAGTGTGCTAGCTAGGATTAGAAAGAGACTCTATGTGAAAAGGAGTAATGAACAAATTTGTCGAGGGTGAGGAGGGGATGTTCTGTAATCTTTGACTCTACTGATGAATGGCTGGGTCTATTATCTGAAAGATGCTATCAAAGTTCCTCTACGACATCTGACCCCTCAAAGATCTAAATTCTAATATACCATACAACTATTTTGTTCAGAAATATTAAGTTCGGCATATTCTTTTATCTTCGAATTCAAAAAGCTGAACTAGAGTTTTCTTAATAAGTTTTGATACCAGGTGGCCGTTATTCCCATGCCCATCTGCTACAGCCAATAGGTACACATCCTCTTGGCCAGAGAGATTTTTCTAAACTATCAATCTATCCTGGTTTACTTTGGCATGCTATGAAGAACTCCCTTTCTGGGACTGCCATCCAAGTTCCAAAAGCTTCCTGCTACTATCAAGGTTAATATATTTTATGTTATAATCAGAAGTTTTCTTGAGTCTATCCATTTATTTCGCTTCCTCAGCTAATATCTTGCCTGAGTATATGACATTCCCCTTCGCTAGGTTGAAAATACTGTCTTTTGCTAAATTTTGGATTGGGTTCTTACTACGAGTCGAAAGTTAATTCGGCTGGTCAATAGTCCTCTCATAGACCCTTGGCTCTATTATAAAGTTGTCCTCTTTTATAGTGACTAGGCTCTTTAGATGCTCATGCTCAAAGAATAAATCAACTTTATCTTATAATTGTAAATGCTGAGCATACCTTTGCTTTTGCTTTCTTCGATCCATGGAGTAGTATATCTGCTTGTTATCATGCTACCTCAGTGGCGTGGTTCTCTCTGACTCACTTTCTTTAAAACCCTTTGCTAGAAATATGTTCTTTAACAAAATGAATAATCAAATTTTTGCTTGGTTGTGCTAACTCCCTGAACTAAAACTGCTTGTCATTCAAAGAGGCGTGGCTTCGATCCACAGAGTCTAACTTCTGGTTGAGCACACTCACGCTTCTAATAGTAGAGCCTTACGCCTCTCAAAAATAAGTAACCTTAATTGTTGAACTCTCTGCTTCTCTGATAGTTGCCACTGAATTAATTGTATGCTATGTAGGCGTTTGTTAGAGCTGGGAATATGACATCCACATCCTGCTGCTGCTCTTAACTTTGCTACCCTAACCTCTGAGGATTCTGATTTTGCTACACTTGATTCCTGTCAAGCAACTTAACCAAAAAATCTAATTTCGTTGAAACTTGGTGAGTGTCTTTTCTGTTGTCTTTTGATTTTGCAGTCTTCTTTCCAATACCTTCTTCACTCTATAAAAAAGAATAACTATATTCATTAAAAATATGTATCTCTCGGTTTCTAGTCTTCGTTATTTCTATTCTGATGATCTTGTGGACTCATGAAAGCTCCATGATGCAGTGTTATCTAATTTAGATCCAGTTTAATTTTGCTTAGTTGCTGCTTTGGCGTGAAATATTTATCTTTAAAAATGCAATCTTCTCTTTTATAATGTGATGAAATATTTGCTTGCGAGGCTTTGCTTTTCCTCCTATTGGATTTTATTGTGTGATAGTAGATCCTCTCCGATTCCTAATATTTCTCCTATTTTAGCTTTGTCTGCTTAAATAGTTATATCTTAAATATATGCTTGGAATTGGCTAATCGTTGGTTTGGGAGCAATAACTTGACCATTTCCAAAATGAGCCACACAAATTATACAAATAATCTTCATTACATAATTAATCTCAAGCCTCTTTAATCTTATCGCTTGGGAGTTATGAGTTGAACTGCTCATTTAAATTCAAAGTCTAATGATGCTACAAAGGTTAATTGACCGCTTAAGTAGCCGCTTCCTGCAGAGAAACTAGCTTCTGAGGTCTGAGCTACTATCAATTCGTTTGGGATTGAGCGTAAGGGCTTTTATCCACATCTTCTTATGTTGAGGACATTCTTCTTTGAATCCTCATAAATAAAATACTTTTCATAAACTCATCTATTAAATATCCTGTGATCGTTAGATCTCATGCGCGCATGCTTCATTTGAAGATTGTTAGTATTCTACTCTTATGAGTTGCTATTTTTGGTGATCATAAGCAGCTTATCAGGCTACTGATTTTACATGAGAGCAGCTGCGTTTGCCAAATTTATCTTGGAGCCGATCTTATGTGGAGCCATATTTTCAAACTGACTTCTGCTCTCAGCATTTGCGTGTTTATTAAAGAAAGCGCTTGACTTTTATTGACTGGGGATGCTATTCAAGGTCAAAATTGTCCCAATTGTAGCCCCATTAAGCTAAAATAAAAAACCTAAAAATGATATCTGATTAAGAGAATGAAAGCTGAGTAGTTTAACCTGGAAACATTAGTAATAACTTTTCTTTCTTTTTTATTAGATTTTTTATTCCTCACCCTCAAATACTATAACAAAATAGACGTAATAGATCTTGATTTTACTATCTCAGAGTTTTAACTTAAAAAGATCATCATAAGAATAGATTTTTACTTTCAACAATTTTTCTTAAGATTTCGATATTCATGATAAGAAGTGGCTTCTAAGGAATTTGCGAATGAGATTTCAAAGTTTACTCCTCTACAGGTAGAGAATGCTTGTCAACTATCTATTAGAGACTGAAGCTACTTTTTAGAGTTGCGTCGTTTGCTTTCTTGGAGAAGGGATTAAGGGAGGAGTGAAAGTGAGGCGTGCAATTCTCAGACTAGATCTCATCATAATAGTGCTTCTGAGGCTAATTTTAATAAGGAGTCTGTGACATGTGAGATTTTATAAAAAAATATAAATGACATTATGGACTTTTCAAGATATATTATTGTTATTCCTTTCCTGCAAAACCGAATGCTATTGCGAATTTTGAGTGTGCTTTAAAGAGCTGGATTTGTAAAAAGCTTGCTTATTTCTAGATTCGTGGTTGGATCTTTAGTTCGCTTAATCCTTGATCACGACCGATTCCACTTCACTCAATCTAATAGACATATATGATAACTCATTTTATCAATCTGTAAGGCTGATCATTCTCTTTCTCAAATCCCACCATAACTGGCTGTTGATAGTAAGAAGGACTTGAGATTATTTGAGGCTGCGTTAGATACTAGGACTCTTAATCGAGAGTGAGTTGCCACTCCTGATTCTGCCTCTATTGCTGGACTATAAGCTGCTGTTGATGCTATACTTACTGCATTTTTAAAAATTAAATTTTAATGTCGTTAATTTAACAATGATACCCTCCCACACCACTTACTTCACTCTATACTATTTAGACTATAAAGGAACAATGGTTTATTAATATATAAGAGTTAAAGGGACGGCAGTTTCAAAGGACAATCTGTAACTTGTAGTGGGTTTTTAATTTGTATCTGAGGCAAAGGGCACGTCTTGTAAAATGTAGAAATGAGCAGCCCCCACAAAATTAAGACAATCTCAAACTCAGCCGTCTCTTTCCTATTCTCACTTCCCACCCGCATTCAAATACTTTGCATATTATTGGCTGCTAATTGAAACTTTGTTTGTTTAAGGCCGGAATCTGCACTCTGGGTCGAGAGTCGCCGCTTGCTTGTTAATCTTCGCCTTCTTTGTAAAAAGCAAAGTGAAATTTTTTAAGTTCATTATATCTTTGATGCTTGCATAACCTCATGTTCCTTATTGAGGAACTTAAAGAGCTAGTTTTCTCCTACTTTTTCGCCAGAAAGGCCCCTGGCCGATCGGACACTTTAGGCCATTTTTACTGAAACCTCATTCAAATATGGCTATAGTAATATGTTAATGCAAGTTTACACAAAGATTAAAATATAACTCGTAGGATGAAAGTGTTTCAAGAAAACTTAATATAGGAGGGACAGATTAAATTACCTTAAAAGTTTAAGAACACGAGGGATTAAGCTTGGATTCCCTTTTTGGAGGTCCCAGTAGTAAATTCCTTTGCTCTACATTTAGCTTGGAAATATACTTTGTTAAATATAATTAGAAGCCCTTAAAGTCAAGGACTAGCTTAAATTACAAATTATACGAAAATGAGAAGAAAAAGATTTGTTACAGCTGCTTGGACACAAAATTATTCAGAAACTCTGCAAGAATAGATATTTCGTGCTAGTCTAGACTCCTACAGCCCAAATTTTAGAAAGTTATGATTCCATCCATATCAGTATCCATTTTGGTAAACAGGTCTTTAATTTTTTACTCTCTGAGCCTATCGATAAGCTCATTTGAAATATCTGAAATCAATTTTGCCTCCTTGATTCTTTAATCCACTTTATGGTTCTTATTGATGATCTCCAAAAATTACGAAAAATATACAGGCATTTAAAACCAACTGTCTTTTGGCAGAAATTTCTCTAGAAAGCTCATACAATTAACTTGACTTCAGATTTCCCTCAACTGTTCTTCCTTTAGAGTTGAGTCTCGATTCTTAATTAAGTTAATCCATATTCGCGAATGAAGCATCAGAGCTACCAAGCTTTTCATTGTAAAGTCTTTCATAGAATCTCTCTTTCGATTCGTTTCTTCTTTGTGCATCAACTTTTTCTTCCACCCTTAGACTGAGTTTCGAGAGAGACTTAGATCTTTGATGCATACTTTCCTTTAGTTCTTTATACTCCTTTTCATGAATTCGCTTAATAGAGGCTTCTCTATGAGATGCGTCTTCATATAAACTCTTAAAGAGAACGAAATTATTTCCTGAGCCTTTGATTGGAGTAGAGTCTTTTCCCAAACCAGAAACATCATTCCTACTTTCTGAAGCTTGGCGACTCCGACTTCTTTTCCTCTCCGCCATTTATTTGGTTAATTCGCCTAGCTAAGGCTTCAAAGTTATCTCTCTATTTAGACTCTGATCTTTCTCTTCTTTCAACTCTTTCAGGTTTCGATCATAAACTTTCCTAAATTAGATGAGTCTATCCTCAGGTAGCTGAAACTCTCTATGAGACACCATATATCGAGATTTCTTATCAAGCTAAGGGCTGAAAGTAGAATGCTTAAGCTCATCTTGCTTGATTTCATTTTCTCTATCATCAATGCGTTTCTATAGGTTAAGCATTTTGACTATGCTTTGATCATACAACCTTCGAAAAGTATCTTCTCGACTGGTTACACTCCCACCTACGCCGGCGGTGTTATTCATACTACTCTCTATATTTCTTGATTTGCCCTTACTCTTAGCCCCTCTTTAAGTAAAGTTGGCGCCTAAGTTTCTCTCTGTTTTACAACTGCCTTTGTCAGATATTCCTTCATTTGCCTTTATATACTTCTTATACTTTTCAGCCTGCTCTCTTTGAAGCTTCGACAGCTTTTGCTTCTGAATGCTTGCAAGCTAATGCAGCCTGTCATGCACTGAGTAACTGTGTGCCTAGGTTGATGGTGACTTGAAGGGGGATGGGTTAGCTTGCAAAATCTCACCTTCTTCCAAGTTATTCTCTTGATTAGCATTTCTCTTTGAGGGTGAAGTAAATTCATCCATTTAAAGAGTCTAAGTATTTTCAAATTAGGGATTCACTCTCTTCTGTCCCTTCTTCACTTTATTAGCTGAAAACATCGCCTTTCTGTTCTTAGTGGCCATCTGAGCACTCTTCTTATCAATTTGAGGTTGAAAAGTGCAATCTTAGAATTTGAGAGCCTGGCATCCATATTCGGAGCTGTAGTCTTAGATAAAGCGCTTCTTCCTGTCAGACATAGTTTCATTTCGAGTGTCCATGTCGAAGATTTACTACAGTCTCTCTATAGTGCAGTTCTTCACCCGTGATTTAGACTATACAAATAGGTAAGACGAAGCAAGATTTAAATTAAAGGAAGACTGTCTTGATGAGAGTTTTTGAGAAGTGCTATTATCCGTTTTGAATTGCTAGAGATTTCTGGATGAGTATCTTTAATGCTCCTGCTAATAGATGTATATATGCCCAGAAGGAATTTGGTGTTGAGATTAAAAATAAATGGGATCTCAATTGCAAATAAAGAATTGATTCCTATGGTACATACTAGATTTCTCTTTGTGAATGGTCATCAGTGATAGGAGTTTGTAAGTCTATCTGTATCTTCTCTATGTTCTAATTTTCCCTTTAGTTGAAAGAACCCATAGACATTTAATTAATGACTATGCTTACAAATATTTTTAAGACATGAAATCTTCATTCTCAGAGATCTCTTCCTACTGATCGCCTTCCTCAAGCATGATGGGCCGAACTTATTAGGTCTGCATCTTAGGGCTGCTTAAGCTCTGATGAGTAGAAAACTATTGACATTCGTCAGTTGGCTACCACTAACCTTGCAAATTGTCCAAGTGCTATTCAGTTGATTCTACTGCCTTTCCTAGTTTTTACTATTGGGAAAGTGTCTCCTGCAAATGAAATACTAAAGAAAAAAACAAATTTGTCTATTTTAGTAAATATATCTATGATAAAGGAAGGAAGGTCTACTGGAAGTTGAGGTTGTTTTTCTGCACAAAATCAGTAGTTATCTATTTGATCGACTCAAAATCATCTTTAAATAGCACAATTTGATCGCTTAAGCCTTCCCCGATTTCGATATTATAAAACCTTTACTTTAAATTAAAATCATAGTAATATATAAGATCTTCCTTTTCGGTGGTGAGATTTATGTGGCTGAGATCATAGTTGTATAATAAATAAATGAAAAGTAAAATGAGCAGAGCGCTTTGAATCTTTTAGCTTACTGAGTGAATGACTTGCTTTGAAAAGATGCTAGCCACCACTTAGGAGATAATGTTTCAAAGTTCTCTGTTTACAATTCAGCCTGCCATACTCTAATCTCTCAAGATAATGAAAGGATGCAAGTCAATTGGCTCGCTACATAATTTGATAAGTCATTTTCAGATTAGGTTGCGGTCAGTGACAAGATCTTTCATTTTGAGATAATTAAGACGAAAGGCAATCCATTTGAGGAGAGAGGTTGAGTTTTGAAGCAATTCAATATAAATTGATAATTTAAATGTATATCTCTATCTTTATTTCCATATTGATGAATGATGAAAATCCACTGTCTATAATGAAGCTTAGCTTACATGTTAGCTACAGTTCGACACTTGGACTGAAACATTTCAAAACTCCCACTCTCTTCCTCAGATTCCATTTAATTAAGTCCCACAAGCTTGCCCTATTTAATAAGGAATAAGTGAGATTACCAATCGTTATGTTTATTATGACTACCACCCTGTGATGAAGGGGATTCTATATTCACATCGGGAAATCGATGACGAATAAGATACTTTTAAAAATGCGCATCTTAAAATAATTGTCTTTTTTAAAAGAGGCTAGGAAAAATGGAATAATGGTCTGAGGACAAACTTTTTTAGATATTAAATAGACGTTAGACTGACTCACTTTAAATTTGCTCGTTCACTTTGATTAGAATTTTTGAATTTAAAAGTGCGCACGCTAGCAAACCTCTGACTCAATAGAATATTCGATCATAGTAAATAAGTAGGGTGATTAAGAATTCGTCGTAAATAAGAGCCTTCGACGCCTCTATATATTATAATCTATTAAATTGCAATCATTAATTAATACTCGCATGACTCAAGAGACCTCCACTACTAACTCTAGCTCCACTCAGAGAACTATTTTCCCAGCACTCCAATCATTAAGAACAAAATATTATATCTCATTTTAATCAAGCTCTTTCGTCCAGCCTATGAGGAGACCAGCTGCTGGCTCACTGAGTGTGGAGAGCAATCTCTCCGGGCCTAGAACTGAGGGCAACTTAATTGAGACCGCTCCCCGCACACCTCTCACTCCCTACCTCAGGTACGCATTCACAAAATATAAGCACTTGAGTAATCCTCACTTATAGAATATTAATTTGTGGATTACCCCAAATTGAAACTTGTATTGAATTTTATTTAGGCCTCAATGCGGTCAGAAGAAAAATAAGTTGAGTGCTGCATAGGCTGGCCTCACTCTCCCCAAGTCGCACAACCAATTCAATTAGAACCACCTTAACCAGAGCCTCTCATCCCTCTGCTCCACTGAAGCTGGCGACTCCGACCATTCCTCAACCTCCACTTAAACTACACATGCTAAATCTGATTCTCTCATATGCATTCTTCACTTTTTAGTTTAAGAGGAGGGTGAGTTCGTGAGCTGGCAGAGTATTTTGACTGCTCTGCAACCTAACGACATGATGGGCGCTAATTAACTCTAGTGGGTCCAAAACCATAATTTCTTGGAGTCGCAGTTTGAGGCGGCGCCCAGCAGCCTGACGACCACCTTCTACGAGTCGCCCATCAAGAGCTTCCTTTACCCTAATGGCTTCGCCCTCGAGCAAGCCTCCTCCTTCCCGGAGAGCTACACTAACCAGAAATAACTATCCTCTATAACACTAGAATCATAATTGATGATTTTCAGATAGCGAGAATTATTTTATTAGAATGAAGAGCGGCCAGCTCGCCAAGATTAAGCGAGCATTTTAACTTAGCCTGATTTGCGGATGGCGCTCTAATAAATATATAATATTCTTCGACTCTATTCAGGTTAGAAAATTTTAAATCTTTGCTTTTAATTTAGATATAAATTTTCTTTAAGAATATATATGAAGGACTTTATTTTTATAGTTCTTCGATTATTATCACTACAAGTTATTTGAACTAGAATTGCTTTAATTTATGTTCTGCTGTTTTTGAAATGGTTATGATGAATAATCACCTACCCCCTAACTACCTATAGTAATGACTCTACCTATATCACTAGTAAACACCATCAATTAGATAACAACCTCATCCTAACAATGGGCTTCAAGCCCACCACCAAGGCCCCCCCGCAGTAACTTGCAGGCAGCCAATTAAATCTACCTCACTCTTATAGATCAAATATAATAATATAAAACTCTATTATATCATTTATCTATTTATAGATTGTTTAGCATTAGTTTTAATTTTGAATAAGACTTTTTACACATAAACCACCACTTTATATATAAACCTTCTCTCTACCTCGTAAATCAATGCATATAATTTATGCTTATAAAAAATTCATTATTTTACTTGTGTTTGGTTTATGTGTTTTTAGTTTGCTGTCATTTTTCTTTTAAATAAAATAGAGATTATATATTTCATTTTTAATATTGCTCAATCAAAACAAAAATAAAAAAACAAAAAATATTTTTCATTAAATATAAAAATTATTAAAATATTTTTATTTAATTTTCAATTGTGTCCATATTTATAAGCTCTTAATCCAATATTCTTAATCCCAGTCATTGAGTGGCGATTTCAATCCTCCTACTTCTCTAAAAGACTACTTCTTCTAACTTAATAAACAACAACTAGCACCTAACAAGTTCCAAATTTTATACATATAAATTAATTTATTATATTTTCTATTTCTCTGGTACTCAATAGTCTCTCCGACTGGGCGTGTCACTCACCATCCCTCACAAACACGCTTTAAAATAAAAACAATAAATTTGTTGTAATAAATTTTTTAGTTATTTTTATGCTTATAAGGTTATCTACAGCCAGAGAAAAAACGATAAGTGGGAGTGTCGAGTAGGGGAGAGGTCACAGAAAATAATTAAAAACTAATAGCAAAGAGCAAATAACAGGGAGAGACTTAAAACGCACAAAAGGGAGAATTGCAATTTATCATAATTCTAGCCACTAAACGATTCTCAAAATGGAGCTTCTTAAATCTACACACAACCCTCTTTAAAAATATAAATATCTTTTCAAAAGTATTTTAATGTAAAATAGTATTGTTATCTTTCTATGATCACTTCTTCAAATTTAGACAAATTTATAAATCCTGGCAAAAGAGAATAGAGGTTGTAGGAATGGTGATATCTTAATTAATATCTCTTTTTTTTAAGAGTATAGCAATTTTTAAGAGTCTTTTGGGAGGTACAGAGCAAGATATTTATGATCACTGAGAAATAATTAAAACATAAAATATGAAAAGATATATAACTTTATTTATTTTTATAGTTATTGGCCACTGAGTCTTGCAGTAATAATAAAAACTCTTATAATTTAACTTGGATCCTAATCATTATTAGAGCACGCAAGAGCGAACTATTATTACTATCTGCGACTAATTAGTCCAAGATGTTAACCCACCGCACCCTCCCATCCTAAGCAAAGATTCCAAATTTACTCAAATCCCACTTTAAGTCATCCAATCGGCATTTCAAGAACAAATTAAAGCTGTTTTAGAGCAAAACACCATCATAATCCTAGATTCAAGCACTCTGAAATGTGCGCCAATTCCACTATTTTCTAAAATAGATTCACTGTCCATTAACCATCCACTGTTCACCCACACAACAGCAGAAATAACTTAAAGCTAAATTAAATAGTGGAGCTATATAAACTTCGCAAATAAAACATTTCAAAACCTAATTAAACTCCAAGTTCATCATCATTTGCTTAAAATTAAACCTAAATACTATCTCTCTCACAAAGAGAAAATGAAATAGTCGTGCATTGAAGTCATAAACAGTCTTCTGACATTTATAAAATTAAAGTCGCTTCTAAACAGATCCAATTTTTGTAAATATCAACTCGATTAGGACGTTTGGGAGTACTTCATCCTATTTTGAAATTTCTCTTGCAGAATCTTCATCTCAGTATAATAAAAATAAGTATAAAAATACATGCGATGATGCCATTTAAATACTTCTAATAGCCCAAGCTTCTTCCTTCTCCCTTATCTCTTTTTCTTATCTAAGAATGCTTTCTTGCATACGTTTGTTGCTCTCTTCAAGCCTCTATTGATTAGACTTTATCATGTCTAGCATCTGCTGATTTAGAGCCTGTCTCTCACTTTGCTATGTGTAGTCTTTGATATCTCTCTGCAGATCATCACGCTCCCGCCTCAATAGCACTCTTTCTCTCTCACTCTCGAATAATCTTCGCTCAAGTTCTCCTAAACTTAAATCTTAAGCAATCAAGCAGGATCATAGTATAGCACACTATGTTTATCATCTTTGTGGCTGTTTCCTTTCTTCGTTTACCAGTATCTTCATCTCTCTGCGTTTTATCAAGCTCTCTCTTTAATTGCAGATCATAGCTTCCAAAGTCCTTCTCAAACAGGTTCACTACTTCTCTTATCCTGTCTAGCTTGATCTGGTTTGCCATCTTTAAGCTTTTTGACTGTGGCTAATCCATAAAATACCATAAGATAAATCATCATAATGACTCTATAATCCAACTTCTCTCTTTGATCTTGGATGCTTTATTAGCTCTTAGTGAAAATGTCCAGGATCTTCTAGCAGACGAGCTGCTTCTAATCCGAAGAGAGAACTCCCTAAGCATTTTGATTCCCATCTTTAACATTAAGCAAGCTGGAAGTATTCTTCTAGGCTGAGTTAAAGACCTGCGATCTTCTGTCCTCTCTGCTGTTATCTCTGAGTGGAGAGTACTTAGTCACCTTATCCTAATACTGCTAGTGAGATATAGCAGTTTGGTTTAAGCCAGAAGAGGGATTGAAACGAGAGGGGAGCACGTTCAGAGATCTGCTGTTATTTTCCTCTTGAGAAGACTTTCTGCCGTTCTTCAACCTATTTATATCATCAAGAGTTTAAAAAAGATATATTTGGGTTATGAACTAAATTAAAATCATCTTCATCTTCATCTGAAGAAGAGTTGTAGTTGAATACCACTGCTGATTTTTAGAGGAAAGAGCGGTTGCCCCCAGCATTACTTTAAAATTGAAAGTAAGTCTAAAATTTTCAACTTCCAAGGCCCTCCCTTGACTAAGATCTCTGCTGCTACCTGGGTGGTATGCCACCACGGGGCGGGATCATGACACTGGAGTTTATTTGAGTTTAATTAAGAGCTTGGCCCCCACCAATAGCATTTAGACTTTTATTATGAATGAGTGAGGACTGGTCTTCTGACTCTTGTCTGTTGATGGTGGTCTTATTAAGTGAGGCTGCTCCTCCCATTTTGATCATATTCAGTTCTTACTTTAGCTCCTTGAGCCTTCTTGATTGCTCGCTCACTGCTTGTGAAGAATTGTTCATTTCTTTCTGCTCTCGATTTGTAATTTACAAAGTTAATTTGAATTTAAAGTTATCTACCATATCATTTAAAGTCATTTGCATGTCTTAGAATTAATGCTGAAATTTTTCTGATTAATTAAATTCTACTGAGCCAAAATGAAACAGTACTCGCTCAATCATAGACTAATACGATAATAAGCATCTACTGACAGTACTGCTACTACACTTGTCTGTGGTTTACTGATAATTCAGTCTTTGCTTATCGCAAATGCCTCAGGAGGGTAGAGCATGGCTTTGAAGAGCCGCCTTTTGTAGGAGAGCCATTAGTCATTTTTTAAGAACCTGAACATCTATGCCGAGCCATCACAGTCTCCCGCTTCAACCTAAGGCCTAGACAAGCCAAAGTCAAAATACAAACCAAGAGAACTCCCAGCGCCAAAGATAATCTTGTGCCTGTGGTCGTAGGTGGAAATATTTAGAGCAGCTTTGATCCCTAGGCTGCTAGCCAAACTTGTAAGCCAGCGCCTAAACAGATGAAAATATTCAAGGACTCGCCTACTACTTTCTCAGGTAGCAAAGAAGTTCATCTCTTAGGACTTTATTGCTAAACTTGGTGAGAGTCAACAGTAGTATGAGGCTGTTGCTCCAAACATGAAAGGACAGAATAAATTAAGAAAATATCTGTGGTCCTTCAATCAAAGGTACATTTATTGAATGATTTGGTGATTCAGCTTAATGCTCATGCCTTTCAACGACCCCTATAACCCACAGGTGACTCCTTCAATCTTAGACATGAGATAGTCGGGTGATATGTTAAAAATTTTTATCTTCTCGCTACAAATGTCTGAGCAAAGATTTGCTGTGGTCTATGATTGCAACAGACTACTAAACAGTCAGAGTGCAGGTGGCTCTTACTACGACACAGTAAGAGTAAGTATCAGCAGTGGCTCAAAAGAGATAGAGTATGAATTCATAGTAGTGTGTGATACTGCTAAACTCCGCAGCTTAGACTTAAACTTCTTAGTTCTATTTGGAATAGCAGTGCTCATCATAGTAGTTGTGATTAAGACCCCTCCTTTACAGATCATGAGTGAGCTGACTGCAGAGGAGCAGGCTCAAACAGACATAAAGCTCTCACAGGCTGTGATGTTCTTCTTCTCCTCTTCGATTATGCTATGCTTCCTATATTACTTCTTGGATTCGATTAGAGGTATCTTTACTCTATTGGTTCTCCTATCCTCAATTGGTAGTACAACTTTGCTAATTGAAGAAATAATCTTCCTGAGTCTCAAGCCTGTAAAGGAGCATTTCTTACGAAAGGAATATGACTTGCCTCTCCTCGGTAAGAGCTCAGTCGCCTCACTCATAGGTATGCTAGTAGGCATTGCTATGGCTCTGTCTTGGTTCCTTACTCATAACTGGATCCTTAACAACTTGCTAGCCCTCAGTTTAACTATGACCTTCCTCAAGACTATAAGACTCTCAACTCTCTACCCGGGCTTATTACTTCTCGGACTTCTTTTCTTCTATGACATCTTTTTCGTGTTTCTAAGTCCTTACTTCACAAAGGGTGGCCAGTCAGTGATGGTGGTAGTGGCTACTGGACTTGACCTTCCGATCAAGTTAGTGATGCCTCATTTGACATCAGACTATCCAACTTCGGCTTGCTCCCTACTTGGCTTGGGGGATATCCTAGTCCCAGGAATCTTCATTTGCTTCATGGCTCGCTTTGGGCAAGAAGTTGTTAATTCAAACTCCTACTTCTATTCTGCGATTGCTTGGTACTCAGCTGCACTTCTCAGTTGCGGAGTAAGTCTGTGGGTGTTCAAAGCTGCTTAGCCCGCACTCCTCTACATAGTGCCTGCTCTCTTCATCGCAGTTTTCAGTGTCGGAATTAAGAGAGGAGAAATGCAGCTGCTCAAGCAAGGTCTGCCAAAGCCAATCACCAGCATTCTTTATAAAAATTTGATGAGTTCTTAAACTATAGAATATTAGCAAGTCAAATGAAGGGAAGGAGAAAAGTGAGAGCGTGACAACTGCGCATAGTAGTCTTCAAGGGAAGTACACGGGGCTTGCAGATTTAGAGGAGAACAAGAGTCTAACCTTTAGGTCTAATTCTCCGAATGGGGCCAAGAGAAACACCTCGGCTACTGCAGAGTTTGAAATGACCTCTATCAATAAATGAATTTTACTAAATCGTGGAAAATGACAAATGGATAAAGGAAGCAAAAGTTAGGAAGGAAGAAAGAATATTTTTAACAAAATTATCACTTAATTATAGGGAACTAACACTTAATTATGTATAGAAGAGTCTAGTCTTAAAAAAGGAGGAGTATGATCCTAAGTCACTGTGGCCTCGTTTAATTTTGAGTCTATTGCATCTAAGTACTCTGCATGGCTTGCTACTGCGCTTGCATCATAGCTGCCATCTGTTGAGGATCAAACATGGGCATGACTCCTCCCATCATCTGAGGATTCATCATGAATCCAAGTTAAGAAGGGTCTGCTCCGAAAGGTTAAGGAAGGAAAGGCATCATTCCTGGCATCATAGGCATGCCCATCGGATTCATCATCATTGAAGGGTTGAAAGCTCCGGCACCTCCTCCCATTGCTGCCATGCCTCCATTTTGGTGATGGCCACCCATTCCTCCACCATAGCCTGGACCACTTCCCCCATATCTGCCTCTCTTATTATGATGACCATGCTAGTGATGACCTCCCTCTATCTCCACCTCTCTCAATTCCAGAGTTACCAGCTCCTCCATTTGTCTATAAGTGGGGCTGACTATGACCCTAGCTGTTGCTGCTTGCAGTTTGGCTCTCTTATGGTTGCTGCTCTCTCTTGATTTGATTGAGGAAATTATCCTTCTACTACTTCACTCTCACAAGTTCATTATCTAGCTAATTCAGCTATCTCTCTAAGTCCTACCTCTTGTTTCTGACTTCGTTCATCTGCTTTTCAATGAAAAGGCGTTCAAAGCGCATGAGGATCTGCTTGTTGACGAATAATCTCCAGGTCTGTGTCGTCAAGCCAAAGTTGA
The DNA here is from genome assembly GCA_027382625.1 of Tetmemena sp. SeJ-2015. Classification (NCBI taxonomy): domain Eukaryota; phylum Ciliophora; class Spirotrichea; order Sporadotrichida; family Oxytrichidae; genus Tetmemena; species Tetmemena sp. SeJ-2015. The sequence goes on along the minus strand of JAJKFJ010022697.1, from coordinate 69,158 downwards.
AGAACATTTGATTAGTCATACCGCCCTTTATAGAGTCCTCGATTGACTTCTGAAGTTTCATTTGGTCTTGCTGGATGTCTTACTCCTTTAAAAAGCTTGCGAACGAGCCTCCTGCAGCTAGCTTCATTTCGAAGCTAATCGAAGCCTGTAGTCCAAGCTTCCTGAGTCTAATCTTCTCCTGTAGCTCTCTTATTTGATCCTCAGCCTGCTGGATTAAAGACTCTAAGCTTTCAGGGTCAAGATCTTCCTCACCCTCCTGTTCTGGTTGCTGCTCCTACTCCTACCTCTCCTTAATAAATCCAGCTCGTTTTAATTTTAAAATCTCCTAAGTTTCTTCTTCGTCCTCCCCCAAATCAAAGTCTAATGAGACAAACTTCTACTCTGACTGGGGCTAGGCTGTACTCTATTGCTCTTTCTCAACTGCTTTATTCTCATCGTCAACTTTTTTGTCCTCGGCAACTGGTGTAGGTTCCTTGAATTTGAGTTCTCTTTGCTTGAGGATTTGATCTTTCTTGACTCTTGCCTGATAGATGTTGTCTTGCATCATCTCAATGCCTTCTTTCAAAGAGGGGAGTGTGTTCTCGTCGTCGCCTGTGAAGCCCTGGTAGTATTGGTCGTTCTCGTAGTCCTCTGAGCAGTCCGAATCACTCAGCATCTCCTCGCTCCTGAAGGTGTTCGATATCTTCGTGTTAGGCACTTGTAGCATTTGTTGTTGCTGTTTCTGCTATTGTAATTATTGCTGCACTTGAGTCTCCCCCTCCATTACAAACTCCCGACGATTATATTATAGATTCTAATTCAACCTAATAATCTTTCGAAAGTTCAGAGTGACGCTTACATATAAATCAAATTACAAATTATTGATAAAACACGAATTATTGAACAGACTTAAACTTAGAAAATACTCTCTCAAGAAAGATTAATATGATAATCACTTTGATATTAAGCCTTTTAGTTTATGGCTAGCATAGCACAGACAAGAAAATTGAAAACTCTCTTCCTTCTTCAAATCAAGGGACTGCGAGCTTTCTCGACTGAGGGACAGCAGCAATAAAAGTCTGAAGGCGGGCTGAGCAACCACTTCATGAAACTGAACTTCGATCAGACACAAGTAGAGCAGATGAAAGACATGATCACTCTAGTCGATGAGGATGATAACGTAGTGGGGCCTATTTCAAAGCTAAATGCTCACTATAAGACTAAAGAGGCTTTAGAAGCTAACCCTAGAAAGTTGCCACACCGCGCCTTCTCGCTGTTCTTGTTCAACTAACGCAACTAGCTGCTTATGTAGCTCAGATCTTAGAAGAAAATTACCTTCCCTAGCAAGTGGACCAACACCTGCTGCTCTCACAATTCAAACCAAGTTATTGAGAGTTAGTGATTTTCTCTAATGATTATGAATGGGCACATCCCTGAGGAGCTGGAAAGTGGGAATGACTTCATTGGCATGAGGAGAGCAGCAGTCAGGCGAGCCTAATTTGAACTTGGAATCAACGAACTAAATCCTGAGAAGGATCTACACGTGGGGGCTCGAATCCTTTACTATGCAGACAACTGCGACAAATTCGCAGAACATGAATAATTGAGCACACTCTTATAAATCTCAAGTATGTTTTGAATGAATTGGACTACATAGTATTTGCGAAGAAGGAGCTAGAAAAGTGGGAGCCTGAGAGGCATGCAAACAAAGACGAAGTGGAGGGAGTAGAGTGGGTCAGCCAGAAGGACTTCAAAGAGTTCTTAAAGTTCAAACTAGAGCATGAGAATTGTGACATCACTCCCTGGTTCCGTTTGCTGGTCGAGAGTGGCAAGCTCCAAAGCTGGTGGACGCAACTTGAGAACAAAGGCACCTTCCCACGGGAAGCATTGCAAATAGAGAGGTTTATATGATGAAGAGCAGGTGAGCGCTGCTTTAGAAATCAGGCTTAGCAATGTAAATAGTTAAAGTTCCTATAGTCTGTGACAAGGAAAATATCAGAGTTATAATTTATAGTTAATCTGCTACTCAGATCCTGACTTATAAGACAAAAGTGCTGTGCATTCTTAAAACTTACTTATTGAAATTAAATGATCGTAATCGAATTTGAGTTTAGCTTTGATCCTAGTGGATCTAGTTGAATTTAGATAGTGGAATGTGTGTCTTAGAGATAGAGGCTCTTTATTCATGCGAAAGAAATCCTCCCTCAATCTGATTAGAATGAATCCTAAGCCTAGCCACTTGTTTTTCTTCCATTTTTCAATATAAAATTTTAAAATCTATTTGCATGTTTGTATTTCGCAGGAGAATCGGTCTATTAAAAATATGAACTCTCTATAATTTTGATTATGTTCTAGGTTTTGATTCTGAACTGAAGGACGTCTCTCGTTCTCTCAGGGATGTACTGGAACTTGTCGGACTCCTCATGCATCAAAGCATCCAGCCCTATGATCTCATATATTGGCTGCACCCTCAGTCTCCCAATGCGCTGGGCACACTTGAAGTAGATTATTGAAAAGAGGGAAGCCCAGACTATAAGGGAGACCCCACCTACTAACTGGATCCCGAACTGCCTACCTGAGTTGGTTTAGATGGCACCATGGTCTAAATCAAAGAGGCCTACTGCGAGCACGCCCCAGAGTCCACAAAAGCCGTGAATTTGAGAAGCCTCCAGTGGGTCGTCTATCTCTAGGTAGATAAATAACTTGCAAGAGCCAATATAGACAAGTGCTCCAATTACTCCTATCGCTATCGCATTATAGTTCTCTACGTTTACAAAAAACTAAATTCCCTTTAAACTTTGTAGATAGGCATATATTGATTGTTACAGGAGGCTGTGATGCTGACTAATCCAGCGAGCATACCATTGACAACGTTCACAATGTGGTACTACTTTATGGACTGGTCTCTCTATACCATTTTGGGCTTCAAGTAAACTCCAAACAGCATCTTATCATAACCCATTTTAAAACTGGAGATTAGAAGACTGTGAGCGAGCACATAGAGCCTGAGAGGATAGTGTTCATGATAGTCTTTTAGGGTATGTTGCCACTCGCTCTGTGGACTATTGTCTAGCCTGAAGACCCATTGAAGAAGAGCCAAGTGATAAACAGTATGAAGCCTCCACAAACTATCGAGTTCAGATTAAATTCAAACCATACTTTATGATGAATGAAGATTGCTGCTCTCTATTCTAGTATCGAAGTTCTAGTCAAATAGTTCAATCAAATGTATAACGTTTCTCTCTGGTAAGGATTTGAATTCCTTGTTCTCTTTCTTGAAGAGGAAGATGCGCTATTGCATTGAAAGACCCTAAGATTCTTCGAATGTTAGCTACTGAAAGTCAAAGCTAGAATCACTTCCCTCAGATAAACTTCTGACATAAAAATTACATGATAGAATGAATAATGCTTATAAAGTTTATTGTGACTGTGTTTTAGACTAATTAGGGGGGAAAAGCTTTTTACTGTATGATACTATTTTCAGGAGTCCAGGTGGTTGCTCTTTTCATCATTTTGGCCTCTCTTTCAATTTTCCTCTTCTCAGTTAAAGTAGTATATAAAGAAGTTTAGAGAGTTTGAACTTTGGAAAATACTCCCAGTCGAGGACCTAGGATGTAAGTGGCCCACATGGCAGAGGTGCCTCCCAACAGATGAACAAGGCCGCTCCCTGAGAAGTCTTTATAGCCGAGGGAGTTGAGCCAGCCTCCTCCCCATCCCCAGCCTGCAGCCACAGGGTAGATCAGGCTACTAACCAAGATGGAGTAAATAAAATAGGTGTCCACGAAAATGCGCTCAGCCACTGCACCTGATATTATAGTAGAGCTCGTTGCACAGAAAGCAAACTGAAACAGGCAGTGCAAGAAATCTGATAGTAAGTGATAAAGAATACCCAATCAGCATTTAATTAATCTTGATTGGAGAAGCCAATTCCAAGGAACTTGTAGGAGCCGAAAAACCCTCCTTCTTAATTTTGGAGGAGACTGTAGCCCAAGTAGTAGAAGACTATGCAGCCTATCATGGTGTCGAGGCAGTTTTTAAGTAGGATGTTGGAAGTATTTTTAAGGCGAATCGACCCCACCTCTAACAGAGCGAACCCTATCTACATCATTAGAATCATGATAGCCGATATAATAATCCTAAGCAAATGAGTTAGTCAAGAGTTTAAAGAGGATGGGTAGAGTTTGCATTAAGGAAATAGTTTCACTCTAGAAATCTGGTGGTGAGAAGTTTATGCTTGGTTGGGTAAGACTCAGAAATATGGTGATGTACTTATAAAGTGAGAATAAATGGGAACTTACCACATGGTGTCAATTGAATTTTCCTTCTCTTTGATGTTCTAGTCAATGAGCGATTTCAAGTAGAGCACCTCTGTCGTAAGGGTTGACTCAGTGAGTTCTCTGGGATAAGAAAAAGTAGATGAGGAGTTGAAATTTATGAGCGGGAGGTTGTCTGTGATGTTGCTAAATGAACCGCCTTAATTTAGGGTGAGTTGTTCTCCAGTCATTAAGTGCTAGTGATTGGAACTGAATAATAAGAGTGCTTACTCAGTAGCACCACTCAACTATCCACATCAAACTATAATTATCTAATTAAACGAAATATTTTATACACCCATTCTTAAAATGCTGCTTACCTTGGCTTAGATGAGAAAGCATTAGGATTTGCTTTTAGAGTTTCTAATGGTTGAATTTATTTTGAAATTTAAAATTAGTAAATAAAATTATCAAGATGAATAAACCCAAGTCTTAGAATTTTAGAAATTATTTTCAATGAATGTGTGCTTTTGAGTTTACTTTTTGAAAGGCCACAGCTTATAACTGAAAGAAATGGATTCACAGCTTCATCAACTGGCTTTGACACTCTCAAGCCGCAAGTATTATATCTTTTCTTCCTCAGTTAGGAATTATATTTCATATGCAAGTGAATCCAAGCTATCAAGGGTCAAGCTCACACAAGTTCACATACAATACCTCACTCAGTCAGTCTCAGAAGGACCACTATTACTACATGATGCGGGAGAGAGAAGGAACTACTAAACTATCAAGTGACAACTTGTATCTCAAGAAACATGAAATACTCCCTGGCTACACCCACCATAAACCTCTCTCACTTCAAAAGTAAGTTGTCTAAATATAGACCAAAGCTAAAACCTTGCAGTCACCCTTGGTTTAGAATTATTGAATATTCTATTATAGACAGCCAAATATCGAGAGGAGCATGGAGGTGTGCACTGCTACTAACCAAAGACACTTCTTGAATCTGAGTCTCACTCAGATCGATAAATGGATGAGGCAGGGCAACTACCTAGCAATCACCAAGTAAGTTTCTTCAACAATACCTTAAATTTTCTCTTCATATATACCACTAACACTTCTTCTAGATTAGTAATCGATGGGTTCATAGACATCCTGAAGAAGAAACTGAAAAGTCTCTCTCTAGCAGAGCTGCAAAGAGCAGACGACTTAGTGATACTAGAGACTTGCGCTGTCCAAGGGCTCATCACCTACCCTGACTTCATCTCCCTCAATAACATTCTACAGGTAACTTCCTCATTTCCTATTCTCTATAAAACTTTAATAGAGCTATGAATCTGCTACCTAGAAAAAGGTGAGAGTGGCTGAGTAGATCCCATACAGTGCTCACAGCTACGCCTACTTGCCAAACTATCAAGGAGGTAACTATGACTTCTCAAATGCTCAGAGCTTCAAAGGCTCATCTGGCATCAATCCAGTCTCGGCAAATAAGTCTCAAGCTTAGGACGCACTTCTCATCCTCGTAGACTTTATAAAAAACGAAGTAGACATAAATAACGCAGCTCAGTTAACGATGACTTCTGCAGTAGGACTTCAAAGGGGCAAGGCTAACTTACAGTACGAGCCCTTTTTAACTCACTTGATAGAGCTGAGAGATAAGCTGCTCAAATGAAGGAGAGAAGGTGATTTCATAAGCTGTACTTATTTTTCACTTTCAGATGTGGAAGTGATTGTGGACTATTGATTTTGATTTCTTAAATGTTGTCTTTAAATTTGAGAGAATCATTTGATGAAGATGATGCCAATTTGCAATTTAAGATTGCAGTAACTCCAAAATAATCAAACTATCATCTATATTTTGCAATAAAATTAATGGAGCACTTGTTAAAGCAGTCCGAGAGTCAATTTCAAACGGCGACCACCCCTAACTCCCCCAACAATACGCACTTCTAAAATCAAAAGCTTAAGATCCTTACTAAGGAGCAGAGGGGCTCATTATTGAAGAAGTAGTCTGACCTAGTCAGTCTAGGCAAAAACAAATCATTTGTCTCTCCGTAGGGATCAGCCAAGATTAAGTAAGTCTTTTGGTGTTTACAAAAAATAGTCAGTCAGTTTTACAAATTTTTGAAATACCAAGACGAATATAAAAACAAAGTCTTGCTATAAAAGGCTTCTCACTTAAAACGATTTTTATATATCATATTCATAGGAGGACTTTATAATCACACCTCAGTTTAAGGTTTTTTGTCTTTCGAGTTTAAAGCTCTCTATTAAGGAGCACCTTCGTTATTTTTGCACTTCCTAAACCCTTGTAATAGAAACTAAGCTAAGTAGAGCGGGTATTTCCTGAGTTCTCAGCTTTTGAATCAGAGCTCTCATTCTAATTTGATCAGCCCCGCCAACAATCCACTTGCACTCCCTTCTGGAATGAACTCCTCCAAAAACTTAGAGCAGCAAACTCAGAGCCTCAAACATATCCGCAAGCTCAAAATTCAGATCAACGATAGCAACAACAACTTATCGAGCAATCCCTTCAACCCTCAGGCCTCGCAACACCTTCCATCTTTCTCGTAGGCAATGAAATTCTAGAGCTAGAGCAACAGTCCAGCCACTGATCGCCAGGCTTTTAATAACGCAAAATCATCTTTCAACCAATCCTCTAGGGTGTAACTTGACTCCAGCTCTTTCTTTAAGCAGCTCTCTCCCAAGGATTCAAATCTCCTCATCCAAAAATAGAAGCTGCTACCTCTCCAAGACACGCAGCCTAAGTTTGTCATTCCAATGAACGATTGAAGCCGCACTTCTAAAAAGGAAAACGAGAGTAAACCCTACTAGTACAATTTCTAGAAATATGTGCAGGAAAGAGATAATAAGGAGTAGGAGCAGAAACAGTCGCTGCTTATGTTTGAGGCGCTATCGCCTTAGAGCACCTAGGCAAGAGGTCGTAAGAATGACACAGAGGGATAAGAAGGGCAAGACACGCTATCGAAGAGAAAAGGATACTCGCTACCTCGCTTAGATACTATGAAAGATGCATCTCTTTTCTTCCCTGTGCCAGCTGAGCTAGAGTAAGCGAAATCTTTGTTCACTTAAATTACGACTTATAGGAAGATGAAGAGTGCTAAGAACAAAAAGTATATGAGCAGTCAATAAGACTATGAGAGCATGATTGCTAAGTGCTTCAACGTGGCTTCGATAGAGAAGAACTACTTCAAGAACTTGGGTCAAAAGCAAGAGCTCATGGTAATTAACATATATGAGATATAATCTAACTGATAGTTGAAAGTTGAGGATCAAATGTATGAAGTAGAGTACTTGAAGGAGGTGAACCGCAACCTCCTGAAGTAACTTATTCAGTCCAGATTGGACTTCAAGATTTCCCTAACCAAGGCAGCTCAAGATGATCCCATTTTTAATGTCCTGTGTATAAGAGTTGAACATTTTGATGACAGGAATTAGACTCGGATGAATGAGGCTCCGCAAATGATGAGGCGATTGACTTTTCAGAGAAAGCGTTTATCCAGGTTCCTCCAGGGCCAAGAGTTTGATATTTTGCAATATGCTAGCCAGCAGCAAGTTGAGAACTACCAGAGTATGGCACTCTAGGTAGAGGATATGTAGGAGATGCTTTCAGAGTCTTTAAACGTGAACCGACTGCGTCTGAAGAAGATGGAGAGCAAGGTTTAGCGGTACAAGGAGAAGTACTAGGACATGGCTAGACTCAAGAACCTCACTCTCCTTCAGTGCTAGACTGAAGCACAGTGAACCAAGAAGCTTCAAGAGCAGGCGCATTCGATGAAGGAAGAGGTGAAGCGATGTCAGGCTCAGTGCGACATGTACGCTACCTTGACAAAGGAGCAACGACAACAGATAGCAGACTTGAAAAGATAACTGGAGAGGTAGAAGAACCAGATAAACGAGTACCAGCGCATCTACCAGGACATAGATGTGGATGCGCTGCATGAGTAACTGCAGCTGCTCTAGACAAGGAACATACAATTATAGCAGAAGTTAACCAACCTCTCACACTAGCAGAGCAAGGAGAGCGAGAAGAAGAATGGGCTGGAGCTACTCAGACAGAACAACATCTTCTTAATAGCACACTTCATACTCTTAATTTTGTGTACTGATCTATGAGAAGTTTCTAAACCACATCGGTACAAACTACAGACGAGGGGGTTTGCTGATGGAGTCTGGGCGAGATCAGAGTGATGATGAGAACTCAGATGACAACGGACAGGTCTTCATCGGGCGTTAGAACGAGGAACAGGAGAAATTGTCGCCCACTCAGATGGATGCCTTTGAGAACAGTAAGATGCTGCTCACCAAGGCGCTTGCTAAAAAGGGCTTGAATTTGGACTATGAGGTGAAGCTGAGTTCAATAAAAATGACTGCATAGACTTCAAATGTGCATACATTTTAAGTTCAAAGGAGTCGAGGGCTTTTGAATATCAGTTACTGTAAAATTAGAGAATGTGAGATATTGAGGGAGTTTGATAGAGAGTGGGGGTAAAGGGTAGTTTGAATTATCGGAAGGTCATTTTACTGATAAGATCTACGATAGAGAAAGAAAATCTTAAAAGTGAAGAAGAAGTGGTATAAAAATTAAACCTCACAATTTTCGTTTACTCTCTGAGATCCATGCGAGAAAGTAATTGCGAAGTCATTATTGTAAGCAGAGTTGAATTAGAAAGAAATTAATCCAGATGAAAAATATTAGTACCAAAGAGCCAATGATGAATTAATGAATTCAGGACTGAATTGGGAAATCAAGGAATTTACAAGCCTGCTCAAGCACTCCTAGAATTTTCTCCACCTGTTCCCAAGAGCGGTCCTCTTCACGTTGATGGTAGTAAGCTTGCTTGAGCCCCTCTATACGCTTCTTAAGATCCCTCAGGATGCTGAAGTGCTGGCTGAAAAGAGCACTAGTGGTGCTGAAGGAAGGGATTATAATCTTCTTGTTGTTGATGCTGGTCTCCTCCTTAGTTAGGTTGCCCTTTTTGGAGGGAGTTTGAAGCCGCTATTGTCCCTCGCCAGTGTTGTCCTTAGTTAGCGAGCCTATGTTCAGCTTAAGAGACCCAGACAAAACATGAAACCACCACATTTAAAAATTTAGACATAGGTTAGTCTGTGCTTCCGTCAAATGTTGCTGTGTTAATCTTGCCTATCAACTTCAAGTTGGGGATTCCAGATTAAAATCAACCATTCATAGATAAGATGCGGTCTTAGACTGGCTCTAAGGACTAAGGATCTGATCCCTCTAGATGAAGGCGTTGGTGCTTACCCTGGCAGGCTCTATCTTAACTCCTTGCTTGTTGGGTTTACCTGTGTGGAGCTGCTTCTAGAGCTGAGCGTTAGCCTTCTGGAGTTCCTTCTGAACTAAATCCATGAAGTCCTCGTCGTTACCAAAGAGGGCAATGCGCTTGGTGACAATGGGACAGGGGTTGTCCACTCCGAAGCGGTTACAGCCCGAGATGAACTCCTGAGTGTTGATGTCAAAGCTGTTCTCCCCACACACCAGAGCATAGAGGAAGGCTCTGCGAACTGACACAGACCCTGCAAACTTGACATAAGCACTTGGAGAGACAGCTGGGATGCAGGTGTGTACTATTTTGTCGATCTCTTCTGTGTTAAAGAGCCCCTCCTGCTCTTGGTACTTCTTCATGAACTCCTTGGACAAGTTCTTCTGATTGCTCTTGCGCTTGGCCTTGTACTCTTCGCAGTACATACTCAGTAGGACATCTACGTCCACGTAGTCAGTTTCAAAGTCATCTAGAGGTGATGTCTTAATCTTCTTGACGTTCCTGCGTACTTTGTGGAACCACTTGCGGGCTTCCTACTCATTCAACCAACTCAAGAGACTCTGAGTTGCTCCCTCCTCGTGCTGGAGCTTCATGTAGGTTACACCGTCCTTGGACTCAAGGAAACTCTCGGCTTCTTGAGAAAGTGTGGAATAGGCATGTAGAAAGAACTCCTGGTAGTAGATGTCAATGTTAGGGATGGATAACTCAATCAAGGCCATGGCTTGCTAAGCAGACTTAGCGTTTGGACTCTGATTAGGCCCCGTAGCAGATTGGTTCTTGCTCTTAGAAGGCTTGACTATGTTGAGTAGCTGGGCGAAGTTCTTAGCTCTGGGCCAGATGTCCACATAGTACTTTAGTGAGGTGAGCAGTTCTATTAGCTTGACCTCAGCCAGCCTTCTCAGCTTGTACTTGTCCAGGAAGAAGATGAGTATGTACTCCTCGAAGCACAAGTAGCTGCTGTTGAATAATCTAGCATTCTTAAATAAGAGTTGATGACTCCATTTATCTCACTCGCAAACTGAAGTCTGTGGTCGTAGACCTCGTAAATGACTGACTTGAACTCCGGCCAAGGCAGGACTCGCCCAGTCTAGCTTTCCTCGATGGAGTTAGCTATGAAGATGAGGATGTGAGGTGGGATAGACCACATGCTGGGGGTCTCTCCAGCTTACTACTACTTTTCAGAGTCTGGGTTCCTGAAAGAGCCTTCAAAATTTACTATGACTACATTTCACTTCATGAATTAGAGCTGACCATCTGGTTTAGCTTGTTTTCTAGCTAAGTGAGTCTGTCCTCCTCTTTCATCTGAAGGATCTTCTAGGTGTTGCCGTACTCCTCCATGGGTGAGGTGTATTGGAACTGTGATACCTGTCTGCCTGCTAAGTCCTTGCTTGCTACTCCCTAGTCTTGGTTGCTCAAGTCTTTTCCACTCAGCTGCATGATCTGCCTGCTGGAGGCAGTCTGCTGCTACTAGTTATTACTCACGTTCTGGTCTGTATGGTGCTGCTAAGACAGTTGCCCTCTAGAGGTTTCTACAAATTTATTTACTTTTTTATTTACTTTGCTGAGCTTGGATTCTTCCTGTAGATCGAACAAGTGACCCTTGACTGAACGTCTCATTCGCATAATTTAAATAAAAATAATTAAAATAATTCTAGCGGATTTATTTAGTATAATTTTGAGGTTTCCAAAAGAGTTCTCCATCCTCCACCTAGGTGCCCACCGAGACACAAGTAGCTGTAAATATTAAAACCAAATTCTTGTTTCTTACTCTAGAGCATGGTCTTGAGCAGCTTGTCCATCCCACTCAGGATGTTCTTCTTCTCGCTCTACTCGTGCTCAAGGCTCCTCAGTACATCCTAAATAAGCAATTATAATTAAACCAATATACTGCAGCTACTAATGTAACTTACATTGAGGTCTTCAATGTTTGAGGCGAAGTCTTCCTTGGCTAGAGGCTTTTTGTCCTTGCCCTAGGACTGGTTGAGGTTGGTGCTAGTGAAGAGGGCGTTCTTCTTGCTGTTGAAGGCCTTGACCTTGTCATCTCGACTGTTCAGGACGTTAGGCTCTATCACGTTGCCGGTAGAGCTAGCAGATAGGAGGTTACTGCCAGACTGCATCCGCTTGTTGCCTGCGCTGTCCAGCTCAAGCAACTCCCTCAAGTACTTGATCTCCTTTTCCATCACCTCCTGATCGTGCTGCAGACTGTTTATGTGAGTGTCCTTGCCTTGGATCAGGGCCTGGACGCTCTCCAGCCTCTTCTCGAACTCCATGCGCTTTTGGAAGAGTTCATCTGTGGCTTGCTGCTGCGCCTCAAGTTTCAAGTTCAGCTCCTTCTCCTTTAGATTCTCAGAGCGGTAGAACTCCTCGAACTGTTGAAGAATGATAGAGTTGTAACTCTCAACCAGTTTCTAGAGCATGAGACCGAGCTCTAAACGATAGCAGCACACCTGGTCTATGACTTGCATGAAACTCTGGTTCAGAATATTTGCTTCAGTGAATATTTAGAAGTAGCCTTAATTACTCAGGTAGTGCTACTTTAGTTTAGGGTTCAAGCAGGCTTAGATGTTGAACAAGTTTTTCAAGTCCAATCCGAAGTCCCTCCTGCGTTTGATCTTGAGATGCACTTTGTTAATCAAGTCCTTGTGTCTTTCGAAGTCCATGTTCTTCTGCTGCTTCCCTATGCTCAAATTTCTCTTGATAAAGTCCACTATGTTGGTATCGCCTCCGTTTCCATCCTCATTATCGAAAATCTACTGGCCGAGGTGCGTTTTGGGATTATGGCGACGAGAAGTGGCTGAGTCAAAGAGGAAAACTCCTGGACTGCCTCCCTTTGACTTGTAAAACTTCTGAGACTAACTGCCTTCGAATGCCATATGCTGCTGGTTGATGGAGCGAGCTCTCTTGTCGTGGCGGTTGAACATCGATCCAGTGTTATAGTTGCCACCTGCTGTTGGAGATTTCAGCACACTCATCTAACTTACAAAAGCCTAGACTTTTGAGTTTAGTATCTATGCGCTGATGTTCTGGAATTCGTTGTTGTTATTCATGATGAGTGAGGTAGTAGCAGCTGTGCCTGCTGCATCTCTCATCTGAGTAATGTTCTTGGCCAGGTTTTGAGTCTATTGGAAACTGTCCATGCCATTTTTGCTGTCCATCTTAAACTGGTTCATAGGATAGCCAATGCCGAATGCTCTGCTTCCCAGTTGCAGAGACTTATTCACCATCGACTGACTCATTCCATCCTCAAGGTACTGCTTCTGCTGTGTGAGACTGGAATTAAAATTTGATCTGTCCAGCTGAGAGGGAGTTGGTAGCTGCTGCTACTGTAACTACTATTGTTATTGAGAGAACATTTTATAGCCGAGGAAACTAAAAGCTGATATTGCTGCTGCTTCTTTTCTTATTATTCTTATAATCGAAGTTGCAATTTTTTTATTTATCTTCAACTCTGTGTGTGGATCCAACACTATTGAAGAATGACTTATAATTTTGTGATAAGAATTGGCAAAAATAAAAAAGTAAAACAGAAGGAATGGTTGAAGATGAGAGGATTATTAATGTAGGAGAAAAATAAGCTCACTCGCTTTTCGCTTTCTATTTTCCAAGAAGCAGATTATAAATTTCCTCTTCTCTTAATTATTGGTGACCCTAATATTTTGTTAGACAGCCATAGGCGCTTTGAAGAAGAAGCCTGACTAGCGAAAGGAAGCAGACATCCAGCTGCTACTGCCATTCTTGCGCTCTATAAAATTCTTCTAAGAGCGAAAGGAGATAAAGGACAGCGACTTTAACTTCCTCTGCGAGAGGGCAAAGCATGAGTATTTCTAAGCTAATAAGTCTGTGTTCTGCCATGGTAAATTCTTTAATGAGAAGATGTATTTTTGTAATAGGGGACTATGGAGATAAATTCTACATACTGCTCTCGGGGCAAGTGGCAGTGCTTGTACCTAAGAAGAAGGACAAGTCCAATAATTTATAACAGCAGTAAGATGATTCCATGCCTATGGAGGAAGGTCTTTACAGATAGAGTACCAGCAATGAATATGCAGCCAGCTAGAAGTCTGGCTCAAGCTAGATAGCTAAAAGAATGGGAGGCAAGCAACTAAACTATGCAAACAGTGGCCTAATGGAACTACAGAGAATGATTACAGGCAGTATTACGCAAATGGCTCGAAAGAACACACTTATAGATACTATCAACAGCAAGTATATGGGCTCTAGTGAGTTGCTCAATTTTACGGATGGAGGTCCACCCATCAATTAGAATCTTGTAGAGGTTGCAATATTGAAAGCGGGTTAGAGTTTCGGAGAACTAGCACTCATCTCTAACAAGCCTAGAGCTGCCACTATCCGCTGCCAAATGGATTCCCACTTTTTAGTGCTAACTAAGAAGGTAGATAATTTTCTGTATTCTCTTTTAGCATTTACTTTAAGGACTATGAACAGATTCTTGGCCGCTCTGAGGAGGCAAACATGAACTCCTTCATTGCCTTTCTAAAGGGAATGCCTCAATTCTCTCACTGGTTCAAGAACTCCCTCTCCAAGTTAACTTACTTCTTTACTAAGATCAAATTCATCCGCAATCAGTTCGTCTACAGGGAGGGTGAGTCTTGCGCTCACATCTATATCGTACTCTCTGGGGATTTCGAGATAACGAAGAGAATCAGGCCTGAGAAGAAGGACTTGACGAAGGTCACGAAGTATCTGGGACCCAAAGTGCAAGGGCATACTGAAGGGAAGGAAGATCGATAGATACAGTTCCATCCTCGCAAAGTAGAGCCAAGTTACCCTTCTCGAATATCTATTATAGGGAGAGGCAACATGGTTGGGGAGGAGGACGTGGTGGCGATGCGAGACTATACCACTACAGTTCGCTGTCTGAGTTAGACTGGCATTATGTTAGCTATGAAGACGGGAGACTTCTACCAGCGCATCAAAACCAATGAGGAGACGTGGCGCTACATTCAGAAGTCTGCGCTCCTCAAGGACTGCAACATCTACAAGTCTGCTGCTAAAAGTCACGACCTGATTGTTGAGAATTAAGTTTCACACTTGTCAATGATATACGTTTCTCTTTTTTGAATCAAGAAGGCTCGAAGCAGCTGGTGAAGGAAGATCAGACTTAGGAGATTGATGAGATTGGAGAGATAGACATCTTCAAAACTACCTTCTGGGGTGAGCCAATCCCCCAGCGTAAAGTTGATAAGGTAGTGGAATAGAATCTTGAAAAGAGGAGATAATTATAATAGAAGTGATATTATCATATATATAGCTTTCTAAAATGTCTTTGCTTTTGAAGATTGAGGAAGGTATCTCGCAACACAGAGTAGCAGGCTAGCTATATTAACTTCTATGGGACCTTTGTGGACCATCCCAAGATGACCACAGTCCACGGCTATACACTTTCAAGAGACTAAAGTGCTGAGAAGAGGCCTGAATCTTAAGAATCCGTTTACGAGCTGAATGTCCAAAACAGTGCTACTTTCAAGCTCAAGCAGAATTAAATACCAATTTGATTGCTATAAGAATCAGTCTCGAAATACGAACTTTTTCTCCCCTTCGATGCAAGGAAACCTAGCTAACAGGACTGACACCACAGATGTCTCGGCCACGTCACATTCCATCTATCAGGATTAGAATTTTCCTAAATAGTCGCAGAATCTGCAAGCTTACAACATCTAACAGCATTTCTTCAATCAGTCCTCTAACAGATTTTGCATAAAACAGTTTTAAATTATCATAGTAAGTAAGTTATTTAATAGATCATTGAACTAATTTTCCAGCTCAAGACAGCAGATTCACAATTAAGCTGCAGCTCAAGTGATCGACTAAGACTTTAATCCATACAACCTCCCTTAGAATAGCAACCTCTCCAACCCGCATGGGTAGCTTAATTTGTCACGGGGAGTGATTCAGTCTTAGCGGGCTTAGAGGACACCCATCTCTCAAAATTATAAAATCAACCTACTATCTTAAAAGTCAGCTGGCTTATTTACGTCCTTCATTTAAAATTTTGAGTTCTTATGAATTATTTTTTTTTATCCAAGAAGGAACAATATGAGACTCATTATTTGCAGAACACAGTCTATTCCCAGCAATCAGACTCAAGATCTCACATATTAAATATCTCATTTATTTGAGATCGAACAGTGTTTAAAAAGCAAGAGGCACTCATGAATTAAAAGGAGGGAAAGCTGGTCAGATGTACCAGCCACTTCTGAACTAAAGCTTTAGGAATTAAAGCCTAGGGCAACCTTCAAATCGCTTCTCTCAAGGCTCGTTGTTGAAAGACTAGGACTTGCTCGTCCAGCCTAAGCAATAATACATAAGACAAGCAGTTACTCTCAAAGCCCCAACCGAAGACTCCTTGAGGAAATAGATAAAGCATTAATTTCAAACTGCTTAGTAAGCTTATACTTGGTTATGGTTTATTAAATAGCTGCGCTTTTGTAAAAGGAAAGGTGATTGCTTAAAGGCACAGCCGAAATAATTTTGCAGTTAACTAATCTAAGGCCAATCATACTCTTTCGTGATAACAAAACAAAGATTATTCAATTTGCAAAGAAGAAGAAAAATTTTCACTTTATTCTAAACAAACGCTTATGATTTGATTACAAATTATTTCCTTTTATTCGTTAATAAGTGTGCTTAACAGTTATAGAAAATTTCGGTTGATAGATAAGTTTTATATACTCCTTTGAGAAAATTGAATAGATACTGACTGACTCCTCTTAGCTATTCCAGAGTCAATGGAGGAAGTTATTTATTGAAGGTAGGTGTGTATTATAAATGAGATGTAGCTGACTGCTGCTTCCTCTGTTTGAAGAGCCGAACTACTGTCTTACCTGAGTCGCCTTCTTAGCACTCATACTGCTAGCTCTGAAGTTAAGACTACTGCTGTTTATGCTTTCCAAATTCCCAAGCTCACTCAGGGTCATATTAGATTGGAGAAGGGTTGAAGGAGCGCCTGCCAAAGGCTATTGGTTAATCACGACATGTGGGGTCTAAGCAAACAAGTTTTAAAAGTTCTTGGACTTGAGGATTATAGACTATGAAGTTTGAGGTTGAAGAGCTGCCTTTAGTCCATCTCTTCAAGAAAAAATGAAGATGAAAATTTATATAAGAGTGATCTGAATAGGTCTGAGGTTCTCTGATCCTAGGTTAGGAATCAGCAAGGTTCAAGGGCTTCCCTTATTGCTGATGAGAAGGCATGTTGATGTGTCTCACCTGTACTTACTTATTTTAATTATTTAATCTGTTAGCGATAGCTCTACTCACAATTGAGTGCTTGCTTCCCACATTAGGAGTATTACTTATAAGCTGAAGTCTATTCTTCTTTCTGAGCGCTTAGTTATTGAAATAGCTGGGTGAGTTATTCCCATTTGAGGAAGTCTGAGGGATTTGATTCTGTAGTTGCAAGACACTTTGATACTTGCTCAAAGACTTGTTAGAACTACTTTCTCTCAAGTTTCTCTTACTCAAACTTAATGAGGGAGAACGACCCTCTTCTAAGAGCAAATGTTGGTCTATACCGTTCTCGAGAGACACATTTTAGAGTGCCAAATAGTTTTAATGTGTACTGCCACTGAGAGCTTAAGAGTCTAGGGCTTTGAAGATTGTATTCTTCTTCATCACACTTTTGAAGGAAGCCAATTGACCAGCAGAGAGAAACTACTGCTTCGCACTAGATCTCTATAGTTAGTGTGTTGAAGTTGGGGGCTGGTTGAGACTCAAAGTTTGGTTACCTATTGTTGTATTTGTCTTTTTATGTGTATTTTGAACAAGCTAGGTCTGATTAGAATTATAGACCTTGGAGAGCAAGATATCTCTGGCTAGCCTCTATTGCTTAAGCAAGCCTTTTTGCTCCTTCTTAGAGAGCAATCCTAGAGTCTATTGCGAGGATTTATTCTACTCCAGAGAATTCTGGCCTTGATTCTGCTCTCCCATTTCTTATCTAAAGTTATCAGCGATGCCTCTCCTTGAGAGATTATTATTGAGTGGAGTTGCTAAAAATTCTGACTCTGCTTGCTTGAAGTCACCTATTTACAGGCCCAAATTTGACTAGTTTATGTTCTTGCGCATTTTAACATTCCTCGTGATGAATGCTCTTGGCTAGAGGTTAAGATTCTGCATGCTTTAACTATTCCTAAAGACTGAATTAGCAGTAGATTTATGGTCCATAGTGGATCGAGATTTGTCTTGAGCTCCTATTCCACGTCCCTCTGTAAGTCCTGTCGTGAGTAGAGAGCATCTAATCTCCCCACCAGCATTTATACTCTTATCTCCAAGAGTTCCATGATGCGGGCTGTTATAGATCGTCTCATATGGATTATTTAAAATGCTTGACTATTCCAAGTTCATCAAAATCTAGTTTGAACTATTCCTCTTAAGATTGATTGCATTGTTATCCATCGATAGCTTATTCTTGATTGCCTTTTGTCTTTGCTTGTCAATTGAGATTTTATTAAGCTTTGACTTCGTGGCAGTTCTCTTGTTCATGTACTTAGCGGCTACTAAAGTTTGCTGCTTTGCTTTCACGCTAAGCTTTAGAGGGCTTACATGCTTGCTAGGACTGGGAAAATCTTGATAAGGAAGTGTATTTTGAGCTAAACCCTAAATTATTGAGTCATTGACAGGCTCCGTCTTATAATTAATCCCTCCTGGGACTCCAACAGTCTGCTGGGCATTTTGAGAGAGTATCATGTTAGAGATATTTCTACCTTTACTGCCTCTACTTAGGAGGCTGCCTATCTGCCGCTTATCTCCGCTACCGAGTTGCGAGAGATGAAGTTTCTTCCTTGTGTTTGTAGTGCTTCCTTATAAATTAGGATTTTACCGGAATCTCAAGGTGTCAGAAACTAAATTAGGTTCTATGACTGGTGTGTCGCACTAGTCAGAGGCAAAGACTTAGCTTTTCTTATTTGTGAGTGGGAATTGAAACTGATGCTTTTAGAAGAGCTATATCTTCTTAGGCTTGTTTTTATTGAGGGAGAGCTGAGATTTGGGCGCCCTGAAAGGCTTGGGTGTGTATTCAGATTCTGCAGTTATAATCGAGGGCTGTTCTATTTTACTGATGCTGCATATATTCATGATTCTTGAAAGATTAGGAGTGATAGCTATGGGCGTTACACTTATTGTGTCTCTTTTTAAAATGTAAGTGAGAATTATTTAATAAGTCTCTCTCCTCAGCCACAGAGGGACTACTGCTTGATTCTGAACCCATTTCCACGCTCTGAAGTCGTAAACTTGGAGCCGCATAATCTTGACAGAGAGATCCCTCGTCTATGTAGATCGAGCTATAGCATTTGCTATCCTACTCCTTTTCATCTGATGAAAATTAGGGATCATAGATATTGTGCACTTCAGATCATTAAATTCTTAAATTCCATAATGATAATCTCAGATTCAAAGGAGATGTTAAGCAAGCGTTTCTGTCTGAGTGTGCGAGCCCAGTTTCTGATTGACACATTTTCCTCTATGTAATGATTGCCCTCTTCAATTATGAAATCCTTGATTATCAGATTATCTCTCAAAGGCTTGGCAATCATGGTATTGAACATTAGCGTGTTGGTATTAATTTGAGAGGAAGTCTAATTTTCATTTCCAAGAAAAGTGGGCGAGGTCATGTAATTATTTCTATCTTCCATCGCTTGAGAGTAGTTGTGTCTCATTCTTGACTGTAAGATCAAGCTGCTGAGCTTGTTCTTAATGACTTGTCCTTTTTGGTCGAGTACATCATGTGAAACTTTTATGCTCGGGAAGATTATGAATTAGGTAGCGTTGCTCTAAAGAGTCTACTTAATTTAAAATCAGTGCATGTCTAATTAAATTTATTTTCAAGAGTCATCAAGGATCTATTATTTTATCTGGGAGATGGATTCACTACACTCTGGTTATTAGAGTACTGAGCCACATAGTTCAGAGGGAAATAATTCCTTTAAATATAAATTGCATTTTATATAGAGGAAGATTCTGAATCATAATCTGCAGCATCAATCTCGATTTTACAAAATAGAAATCAAAATGCATCAAGGAACTTTTGAGATAATTAGTTTCATCATCAATTTAATCATCGATGAAGATCTTTCCAGTAAAATCTGTTTACAGATAGCGTTCCATAGATTCCAGTTTTTGAATCGCAAGTAGATTCTCCTCCCTCTCTTAAATATCCCTTCTCTTCATGCTGTGATATTTATTTGCAAGAGCGTGCTCAGATATCTTGGAGAACACTAGTTTACTCTCTTTGACACAAAACATGCAATCAAAGAGAGGTAATGGCTCCAGCATCATAGTATCTTTGGTTACTCTCCTTCCAGCATTCAGTAATTTCTCTTTCTCAATTTATCCTTTGCTATCAGACTTCTCCTGCCTCCTTTGAGTTGCTAATAGCAGCTTAGGCAGTCTTTGAGTAGATTTCTTCTTCTAGAAGGAATCATTCCCAGCTTTAAGATTTTAACTCATCTTGCTTTGTATAGTACTTTGGAGCTTTAAGGATCTCAGCTTCGGCTAATTTGACCAAGCCGAAGAAGCAGCCACCCCTTTTAGTTGTGGCTTTAAAGTAGCTTGTATTTCAAAATTGGTGCTCTGAATATCTTAATGAAAGATCTCCTACTTGTCTTTCTCTTGCTTCTCATCTTTAATTATAGAGTGAAATAAAGGGTTATCTTCAGCCCTAATGAGAGAAACTAAGTTATGGACGTCTAAGTAATTGGGATCGTCCATTTGCGTCTCAGCTCTAGGTCTTATCTCTCCCATATTCCTGCTTCCATCATTCTAAATCTTGTCTTCAATCCCGCTGATCTCTCCAAAGGGATCTGAGGGCTTCGCTCTTTCTCGTTCTCTGGGCTTAATCTCAGAGCGTATGGAGCTCTAATCAAAAGGGTTATTGGTAATTACTTTCTGAGCAGCTGGAGCTATCTTAACCTCAGAAGCTTATCTCTTATCTAAGCTTTTAAGGATACTCTTCTCATTATCCACTTTCTTCGTGATGGAATTTTACTTTAGTAATTGCTGTTGTGGATTTTTTACTTCCAAGTCTGCATAGGCATTATGTTCAGACTTCTCGCTTGGAGTTTCAACAGGACCGCCGTTGATCTCCACCCCATTTTGATTCACTATGAACTGTGAGTCATCATTCATGAATTATGAATACTCTTGGTTATCGATTTCTAAACAAGGAGCAATTAGGTAAGGGAATGAAGGAAGATATATAAGTGCTTCATTAAACGACCTTACCAGAGCATTCGAAGAAATCCTCAAAAGCGTTCGCCTTTTTATTGTTGTTATTGAGAACTGTCTTTTGATTCCTGTTGGATGCTTGCTCAGTTCCATTCATCATATTCTGTCTCTCAAATTATTATTCTTTATCTTTTTAATTTTAACTTTTAAATATAATCTATTCAGGAAATGAGGGGAAGTAAAGGAGGAAGAATTAATATATACTTTAAATCATAATAATTGTCATTATTAAATCATTTCATAGCCTAGGCCGCTTCCTGTCAATATTATGAGTGCTATCATCTTACCAGTCAGCTAGCTGCTGCATATGGCCTTTTGTAGTTCAATGTGAGTTCCATTCACGCCCAAACTTTGGCAGCTCTATCTATACCACTCTATCAACTCCCGCATAGTTAAATCTTTGAATTCACTATATAAACTTTATATTTATAGTTCTGGGACCGTTTCTCTTTTAAATTGCTCGAGCTTCTGGCATTCCAAGACCAAGGTGATGCCTAGCATGCTTTGAATCTAGCGCATCTTTTTCTAGTAAGCTCACGTCCAGGAACCTTTCTAAGATAGGTATTTCCTAACTAGCATGCTTATTTATATCTATGTCTGGTAAAGGAGGAAGATTCACTTAGTCTTGCTAAGATAATAAAAGAGTTAGAGTTTGAACTAATTACGGTAATTCAAATTTAGAGATTAGTTATAGCCAGTTGAATTCATCGGATTTTTAGAATAAGGGACAAGAGCCAAAGAGGATCTATTGGCTATTGCGTTATTGCCTACACTGCCTTTCCTATCTAGCATTTGTATCTTGGCTTGATTTTCCAACACCATTTATTCTGTAGACTGAGGCACTTTAGACTTGATCGGATACTAAAGAGCTTGCGTATTTTGCATAACTATGCTCATTCTTTAGGACTGATTACCTGAAGAAGATCCCAAGTAGCCATTTTAATTAAGGTCTACTTCTCCAGAGAAACCAAACTAACTCCTTCGAGTGTCTTGTTGAGCATTGGGATTTTGATACGCAGCCATTCTATGATCCTGTTCTTTATTCAACAAGGTTTGCTACTAAGGCATACCTCCTCCACTAACGCCACTGCCCATTTTGAATTGTCTTATTTGCTCCTCAATATCTATCTCTTCTCTTCTTCTCTAAGGTAAAAATGAGGAAACGAAAGAGAGGCCAGTCTATCTCTGAGGAGGCTTTTGCTGCTCTGAGTTAAATGGCTGCGGTATTTTATCTCTTAAGAAGGGGTCTATTCTCTCTTGAGCAGGGCTGCTCCCTTGCAAGTAAGAATCGAAGGTTGGCTATTTTATTTCCTCTTAGATATTGGAAGGCTCGTACATCTAGCTCACCCTCTGTTGATTCATCTAATAGTTCGGTGCTTGTCCCTTTCCTCCCTCTTACTAAGACTATCTGGAGTTGAGACGACTCTGGTTGTCTTATTGATTAAGGTTATTGAAGGAATGAATGGAGAGAGGCCCTCCCTAGATCAATTACCTCCCTGGAAGTTGCTAAAGCTGCTTCTCTCTGAGTTAGTTAGACTAGATATTGAAAGAGTTGAAGCTCTCTACTGTTGCCCTTGCCTGATCTATGAGGGGACGATTCTAATTCGCTGTATATTCATTTCTCATCTAAGGCTTGTGCTATAGGGGCTCTAATTAGTTGAATCTCTCCATCGTTTGATTTAATGGGTTTTATCCTTGGTCCATATTTCTTTGGGACGAGAGCTTTGAAATTGGCCGTAAGGGCCCTGGCGTCTGGTGTCTCTGTGAACTCAACTTATTTCTATGATCATAAGAAAGATGTTTAAAGTTACAGTTTAATTCCTGAAGATCAGTGGAATCAATAGTAGATTTGTTGAGAGCAGATCTTTTGCTCAAAGCCTTAAAGACTTTCTCCTCATTATTGATTCCTCTCACTTCATTCGACTTAACTGTCTATATAGTTTAGTTAAGCTCTCTCTTCTATCTCTCTTAGCTTCTTATCTTCTCCAGTTAATCTTCTCTTTTCTTAATAAAGATGTCTTACTCTCAATTCAGAGCCTCCTTGTACATATACAACTTATTGTTACTACTCTCCTCCAGTCGTTTTTAACCTTTTTAAACACCTTTTAAGGCACGACCTATTTCAATTCCCTTTTTGTTCAGCTATAAACTTGTTTCCTCATCAAGCTCACCCCCTTCATCTTCCTATTCTTCATCGTCAGGATCTCTCCCTAAGCCAAAACTCATGTCAAACTCCTTTTTCTTCTCAAACTTTTACTTCACTTTGTCTTTCATGATACCCAAGCAACCCTTCGTAGCCTTACGCAGCTAATTTATAACTGCCCAGTCTAATTACTCCTCGTTGGTGACTAGTTAACGCTTGGAGCTGGCTGGTTTTAAGAAAGCGCTTTCAAGTTTTGATAGCAATTTCTCACTTCTAAGACTCAGTAAATGGCGCTTCTCCTCCTTGAACTATTGAAGTTCGTTCGAAGTAATCACACCACTGAGAGAAGCACCTGAGTTGGCCATGTGTACATATACTCGGATGCACTTGCGAATTAGACTCTCATCAGTAGATCACATCAAAAGCTTGTAGAGCTCTTGAACAAGCTAACCCTCCTAAGCTTGCTGAACTTTTTTAGAAAAGAGATAGGATTCTTGGCAAAGCTAGCTTACGAGAGATATCAAGAGCTTTGTTACATGAGGGTCTGTGGAAGGTACTTGTAAAACTTAATGGCAGACTGAAAGGAAATGTGTCTTATCTATCAGCTATATCTTATTGAGATTATGAGCAGCCAGAGATAACAAGCAGAGAGCAGCTTAAGTCAAAAGCGCCTCTACATGCTATTGGTGTTAGTCATTCTGAATTTGAACTTTAGTTTGCTCTTTGAGAATCTAAAGCACGCTATCAAATACTCCAAACTCTCCTATCACCACATTTATGTTAGGCGAATTCTAAGCTAAATTTGAGAGAGATTTCACAGCATAGATCATTGATTGATAGTCAAGTTGAGCTTAGGATTTTTAAAGTGCTCCAACTAGATGAGCTATTCCTCCATTTTGAGTTATCTTATTTATCGTCTGTTGACTTTACGAGTTAGTCAGGAAGGTTAAGTTTAAGATTGAAGCTAAAAATACTCTTATAAATTATAAATGAAGCAAGAGAGTATTTGAGAGCAGCTTGATTACTGTTCATTAGGCAATAGAAAATGCCAAATAGGCCGTCATTTTGCAAAACTATTTCTCAACTCACCTCATTCGTTAGCAGATTACAGAGGAGTTTTATAGCACATTCTTGAGTCTTAAGATTATTACAAGTGCTCTCACAAAGTCCTATAACCCTCTTGATGTTGAATTTGGTTATCTCTGCAGGGAAACTGTAACCGATTTGAGTGAGTATACTTAGAGAAAGCCTAGTGAGTTCTCCAAGTAGCTCATTATCAAAGTCTAGGCTCTCAAATATTTGGTCAATCACCCCTAGCTCTTTCAAATCTTTGATGGGTATGTCTTGAGCGTCGAATTTTTGTAGATAAGCCAGAAGTGTTCTCAAAGATAAGAGGATTAGTTCTGGATTTTCAGTTTTTAGAAAACTGGTCAACTTGTGAAGGAGGCCATGCTGATTGCGCATTTAAATCTATCTAAGAGATAGTCCACGCTGTACGAACAACTTATGCAGAAGCCAGAGTGCTTACTTGAAAATTTCGTTGCTCTATTTATAATCGACATTCTCCTTTTCTAATTTAAGATAATAGAGACCTATTAGGTGTGCAAAATACGAGATTATATTAATTTTTCTGGCTCAACTATTGTTTCATAGATTGTGTCTAATTATCTTTAAGTAAGCATGAATGAGAGATCGGCAAGAGGATTTTTCGTTTTAGTGTTTTCATCTTTACCTCTCTGAGCTGTTAAGGATATTTTAAGAAGTGGTTCTTTACCTGCATTTGTATTTATCTGGCCTTACAAATACCCTAAATTCTGAATTTAGTATTGTAAAATTAAATTATCCTCTTTCTAAAATTCAAATCCATTTTAAGTGTAGATATACTCATTTCAAATAATAATTGGTGGAAGGAGCTTCGTTGCCTTCTTGCGCAGTTTAGTAATCCCGCTCATGCTAGCTGTTACTGATGCTGTTTGAGCCATACTTGCTTTGGTCAAAATTGGAGTCCCTCTCATGAGAAAATATTAATATTTAAAAATAAAAGTAATGAGAAGCTGGGAAACTGTAATAGGGCACTTCATCCAGATATTCATCGTTTATATTGAACTTTATTGCTGAGTTAAAATCAAAACCACCGCGCTTCTCTTCGCCTTCAGCTCTTGCTTTAGTACCTAGATTACTAGTCATCGTCTCGTTTAATGAATCCATCGCAGTTTTATTCATGTTTATCTTAAATCAATGAAACATTATCCATTTTAAGCAAATATGGAAATAAGATAATCCAAAAATTCATGCTAACATTTTAAATTGATCTTGTTATGACCAACGTTTTCAATAATACTTTTCTGCAAATTTTAGCGAGAATTGGGCTGCTCTGCAATAAGTTTTTGGTTTTTTTAAGTTCTTAGATTTTAAGCCATTAGATTATTTAATTTTCAGATTTTCAATTGCAACTAAAATATATTTAGAAGAAGGGTAACTTTAAAAATCTGATTTATAATTCTTATCATTTCTATATTACAAATTTTTTTAAATGAGATGCAAACCTTGAGATTTAATACTATTAAATAATATTTAATAAATGGAGAGTAGATACATATCACAAACAAATAAATATAAATATAGTGAAAGAAAAATTCATTTAAATTGGTCATTTTAAAATTACTGATTAACATCGCCTCTTGGAGGCTCCTCTTAAAACCATTCTAGAGAAATTGTTGCTGCAGATGCGTTTAGTTTCTAAAGCCACGCTGAGTAATGGCTTACTTGACCTCTGCTAGTTCTTTCTTAAAAGCATCAGTAAATATCTTTATTCCATCAAAACTTATTCTATCAAAAGATCTCCCTAATTTATGTTGCAATTCTATTAAGGACTTTGAGCTACAGGAGTAATCTAGAGATTCAAATTCGTCATTTTATTCTAAGGGGGGAACTCACCTCCACTAAACTTGAAAGAATTCATTTACTGAAAATTTTGTAAGATTACTTCACTGAAGAGCCTATAATGGGATACTAGGGTCCTTAAATATTGTGAGCTTGGATATTAGAGTTAGCGCCGAAGGGATTTATATTCTAGGGGCTTTGCATTGTTTGCATTAAAGTTGGTGGAAAGTTACTATTTAACTATTAGATAAACTATATCAATTAAAGAAAATTCTGAAAAGAATTCATTGATAATATGGACAAAATATAATTTTATTAATGAAAGATGAATTGAGTTTATGTGTTAATATCTAAGGAATCTCCTTTTCATTTCGACCTCATTAAATTTTGAGTCTATTGCATCTAAGTACTCTGCATAGCTTACTACTGCGCTTGCATCATAGCTGCCATTTGTTGAGGATCAAACATGGGCATGACTCCTCCCATCATCTGAGGATTCATCATGAATCCAAGTTAAGAAGGGTCTGCTCCGAAAGGTTAAGGAAGGAAAGGCATCATCCCTGGCATCATAGGCATGCCCATCGGATTCATCATCATTGAAGGGTTGAAAGCTCCGGTACCTCCTCCCATTGCTGCCATACCTCCATTTTGGTGATGGCCACCCATTCCTCCTCCATAGCCTGGACCACTCCCCCCATATCTGCCTCTCTTATTATGATGGCCATGCTAGTGATGACCTCCCCTATCTCCACCTCTCTCAATTCCAGAGTTACCAGCTCCTCCATTTGTCTATAAGTGGGGCTGACTATGACCCTAGCTATTGCTGCTTGCAGTTTGGCTCTCTTATGGCTGCTGCTCCCTCTTGATCTAGTTGAGGAAATTATCCTTCTACTACTTCACTCTGACTAACTCGTTATCCAATTGATTAAGTTGTCTCTCCAAGTCCTACCTCTTGTTTCTGACTTCGTTCATCTGCTTTTCAATGAAAAGGCGCTCAAAGCGCATGAGGATCTGCTTGTTGACGAATAATCTCCAGGTCTGTGTTGTCAAGCCAAAGTTGAAGAACATCTGGTTAGCCATACCGCCCTTTATTGAGTCCTCGATTGACTTCTGAAGTTTCATTTGGTCTTGCTGGATGTCTTACTCCTTCACAAAGCTTGCGAACGATCCCCCTGCAGCTAGCTTCACTTCGAAGCTAATCGAAGCCTGTAGTCCAAGCTTCCTGAGTCTTATCTTCTCCTGTAGCTCTCTTATTTGATCCTCAGCCTGCTGGATTAAGGAGTCCAAGCTTTCAGGGTCAAGATCTTCCTCCTGTTCTGGTTGGTGCTCCTTTTCCTACCTCTCCTTAATAAATCCAGCTCTTTTAAATTTTAAAATATCCTGAGTTTCTTCCTCCACCAAATCAAAGTCTAATGAGACAAACTTCTACTCTGACTGGGGCTAGGCTGCACTCTATTGCTCCTTCTCAACTGCTTTATTCTCATCTTCAACTTTTTTGTCCTCAGAAACAGGTGTAGGTTCCTTCAACTTGAGTTCTCTTTGCTTGAGGATTTGATCTTTCTTGACTCTTGCCTGATAGATGTTGTCTTGCATAATCTCAATGCCTTCTTTCAAGGAAGGGAGTGTGTTCTCATCATCGCCTGTGAAGCCCTGGTAGTATTGGTCGTTCTCATAGTCCTCCGAGCAGTCCGAATCACTCAGCATCTCCTCACTCCTAAATGTGTTCGATATCTTAGCGTTAGGCACTTGCTGCTTTTATAATTGCAGAGATAGCGCTTTGAGCGCAACCTCAATTTAATATTCCTTTCTACAATTTAATTTTATATTTTAATGTAACTTACTCATTAAATCTAGGAATTTGATTATTTAGAAGATAGTTAAATTTAATTTAATCTTTTGATAAATTCATCTCAATTGAAAATCAAAAATTAAATATTTAAATACGCCTGATCCAAATATAACTGCTTGATTAAAATCATTTATTCATTTCATCAATTTCAAACAATATAAAAGCCTTCATTTTATTTTTCGCATCATATTAACTTTATCTAAGAATTAATTTTATAATATAATTCTTATTTATTATTAGTTTAACCATTCAAGATTTAATATAAAGGTTGATGATGGATGAATAAATAAGATATCTAAATAATGTTGATGAAGGTTGAAAGAAAAATTCATTTAAATTGGTCATTTTGAAATTACTGATTCACATCGGCTCTTTGTGGCTCCTCTTATTACCCATTCAGAAGCCATGGCTAAGCTTGCATTTAGTTTCTAAAGTCACGCTGAGTAATGGCTTACTTGACCTCTGCCAGTTCTTTTTTAAATGCGTCATGAAATTTGTTCTATTCCCTCAAAACCTACTCTATCAAAAGCTTTAGGTCTTGGAGATCTCCCTAATTTATATTGCAATTCTATTAAGGACTTTGAGCTACAGGAGGGATGAAAGAATTCATTTACTGAAAATTTTGCTAAATTACTTCCCCTGAAGAGCCGATAATGGGATACTAGGATTCTTAAATATTGTGAGCTTAAATGTTAGAGTTAGCACAGAAGGGATTCACATTCTAGGGGCTTTACATTATTTGCATTTACGTTGGCGGAAAGTTACTATTTAACTATTAGATAAACTAAGAAGCAAGAGAGTCTCGCAGTTAAGAGTGCTAGTTAATTGTATCTAAGTTAGCTCCAAAATTTGCACCTTAACTAAATCGCTGAGGATCAGTTCGGTTTAAAGATACTTCTCTCTAATTAATAGAGGGATCTTATGGTGGCTAGAACAAACTTTGTCCCATCAATTTATCACGAGAGGCTTGATTATCAGCAACAGAAGTATAATCCAGGATCTGTTGTGTGTTTTAGAATTTTGAATCCATAAAGAGTCCATCTAGCTCATCTCTCTAATGATGATAAGTAGTATTATAGTCAAAGAATGTATTCTACTCTAAGGTTCCTCCTCTATAAGTTTAGTTATTCATCTCTTATTTATAGATGCCTCTCATATCTGCAAAATTATTGAACCCCTTCTTCCTCTGGGTTTCACTTTGAAAAGGAGAATGTCCATTATTATTCTTATCATTAAAAGAGTGTTTCATCATTTGAGTTATATTTTATCGAATAGATTCATCAATATTTTGATAATTCTTTTAGATCTTTCTTGCTTACTCATGCGAGTCTTATTTTTGCCTCTTTACAGCTCTCACAGCAAGATTTAAATCCTCATTATGGTTAACTTTGAATTCTCTGACCGCTCTTGTAGTATCTTTGCCTCCATCCTCTTCTTCTTCTGAGACCAGATTTTCATATTGAATATGATTAGGACCTCACGACAATGCTTCCTAAGAGCTTTTTTCTTTCTCGACTTTATTTAATTTATTGAAGTTCTCTCGATTTAAGTTTTAGCTCCTTTCTTAAAGCCTCTTTATTCTCTTGTTTTATGCTTCAAGTAAATCCTGATTATTGTATTAAATAATAAGCTCGCTGTTATCTTAATTTTGTTCTTGGTTATAGACTTGTTTCTCCTTTTTATCTTAATCAGGTGATGTCTTTAATTTCACTTAGGTTTGGTTCATTTTAGCTTGAATGCATTCAGGGCTTTAGGCTCTAGACTCTCTTTTGATAATTAACTGAGGCTGAATTAAACCACTTTACCTTCCACACTTGCTATCACGTCAACTCAGATCATTGACCTATTTTTACTGCTAAAGGTGAGGCTCGTTGATAACATTCTCACTATTTAATCCATTCCCATCTTGTCTCTTGAGAAGTTTTGAATTATTTTGGACTCTGAATGAGCTTGAGATAATGAGGGGAGCACTTTAATTCTTTATAGTGAGCTATTTTTAATCGTCTATTTTAAAATCTATCCCCAATTTCAAGTAAGTTTACCCTTTCATCTTTTATTCCTTTTTCCTCTCCTAAGTTATTTCAAAATGGTGGTTTTTATAATGGCTTCTCAAACTATCAAAAATCATAGCATTTGATGAACATCTCATGCATCTATATCTTTAATTGTAGTCAATTTTAAACGACTATTTCTAGTATGATTGTATCGTGCAGTTAGTGGGAGAGTGAACTTCCTCAGCATCTTCTATTTCAATTGACTCTCTAGCATCGCTGATACTAAGGAACTATCAATTTTAAGGAGGAGAGATTGGTTCTGGAATCTCAGTGCTCATTGGAGTAGTCACTCTCAATTAAGTTTAGCAATTAGTTGAGGATAGCATTCTTTAATCATCTTGAAAGTCCAACTACTTCTCCTCTTATTATCATTTTTGAAGCACTTATTGAGCAAGCTGTTAAAGATTTATTACTTTTGTTTTGAAAAGTTTTGATAATGGATTTCGATCTTTGTGAGCACTATCACTATCTTTGATTTATAATTAAGCCTCTTCTAGAGTCATTTGCTTAGGAATTGGCTCTTAATGAGGGTCGAGCTCGTATTATGTAGACTTTCTATTTGGTTTGCTCTTACTAGTCAACCTCTTCAGAGATTATTTCCTTGCCTCCCCATTGTTTTAAAGTTCAGCCTGGAGCTTCCTTT
This sequence comes from Tetmemena sp. SeJ-2015, assembly GCA_027382625.1. Taxonomy (NCBI): domain Eukaryota; phylum Ciliophora; class Spirotrichea; order Sporadotrichida; family Oxytrichidae; genus Tetmemena; species Tetmemena sp. SeJ-2015. The sequence continues at coordinate 38,813 of JAJKFJ010022697.1, read as the reverse complement.
CTAAATCTTCATCACTTTTAGAAATTCATGGTGCAGATTCAACTCCTCTCTTTCCGAGAACAGAGTCCTTTTGTATCTCATCAATTTCCTTCTCTTTTAATTGGTTCTATATATCTTAATCCCCTAGTTTTCTTAAAGTTCTAAATGTCCCCTTCGCTTTACCTTCTTTCTCTCTATTACTCCTCTCAAGCTCTTTTTGCTTTTTGATTAGAAGTGATGGTGATTTGTATTCCGTAATTTTCCCATCAGTGCTCTCATCGTCATCAATTTTAAAGTCATAGTCATCATCATCTAACTTGTAGCTTTTCTTTAGCGAGGTGTACTTCCCATTTGATAATTTCTTTAAAATTTTATCTTGCTTACGCATCTCACTCAGATCCTCTAAAGATACCTGCTGCTGCTGTTCCTCTGGGTTCAACCCTTAATAGCTATTTTAAAATTATAAGTTTGGATGATCGTTTGAGTAGTACTGTCGACACTAACTTCGAGTCATTAGGGGTGTTTGGATTATCTTCTGCTGCTACTAATATTCCTATGCTTGTAAATCTCTTGTGGTTGCAAATATCCTAGTTCTGTTATCTTATTCCCTTATGGAACTTTGATCGTATAATAAACCATGTTAATACTATATGTTAGGTGCGCTTTTATTCGGAGTAGTACGTATATGGGGCTAAAAACTGTGATAGTCATAATGGATTTCACTTTCGATGAGCAGATCCATCTCGATCATATCTCGCACTTCTTTTTCTTTCAACTATCAATACTTGTTAAGTTAATTAAAAATTTTACCTCCTCGCTACTTTGAATAGAGTCTATATCGCTTAATGATTAATCGGAATCACTTTGCAGATTCGCTTCCTTTACTATCCTTTATTTTTTTCTAGAATTTTTTCCACTCTATATCCTAGTATTGCTTACTTTACTTTCTATCTGGTTTGAAGTTACTTTTTAAAGTGGCGCTTAATTTTTATGGTTTGCCATTAATTTTTCTTCATTCTGATTCACTGTCTCTGAAAATCACACTTGATGTTTATTTTTAATTACTGATATTAATAAAGGCGCTTTATTTGTGTTCCTAATCGAAGATCTCATTTTAATATTGCTTCTATTTAAATTACTGCTACTGCAGCAGAAGTTATCATTATTCTCAAACATCATAGGGATTCAAGATTGGAAATGTATTGGGGGAATTTATCTTAAAAAGGAATTTCAAATATTTGTAACAATGAATCGTTTCTACAAGAATATAAGTAATTAAGAGACTCGCATAAATAGTTTTTAAACTCGTTTCATAATTATAATAATTATTATTCTTCTTCTTGTTATAAAACTTTGTTTTAAACCAGATTTTGTAATAGCGCTGCCACGCTTAAATATTTGGCCTGCTTTGAAAGAAGAAGCAGAGTCTCTCTTTTTAAATAACTTTATTGAGAAAAATTCTACTGACTTTCTTTTGCACGAATGAAGAGTCAACAAAAGCTGAACAGGAAACTGCTTTTGAGAATAAACAAGGAGGCCTTAGAGCTGAGCAATTACAGCCAAAAATTGCTTAAATAAGAGGGAGGGTAGAGCAAGAAGAAGCATAATGCTACAACTTCAGTTTAGTAGGAAAAGAAGAAGAATACTGGAAAAGTACCCAAAAGAGAAGAAGAAGAGAAGGTGGTACGAACAGCAGCTCCCTCCATCATTCCAAAGCGGAGGCTGGGGAAGTATAAAGGAGAGGGCAACAAGTAATAATTCAAAATTGAAAAAGTTTAGCAACAAGAGGTGAAGGTAGAGTCTGAGCAAAAAGGTTATGGTGGCAAGTCAAAATACACTAGAAAGGAAGAAGAGTAAGAATGGTCTAGGGAGAGGAGCGCTTAAGGTTTAGAGAGTTGCATTGTCGACCCAAATGACTTAATGAAGTCGATGCTTGAAAAAATTTAATCAGTCAAGTTAGAAAAAGATGAGATGTAGAAGTTCATTAAAACTAAGCCAGGAAGGAAAACAGAGGTATCATCCAGTGTCTAGTTTTTAAGGTAGCAGAGTCAATACTTGCACAGAAAGAGCTCTAAATCTAAGGACAAAGCATTGGAGGGTGAGAGCTAGTTCAAGTGTGTTCACTGCTCCAAGAATTACCTATACCCATCTCTAAAAAACGTGCAATCTCATTTAAGTCGCTAGCATTAAATTAGTCGCACTTCAGCTGAGGAGAACGTGGACTTTGTCTAAGTCAAACTCAACTTCCTTAAAAATAATTAGTAAACAAACAAAAGTAGAAGCGAAAGGCAAGATAATAGGAAATAGTGTTTAAGCTAGGGAGCTGTAAAACAAAGAGAGAGTTAAAAAAGTAGTTATGATGATCAAGAGGATGATGATCAAGAAAAGAATAGAGATTTATAATAAAGTTAAAAGTAAAAAAAGAGTGGCTAGTAGTAGCTGGAGTAAAATAAAGCTGTTGAGGTTCAAGTAAGTAAAAGTAAAAGCAAGAAAAAATTAGTAGCTCCTTAAAATGAGAAAGGCAATCCTTCTAGGAAATCCTCGTAAGCTTGGGGAAATAGTAAAAAATAGTCGTCTGCAAGGAGCTCAAGCTCATCAGGCAGTAAAAGTAAAAAAAGTTCAAGCTCTGATTCAAGCTCAAGTAAGTCTTAAATTGGACAAAAATTGAAGTTTAAAAACGATCCTTACTTTTCTCCTTGGAAACAGCTATGGTAAAAGCCTAAAAGTTAATTATAGATAAAAACAGAAGACTTAAATGAAGAGCACCCAGTTTAATAAATTGAAAATAAACCATAAGTAGATAGTGCTTAAGACGAAAAGGTTTGTGAAACTCAACTAACAAATAGAAAGGGTCTGAGTTCAATGATTTCTGATTTGCAATTGGATAATAGTCAGCATTTCCAAGCCTTCAGCTAAATATAAGCCTCTAGAGATAAAAAACATCAGCCAATTCATTGCGGTGACCGTATGAATTCTTAATCAATATCTCAGCTCAATATATCTGCGGCTGGTTAGGAGCAGATTTCCACCTAAATTAACACTGTGAAAAGAGGAAGCTAAAATGCGAGAGAACCATTCGCTGTAGGTCATTAAGAATTCTCGAGCTATTCCTTCTACCAGAGTAGTTACCATCCAAATCTTGAGGAAGAGATCCAGCAGGAGTTAATAAAGTGCACAAGTCCTTAGATAAATTTCTCCTCTCCTGAGTATGAGAGAGAGTATTAAAATCACTAGCCTATGCCACCAATCTAGACTTCTTAAAGCTCAAACTTGACACAGCAAAGAGTTTATCCCTTTTCCCCTCAGAAGCGTAGTTAATTTTAGCTTCAAAAGTAGTACCGAAGGTTCTCTAAGTAGTCTGAGTTCGGAGTTTAGCAGTTTGGCAGCAGATGGAAGAACTCCCCCTTCTAAGATTTGAGAGTGAAGGATAGCGTGCACTCATTTCAGCCCTCAATTCAGAATAATCAATAAATGGCTATCTTAAGCGACCAGTATTCAGCTTCTAACAACTAGCTTCTGATTTGTAACAATCCTGGTGAAATCGCCTCCCCTGAGCACAACAACAACGAAGACTCTCTATATCAGAAAGACCTTTAGAAATACGAAGCCGAGCTTAAATAGTAAAGGGAATCTTCCGAATTAAAGAATTGCAGTGTGGGTGGAGGAGGAGGTGAGCTTAGGAACAAGTTTGAAGAGCTGCAAGATTCTGCAGCTGAAATTTTAAAAGGAAATAAGCTTTTGCAATAGAACTTGAAAGCAAAAGAGCCTACAATTTATTATAACAACCTAAATATACAGCTTTAACTTGATCTATAGAACACTAAACTAGATAGAATATTGTAAGAGTTAGAAAGTGAGAGACAAGAAAGACAGTAATTGTCTCGCTTTGCAAATAGTTTCATCGATTTTATAAAAAACTATGAGTACAAATGAAAAGAAGAAGAGATGCCTATTTATTCTTTATCTGTCTTTTGATTTAAAGATTCACCTAAAGTATTCGCATAATTTCAAAACTTAAACCTAAAAATGCTTTTAGCTTCTTATAATATTTATTTTAATGCTTAGCAATAAGTTTTCATGCTTTGGGAAATCTTCAACTATGCTTTAACCTGAATATACTAATCAGCAATAGTAGGCTTAACTTAACTAGAATGCTGAGTATCAATAATAGTAGTAGTTCTAAGTACCCCCCTCATTTAATCAGCAGGCCATACAACAGACTAAATATTAGGTTGATCAAAGTATCTAGAGCAATAATAATCTTGCACCACCTTCCTCATCAGATAATAAGAAGAAGAGAGAGGCGAAGTAGAAGGCATCTGACTAAATTGAGAGTCACTATCGCCAGCATTATAATAAAGAAGTGGATGATGAGGATTTTAGTTTAGATGTCAATAGATGGCGAAGCAGAGATATTCCAAAATTTCCTTATTCTAAGAATACCAAGAAGGAGCAAGGTAAAGAGAAGAGGTAGCCACTTAACATATCCAAGGAGATAGATGAAGTTTAGAGGCCTCCCACTTACTAAAAAGAGAAAAGGAGGGAGAATGAAATGGATGAGATAGTTAAGTGGTACCAATGTACTTATTGCGCAGATTTCTTTAAGAATAAAGATCTAGTGCGTGGGCATTTGAAAGATAAGCATAAGGAAAAATTGAAGAGCACTTATAAAGGCTCAATCTTTAACACCTTTAATGGGAAAGACTATAAAATTGTTGAATATTAGGCTTTAGCTGCTGTTGCGGCCATTAAGAATCTAGTGTAAAATATGGAAGAGAATAAGCAGAAGCATTCCCATGATGCTCTTATAAAATAAGTGAAAGAAGCTGAAACAGCAATCAATAAAGATGCGCTCAAAGCTTAAGCTCAAGCAAAGAGAGAGCAACAAAATAGCGACTATTTGAAATAATAAACTTAGCTGCAAAATCTTGAAAGATAAGCAGCAGATTAAAAGCAAAGTTAGAAAGAAGACCTTAATCAATCTTTTAAGAAGTTTATTTCGAAGCAATAAGGCAATAAAAGTAGTGTGGAAAATTCCGAACAAATGAGTTTTTAAGCGTGTGATAAGAATGGGCCTCCTGCTGTGATTAAGGAGGAAAGAATAGTAAAAAGTAATCATGAGAAAAGTAGAACAGGCAAGTAAAATGCAAATATCAAAGATGAAAATAAAGAAAAGAGCAGTTAAAGAGAATCTGTTCAAAGAGAGGAGGATTTATCTATGTATATCGATAATATGGATGAGAAAGTTTCTAATTTTGAAAGTAATTACGGCTAAGGGGAATAAATCACCAAACTAATTAATAGTGAAATTAATAAAATTAACCTGTAAAGCGCTATCGATGATTCCATAAATGAAGAAGAGCAGAAAATTGAAGCGGATGTTGTTGCAGAAGAATAAAAAATTGTTCTTGAAAAGCAAGATTTAAAGGAATCTGAAGATCACAATGAATTGGTGATTGAGAATTAAGTTATACAATAAGAGAATAATTTCTCAGAGTAACAGAGGTCGTTGTATTAATAAGAAATTGAATAGTCTGAAATAGTAGAGCAGGCTCAAAATTAAAGTGAGTAATTAGAAATTATAAGAGGAAACGAAGAAAGCTCTAAACTGAACATCTTATCTGAAGAATTGAATAATTCTTCTCTTGCAGAATTCGTAAATCAAGCCCAAAATTTTGTAGAGAATAAGGACTAAGAAGCTGAGATTGAGCTTAAGTAATCAAAGAAATACAAAGAGAAAAAACTCCCCTCGAACTTTGAAATTGAAAATATATGGAGTCTCGAAATTTTAGGGAAAGATAGAAAATTTCAAAAAAAAGAATCTGCAGTGAATAATAAACATCAGCAATCTAAAATCCTTAACTAAGATCTAGGAATATCAAGTAATGTGATCACTACGAGCATATAATTGAATAGACAGAATATTTAAGCTGCCTAGGTTCCTCCCTAAAAAAGGTACAATGAACTTTTACAAAAAAGGTCTCGGCATTAAATGGATCATCCTGAAGTTAGTTCTAATGAAATCTAACGTTGCAATGCTTCAAGAAGAGGAGTACAAATAAAGATGGAGGATGCGGATAGTAAAATTAGCGAGCACTAATAGTATAGCGATGGTAGTAAAAGGAGAATAGTTTAATCCACTAATGATGTTAGTTCTTCGGCTTAGTCCATGTTTGATAGGGAGTAGAGCAGCAGGCTGGCTTAATATATAGCAGCCCTCTATTAGGAGAAGAAAGCTCGTACTAGGAGTGAGTGTGAAGACATCTAATTCAAGATAGGTTATATGAAAGAGGACATAATCGTCAGGCAGGAGAAACTGAGCCTCCTAAATAGGAAGCTATCTGAAAAGAAGAAAATTGTACAGCTCTTTAACATCAACGAAACTAACTGAAATTATTATTTATTTATTTGAGAATGATAAGGAATTCAAGCTATTACTGCATGAATATGATGAGATAATGATTTTAAATATTTAATTATCATTTATATGTAAATGGATAGGTTTAATTTTAAGAAGTTTAAAAATATTTAACCCCCCTCCCTTTTAAAATGAAACTGAGAAGTACATCGATCACCCCTTTCATTCATCAAAACAGGAAATCGTTATTAAAATAATATAGTAAAAAAACATTAAAGAAGCAGTAGAAGTATCAATAACTTCCTCTCAACGACGAAAATTAAGATTAATCCGCTTAATCGCACATAAATATCCCTCCAAACAATTCCAAATGCTCCATGCTCAATTAGGAAAATCCCCCAGCTGAAAATTATCAGCCTCTCCAATAAGGCAGAAATAATGTTGCTAAGAGTGTTAATAAGCTATCCACTTATCACTGCTGTTATTGCGAGAGCAGCTTCCCCTATCTTTAATATATTAGAGATCATTTGAGAAGTGAGCACACTGAGAAGTTGTAACGACGCTCTGACGGTAATTTCAAGAAAATTAGGCGAGGGAGAGACTTCACTATTGGGAGGAACAGGGAGGACAATCAAAATATTTTTTAGGACGGCCTCCCAGTTCGCAAGAGAGGAAGAAAGCCTAAACAGCAACCAGCTTTATCGCAGGAGAGAAAGAAGTATAGAAAAGGTGCGAAGAAACTCCTTATGGGGAGTGATGAGGATTATATCTTCAATAGTCAATCAGTTGAAGTAGAAAATGTTGACGATGAAGAAAATGAAGAAGAAGAAGTAGAAGAAGTGAAAATGGAAGAATAGCTGTCTTTGTAAAATCTGAACCCTAATTTCAAAAATAGGTAGGAAGCTTCTTCTTAGAATCCGTTGATAAGCTTTTAATCTAACCAGTATGTTAAGTTTAGTGAGCCACTTTTGCCTTAGAAGTAGAAGAGTGTCTTCACAATTTCTAAAATTGTAGAACCAGTTAATGAGTAACAAGCAGAACTAAGAAATTCTAAGTAAATAGAAGATGCCGAAGAGAAATCCAATAATGAGGATGCTAACCTATTTAGAGAAGAGGAGTAGTTAGAAGATGATTTATAATGTAGAAGAATTTTAAAATTATAACAATAGCAATAATAACAACAGCAACAATCACAATAGCAACAATAACTGCCCTGTCATTCATAAATCAAAGAAAAGAATCTTAGGTACACTTTACACCAATCATCCTTAGAAAATAAGGAGTAGACAGAATCTGAAGAATAATGCCAGAGTTAGATAGATTAGCAATTGTACAATGAAAACTAAAATAATCAGCACCAATATCAATCAATGTCTATAAATAAATAATCAGATTAACTATACAGAGAGTAAAAGCAAGGCTGTGATCAGTTTATTTCATAACAGTAGAATTCATAAATATCTAACTAGGTAGCATCTTCTTTAGATAATTCTAATAATTAACTGTCTATAGTTAAGATAGAGGGTATAGCTATCCCTTAGCCAGCCCCACTGCATTAAAATTAAAGTGTTTCCAGTTAATCAAGCTCCAAAGATAAAAGTGAGGTGAGACTAAACGAGAAGCAGATTTAGGAATGGAGGAAGGACCCTCACTATCTTGAGAGATAATCTTTCAAAGGATATGATAAACCACTTGAGCCCTGAAGGCTTGCAGCAACTGCAATACTTAATCGAGGATAAATAATCGAAATCACAAGTGAGTAGCTTTTTAAATCCAGAGTCGGGCTATGCAAACATGGCTCAAGGCCATGCCTCTTAAAATTATTACTCTCAAGATAATAATAACAACAACAAGAACAATAGCAACAATTTTTAAAAATATTATCTTGAAGACCAAGATTAAAATGAAAATGAGTTTAATCAAAATGTTGACTATGAAAATGAAGAAGAGTTAGATGAGAGGGTGAGGCTATCAAAGCGGAGGTACATATTGGAGAGGGAGAAGATTTTATTTAAGATACGGTTGGCCAAGAGAAAAAGAGAGGACATGGAGGCAATTGAGAAAATTAGAATAAGGGAACTAGCTTTGCACGAGGAAATGCATTTTTACAAATAAAAGATGAGGAAACTTCATTGATGAATGTGATATATAAAAAATATTTTTATAACCAAATTTTAATAGAGTTTATTTATTCTTTAAGATTTAAAAGTTATAACCTAATTAAACAAGATCAGCTATATAATAAAAATAGAAGAAGACTTAGTGAATAAATGAACGAATGGATTACTTAAATTGAGTGATTAATTATTGAATTAACGGGTATGATAATGAGTATTTAAAATGTGAAGCTATCAAAAGAAGCAGCAGATCAATTATTTGAAACTTTTAATTATTTTGAATGTTTTGATTGATATGATTATTATCCTGATTAGCAGCATATTTGAAACCTCGGATTAATTAAGAGCGAGCGAGTGTGCCTTTAGCTTAATATAAACATTAAATGGGCAATAACTGCTGCTCTAATGAGGCGCGCAAAGACGAGCTCAACCAACGCAAGGACATAGATCAGTACTTTCAACATAAACATATAATTATCATATTCCCAATTATTTGTGCTGACTTTGAGGGAGACGCGGAGGAGCTGGACAGTCAAAAGCCAAATGCTTACTTTCAAGGACTGGGGATGATGCACTCGCATGCCTCCAGCTCAAGCTCGCTCATCAGCAGCATAGAGAGCAAGGAGTTCACTATGAACAAACTCATGCGCAAGGAGCGACAGCATAAGGAACGTCACAAACTCAAACTCATCCATGACCAAGCTTTTCAACTTATTAAAATAAGGATGGACAATATTTAAAAGAGCTGCAGTGGGTGGGACTTCAAGCTAGGGTGGAGGTTCATCGAATAAGAGTAATCGCATAAGCAGGGTGGAGTCTTCGCACAGCATGCTGCAAGGATTTTCGAGCGGCCACTAGCGTAAGCACAGGGGCTCCTAGCGAACTCCCCAAAGCAGGGGTGGTCACTCCCAATCCCCAATGAATGAGATCCTTCGCAAAGCCAGTCGAGATAAGAGCTAATCATTAAATTATATAATAAAAGAGAGAAAAAGAAGGAGAGAGATAATAACTTTCTAACTTACTTACTTACTTACTTACTTACTTACTTACATTATAAGCTCAGATCAAGACTCGCTGCAAAGAATGAACCAGACTCTAAAGACGCAAAATTTGAAAAGACAAAGCAAGAAAGTGAGAGCAGTTTTCAAGTAAAACTTCCATAGCAAATAAGGACAGTAGCTGGTAATTAAGACCTTGCAGTCGCTTCAAAGAGAGCTAAAGGAAAGTGGGTTGAATTATAAGAGCAGCTCTGTATCCAGATATGGCTTTGCTGAAGTTAGGAGATTCCTAAATGCTTCTGCCTGGAATCCACAGATCACTTGCAAAAAGATACTAGCTGATATAAAAGAGACAAAAACAAATAATTTGTAATGCATGAATGAAGCATGATATTGAATGGAGAAATCTGACTTTCCCAATAAGCCAAAGCGAGATAGTTCGAATATTCAAAGCTCAGCAAATCATTCTTGCCGGTTCTGATATAGATATGTGCCCCTGCATATATATAAAACCAAATGCTAAAGATGGAGGTGGCTCTTATTTCCACAGTCCTACCATTACCATCAACTAGATCAGACTCTACCTGGTTTATGTTTTGGAGAATATTTTGCCTGCACTTGTAACGGGCCACGACCTGAGTGATAGAATATCCATAGTCTACGACCTAGAGCATCAAGAATTCAGACTGGACGTCCTGGAAATGATATTCTTTATTTTTACTTATTGTATTAAATGATAGAGGACTTGATGATGAACCACTACCCAAATAGGATGAACAAGATATATGTGGTGCGAATTGCTCAGCAGAATATCACCCTAAAGGTCAAGCAAAAGTTTGAGCAGCGCCTGCTTAAGAGAAGAGCCTTGCTCTTCGACGATAATTTTTCAACCACTCTGACTTAGCGATTCTTTGACCCCAGCTAGCTCCTAAAAGCCTATGGAGGCTTGTTGCAGACACAATTTGATCTTCACTTAAGGCTAGAGGAGAGACAAGGTGAGAGCGGAGCAGAGGAATCTAAACAAGAGAGTAACAATCATTACATTATTTAAATATAGAATTTTGAGAGCTCAAATGACGAGTCAGCGAATTAGAGTATACTCAAGGACTTGAAGAAAAAGGGCGGACTAGATTTCCTGAACTAAAAATAGATAGCAAGCTAAACACTTTCACTTATCTTCACATCGTGATGATTATATCTGCCTAATCTTTGAAGAAAGTATACTTGCTTGATGAGTTTACTGCAACCTACCCAATCAAAGAGTAAAGTCAATCATAGCAGCAAGTCTATTAGCAATACAACCTGATATGATTAATTAAGTGCGAGACTTTGCGATCTCCCAAGTCTCCAATAAGTTTCCAGAGTAATAATAATAATGACTGGAGGTATATGACTTTCAACTAGCACCACCAACTGACCAGAAATATTAAGTAATAACAGCATCCCCTATTAAAATCAGGTACTAAAACAAAGAAATCAGATTATGTAAGCACGAGTTTCGATCCGTAGCTCACTGCATAGATACATCTTAGAAAGAACTCTTTGATCGAATATATTGAGGAGTCTTATAGGTACAGTCTAAATGGGAGTATGAGAGAAAGGAAGAGCAACATATTTTCTAATAAGAGGAGTGGTAATAGCTTGTCTGTGACTTAGGATTCGCACCATATCGCCAGCTCTTGAAGGATAATTATAGAACTTATTTGTGTAGCTAAAAATAGACTCTTCTGATATGATATCTATGACTCTTTATTTCTAAGCTAACTTTGTCACTTCAGCTTATGGAAAGTAAGTAACCAAGTCAAGCGTTGAAATATATTTCTTCTTAATTAAGGTTAAGCAATGTTACTCTCGATATCTGCTGTCATAACACAGGGGTCCTCTGTTAGAACTCTCTCCTCTTCCTCTGATTGTACTTCATCATCTTCATCAGATTCTTCTTCTTCTTTTTCTCGTGCCCCAATACCCCCCCATCTTACTCGCTTTCTTCTGCCTCCTCTGCTGCTTCTATCTTCGCTAGCTTGCCACTCTTCTTCTCCTCCATCTTATCTAACTTCTTCTTTAGGTCCACTTTCTCAAGATAGAAGCCAATTTCCTTGCGTGCTTGATTGCTTTGTGCCTTGAGGCGCTACTCTCTCACCTTTTAATCGTAGGCAAGCTTCTCAGTCAGGTTTTGCCACTTGAACTTGGGCAGATACTTTACAGTCCACAAGTCATCTCTAAACATGTTGTGGCGTTTCTTTCCTCCCACTGAAGTCCCGTTCAAAGCCAGAGCTGCTAGCTTAGCCTCAGATTTGTGGACAAATTCGACCCAACCCTCCATGTACTTTACTTTGTGATTGCCTCCCTACTTCCTGCGCTGCTTGGTAATGTGAGTAGCTAAACATTTCATTAAATCAAGATAAATTTAACTTACGCTCTGGCTCAAGGTAGATCCTCTCGATTTTAAATCTTTGAGACTTACATAGGATAGTAACTGATTTCTATAAACAGTACGAAAGTGCTGATTTAATGAAATTGATTATTAATTATATTCCTAAAATTTTACTTTACTTTACTTTACTTTAAATCTTTGAGAGAGAATTTTCCTCAAACTTACTGGGTTCATAAAGGGGGGTACTCGAGGCAGGTAGCACACGCCTCTTTCATTAGCTTTCAGTTAGCTTTCTTCGAGTGCCTTCTCTATTCTCTCATTTCTCTTTAGCTGCCTGACTCTCTGGTGCTCTTCATCTTCTCCTTCATCCATGGATTCGTCCTCCTGTGATTCCTGGCTCTTCTCTTCATCAGTAAAAATATTTGAAAAAAGAAATTCACGATTTAAAAGTATCTCCTCCCTCTTGTGCAACTATCTCTTCATTCTAATCTTCTTCTTCTCCAGCAGACTGAGCTTGATTTTATTCTACTTGATCATCAACTTCAACCTCACTAGAAAATTTCCTTGCGAATCTAGGGTCTGATTCAAGCCACAGAGTCCTTTTAGTTTGAGTGGGTTCTATTCTTAAAGCATCTTCTTTTTCTTCCTAGGCTGCAGATTTTTTGACACTCTGTTTTTTGCTTGATAGTTTATTGTTCTTTCCCATTATTGCTATTACCTTGCTCGATTATTATAATTAATATACGCCTCTTTACCCAGAATAATTCCTTCACTCTACAAAATGGAGAACATAATTTTTGATAGAAGATTTATAAAATTTGAATTCAAATTAAACAATGAGCAAAGATAAACACTGATTTGCTTATCGATCTTCTCTCTTTTTATATTTTGGTTTGCCCTGTGATGATAACACACACTGTGATTTTATAATTCAAAGTATATTTATTAATTTATTGCAAATGTCGAACACCGCCAATCACTATTAAAGAAATAGTTATAGAGGCACTCATTTGGGAGTGAGTGAATTCCGGAAGCACTCAGATCAACACTTCAACTGTAGCATCCAGACTGCAGGCTCAGCAGCATTTGCTCCCCAAGACTGTGAACCAGCGCGTGGGAAGTGCCTTCAACGAGTTGGACGACAAGAAGAGAGACTACATCCTCCGCATGCGCCAGAGTTTCATCGAAGTCAACAAGAACATCTACTTCGAGGACGGCTCCCTCAACTTCAAGTACTTCAACGTCAAGAAGGGCCACTACTGGAGCCACGAGATCAACGAGCAACTCATCAAGGTAATCCCATTCACACTAGCACCCATTCTCATTCAATTATAGGGAGTGATCAAGTACGGAGTGACCAACTTCAAGGACATCAAGCAGAAGATGGAGGTCTTCAAGAAGGAGTGGAGTGAGACTGAGATCCGCCTCCGCATCTGCCGCCTCTTCAAGGTCTACAACCTCAAGCCCTACGAGGGCCGTCAGTTCCACTCCAAGGAGCAGATCCTCGAGGAGGCCGCTCGCAACAAACAAGAAGCCATCAAGACCAAGAAGGCAGTGGGTGGCATCCTCTACAACCCAGTGGCAGAGCAGGAGGACTCAGGCATCATGGGCAGCTACTTCAACGTCAAGAACAACAAGCTGCCCACTGCTGGCGCCTCACTCCAAGGCACTTAACAGTGAGCTACTTTGAGAGTCTCTCTACTTTGACTATGGAGAGACCTCTCTTGGCTGTGCTCGCGAGATATATAAAACTAATTAACACTCCCTCACTTTGAGAGAAGAACTACAAGTATATTTGAGATGAAGACTTTTGCGGAGCTGTGCTCAGGATTGGGCAGCAGACTTTGAGACATAAATTTAGCTTTGATTTTGGAATTAACTACACTCGCGCATTTTCACTCTCCAAGAGAGACTCAATAAAGATAATTTGATTAAGAACAAAATAATTAAAACTCAAAGGGACAGTTGAGAATAGCTTGAGCGATATTGATTTCGTTTAGGAGATTAATTGTTGATAAAGTGAGTGAGTGAGTGTGGGTGGTAATTGGCTTTTAAATTGGAGTTAAATTTAAAATTTATTCGTTAAATGCAGCAGTTCAACACCACGCAAAGATAGAAGATTGGCAACTAACAATAATAGTGAATATTTTAGCATCAAGCATTTACTTATTGCTAACAAAATAGCCAGAACATATTCTTCGGAGGAGGCGGTAGTGCACTCACTACTGCACGACCAGCCACATCTCACAAATTGGGGATTGCTAGTAAGCAATCAGCTAGCTAGCACCACTTGCAGCAGCAGTCAGCGTTAGGCTCGCACAACACTACATTCGATAAATTGTAGAATCTTAAGCCCCTCCGTGAAACCCAAAATCAGCTAAACTCCTCAGCAAGTCAAAGACAGTTCTCTAATGTACAGAATAACCTAGGAGCGAAGAGCAGGGACAAGACACCAACTCAGAAGAGTTCATCACAGGCACAGAGATACTAGCTGGACAGCAGATAACTTAACTCCAAAGCAGCAGTTAATGAATACATCCCAACTGTAGAGAGCCAGCAGCATCAAATCACGAACATTACAATATCGAAGACACCAACTAGGCAGAGGGTGGAGAGATATGATAACACTTTAAAGGTCAGCACCAAAGAGAAACAAAGACTACTCATTTCAGAGGAGAATGAACGACTTAGAGAAGAGAAGGAAAAAATCATTTAGCAGTAGCTCTAACCTAAGGAAGAGCAGCTTGTTGAAGCTGTAAAGCAGTCTTAATATATTAAGGCAAAGATTTGATTTATGTAGTGAAGGGGAAGAAGAATCAGGTTCAACAGTCATCAAATCAACAGCTACAGGAGGCCAATTAACAACAATAGCAACATCAGCAAAAATAAAAGCAGCAAGATTAGTTCATTAAAGAAGGAGGTGTGAAGAATAATTACCTTAAAGTAGAATAGAGACAGAATTCGAAGGCTGTTGCTCAAAGAGATAGATCTAAGACGCCCGACGCCAGTCTACTTTAAAAGCAGCTAAATAAGTCCCAGCATAGAAGTTCAAATCAATCCTCTGTTATTATATATTCTTCATATAATAATGCCCCTTAGTATTCTTCATGACTTTGTTATGCTTCAATCCATCTTGAAGCAGTCAGTCTCAGGATAAAACTCCAAAAGGTTTGACTCCTCTGCTCATAAATACTCAGGAGTTAAGTCCAAAGTGAGTCAGCACTTGCGCTCAAAGACCCCAACAGGTCAAGGAGCAGTCCTATCGCAGTAGTAACTAATGGACTAACAAGAGCGGCAGCAGAGAAGGGACTATGAAATCCAATAGCTTGAGAATGAAGTGCAATAGATATAGCATGACTTGCTCTTTGCCTAGAATAATAAGGAACTCATGTTTGAGATATTCAAACCCAGAGATAAAGAGAGTGCAAGAAGGATGATCAACTAGGTGAGTGGATAGACTTTGCAAACTGAAGAGGATGAACTTTATAGCAAGGATGAGTCAAAGAGAATAACTAAGATACAAAGCAAGCAGCAGTTCTCTAGCTATGAGTATTAGTTGTAGAGGCATTAGTTCTCTGACAAGTATTTTGACAAGGTGTACCTAGAGCTCTGTGGTTTCACAGATGTCGATAAGGGGAAGCTCAGACACTTAGAAGCTTAGAAGCAAAGTCTCTATAATTCAAAGAAGACTTTAACCTTCTCGCAGTTCAACTCTGAGTCCACACAACTTTCTCTTGATACTAAGTTGGCTATCACTCAGGAGGATGTTACAGGAAGTGTGACCTTCTTTGAGAAGAGATCTGATTATCTCAAAGATAGGTCTACAATACCCCTATCTCAAAAGTTTTCAGTCATAAATCTTGACAGTGCTTATGATACGAGAGAAGCTGGACACCAAATTTTAGATGGGAATCAGAATATGAATGGCCTCTAAGATCATAGATTCGACAGTTAATTCTTAAATGAGTCCTCTATTCATAAGGATGGGGGCGGCGACTTAAATTGGGGAAATGATGACCAGAGACAACAGAGACAGATTTTGAGAGACGAGAATTAAAGACTGGTTTAAGATTTCGATCGCATTTTGGGAGAGCTGATAAGCCAGAGAAAGACAGCCTCCAACATGGCTTTCTATGAGGCGATTCATGAGTACACCTATGATAAGAAACAGCTTGATCCTGCCACCCTCTATAAAGATCCCAATGGATAGTCTTAAATAGCCATGTCTCCTACTAAACGCCTCATTTGTATGAAGAATTCCTCGATTGAGCACTATAAGCACATTAGAGAGTAGAATCTAGTTGATTACTATGGACCAGGTGCACTAGGGAGAGGAAACGCACTTGAGTCATCTGATAAAAAGACGAGAGTGTATTTAGCCTCACCTGAGAGAGCCTATGTGGTAAAGCAAGATAAGGAGATTGACTATGAGCTAGCTTTCAAGAAGAATCCACTCAAGTTCGAATTGAAGGTTTTTATTCTCTTTGTAAGATTCAAGTTTTATGAAGAGGCTTTGAACGCGCCTATCATCAAGCACAAGATTCAGCATCATCGGGCTGGCTTATCTCCAGGAGATGAGTCCATCTCAGAGAAGCGATCCACTTTGGGCAGCGTGAGTAGCCACTCTATGTCGCAAAAGAACATCTAAACTTTCCAAGCGGCAGTCAGCAGATAGAGGGACCATGAAATTTATTCCATCAACTCCAAGCACACCACAAGACCTCATCAGATTTCAAACTTAACGCTTTGTTGCTGTTTGTATCATCAGAGAATCAACTAGAAGATAAAGAGCAAGATCCAAAATAAGCTTGCAGCAAAGCTTGGCTCCAATCTAACAGAGCAAGTGCTCTTGGCTTTAGAGGAAGCTAATCTTCAAGAAGCGATTTAGGATTTAATCTCAGCAGAGCAGTCCCTTAATGCAGAAGGGGAAGAGCAATAGTAGGATCAGGAGTAGGACATAACCGAATAAGACGCATTATAGCAAATGAATCCATTAGATAGTGATCGCCCGCACATATGCCTCTCCGGCACACCAACTAATCCCTTGATCCCGCCCCTGCTCCGGCTGTCTCCACCACTCTCTCGCGTGTTAAAATAGCGGCTCGCATCATCCTATGAACTAATTAATATTTTTTAAAAATTTGAAAATGAAAAATATAACTATAAGGGTAACATATATATATAGCTATCTAAGGTTCATTTATCATGGATGCGATGAAGGAAATGTAGAGGATCAATGACATCATTATCACTACAGAAGCAATAAGCTAGTGCGCTTTCATATCCACACGCTGAGTAATGTTGAATTGCATCGAGAAGCGCGCATCGACTTCAACTGCGATAGAGAGTGAGGCTAGCAAAGCATATACTCTTTATATACTGTGTATTTACTCTATGTCACTCACATATGGCTCTATACGCTCTAAGTAAGAAAATGAGTGATTATATACTTAAAATGTAAGTGATGAAGAGTGAAATGCATTTTTCTAAACTTACAGAGACGTAAACTTACTGTGAGAGTGGCGCTCAATGTGCGATATGTGCGCGTGAACGCATCCTCGAAGTTGATGGCTACTTGCGCATTGTGCATATCAGAGAAAGCTAAGAGAGGAAGAAGGCTTGCACATGAAAAGTGCAGGATTAGTGAATTTTCACTCCACCATTACTTAAGTTTTGCACTTATTTGCAAGAATTGTATCTCAGTATATACCACACCATGACATGAGTGCGCATTATAGTGATTCATGTATTAGCAGCAGGATAGTAATGGAATGAATATAGAGCAGTGCGAGGAAGACAAGAGTTGATGCACTTCGCGACAGAATAGAAGGTTTGCAGTGAAGAAGAGTGCGCTCTCAAATCGAAAGTGACAGGATAGAGTTTCATCACAATCCGATTAATAAATAGATAATGAACCAATAAAAAGATCGCTATTACTTAAATGAATTCAAATAAGTGACTTTATAATTGAATCATAAACTTTAATCGGATCATTTATTAATGAAGATGAGAAACAGTCTATCGCACTAAGAAGTGTAAGGATTGAAAGGAGACGGGCACTTTTCACTGCAAACTCTATGATAGCGAAGAGTTGATGACTGCCTACACTGAGCGATGCTAAACAATGCAATCATAATCCTGGTTGCAAAACAGATGAAGATCACTAAGTGTAATGCACTCATGACAGATAGCGAGTGTAACAATGTAAGCGATACAGAGTGAGAACGAGAAACAAGTAGAGACAAAGACATATTAGGATAAGATATGAAGGTGGAGTGAAGAGTGAAAAAGAACGACTATCGAAGCACGAGTATAGTTACAGAGATAGGCAAGGAAGAAGAAGAAGAAGAAGAAAAGAAGAAGAAGAAGAAGAGAAGAAGAAGAAGAAGAGAAACAGCATGATAAAAGGGAAAAGAAGAAGAAGAAGAAGAAGAAGAAGAAGAAGAAGAAGAAGAAGAAGAAGAAGAAGAAAGGAAGAAGAAGAAGAAGAAGAAGAAGAAGAAGAAAGAAGAAGTAAGAGAAAGAAGAAGAAGAAGAAGAAGAAGAAGAAGAAGAAGAAGAAGAAGAAGAAGAGAAAAGAAGAAGAAGATGAAGATGACGATAAGAATGAGTGCGTGTGTCAAATATCACTGCTGAAGGGTACTTTGAAGACGATTAAAGAAGAAATTCATGTTAGTTCTTGATTTGCTATCTAACAAGCTGCAGATCAGGGGATGAATCAGCAATTTCAACTCACACGAAGTTATAACTCTATATTTATTATTTTAACCTATCATCGTTTTCATTAAAAATTCTACTATAATATCCATCACTCTGGTGATTAATTACTATTAGCTCCTTTTATCTATTCGAACTATCTTCAGATCCTTCGGGATTCTATTAGCATTTTATAAATTTTGTCCCAATTTTAAAAAATTGCAACTATTTTTTTTCTCTATAAATTCGAAGCTTTCTAGCTTTGGAAACTTATCAAATACACTTGAAATAGAACAGTCAATGACCGTTAGTCGCTTTACAGTTTTAAAAATTTCATAATTCCCACAGAAATCTAGTTTAGAATAATTCTTCAAGCATAAGCTTTCACATTTCTGGTTAGTCTATCTCAGTTTTTTTATTTTTAACAATGATCTATTGAAATGCAAATTTTAAAATCCAATGAATTTCATGAACTCCTTTGATTTTAGAACTAAAGTACTTTAATATTCTATTCTTGGGTAGGTTTTTGTTAATAAAGTTTTTCCCCCATCAACTCTTTAGAACATTATATCAGAACAGTTGAAAGGTGTCTTTGTTGATTTCTCATTAAATACCTCATAGAAGTTTGAAAGTAAGGTTCTTTCATATTGATAGAAATTAATACAGATAATCATAAAAATATTTTATAAAGATTTTTATGAGAAATTTATTTTTCAGTAATTAGAATCATCAATTTAAAATATTATCTTTAAGATTTAATGAACCCATTATGTATTTGAGGTGTAACCGCCTTCGCGTGTGCGGTTTGGGAATGAAAATATTTCCCCACTACCGCAAGTGTATTAGTGGGATCTATCATACTTTGCCACCACCATACCGTGCAGTCTGAGAACGAACATACTTAGCTAGCACCCCGTCTAATTAAATTTCATGCTGAGATTTTTTAAGCGTTCTATCTAAGCCTATACTTTCGATTAATAATGATTTGAAATTTATCGATATCAGTTATAAAGTAATAACTAATATGATTTTTTAATATTTAACAGAATTATGAAGAAAAGTATGAGTTTACATTAGAAATTCCCCTTACAGAAGGACTTACTTCTATTATATTATTATATTTTGATATATTATACATATAATCAGATGATATTTCCGAACTTGTATTAAATTTATTAACTTCCACATTTTAATTCGCTCTCTCATCATCATACATTTCATGAGTACAGTCCAAACTTTAAATACAAGTTTTTGGATAATTAATGTTTTAATAACTCCAAATATGTTTTTATTTCTCATCAGATTTTGATTCTAGGCTTCTATGTCTTTGAAATTTCTCGCTCCCATTTACTTTTTTGCAGGCCTTGCACAATGCTTGTAGTAAGGTAGCACT
Organism: Tetmemena sp. SeJ-2015; assembly: GCA_027382625.1. Taxonomy (NCBI): domain Eukaryota; phylum Ciliophora; class Spirotrichea; order Sporadotrichida; family Oxytrichidae; genus Tetmemena; species Tetmemena sp. SeJ-2015. The sequence goes on along the minus strand of JAJKFJ010022697.1, from coordinate 18,898 downwards.
AATAGTTTTATAAAAAAATAGTTAATTTAAAAAAAAAGTTCTAGAATCCCACTAATGTAATGATATCAAGCTAAATGATAAAAATAAGACCTGAACTCTAAACGGAAATCTCAATCAGCTCATTTAAAACTAACTAATGAGATACCTACATCTGGAAAAATAGGCATTGAACAGAGTATAAAAGATTTTTAGTCATGAAATCATTCTATTTCTTTCTATGAATTGTAGTTCTCGAAGCTTCTATTCAGGTAGAAGAAACCGAAACAGCTCACTTAGTTACCACCAGGTTCCTTTAATATAATTATTTGATAGAATTTTTTTTCATAATTTCAATATCTTATATCACTTGAATTAATTTTGGAGCTGTTAATTTAAACTTTAACCGCTAAAGATTTACTTATAATTATGTTGTATATTTAAAAAATCATATTAGTTATTGCTTTCTAACTATTGAGAAAATCAGGGAATTAGTCATTAAATACAAAACTACATTATAAAACAGCCAATAATTTGATATTTCCCAAATCGGGGTTTTATACCTCCATTTTACAATAATTACTTTAAATTTTCATAGATTGAGTGCCACAAATATATCTAGATGCTACCTTACACCGCTACCTTCTTCATGTGCAACTTGGTTTCTCGTCATGCTGGTAGCCTTACTTTGTTTTTCCCTCTGCGTCCTTGTTTGCAATATCTCGGAATAGTTTATTTATGTCCTTCTTATAAGCGTCCTGCACAGTTGAATTACTTGCAAATCCCACTTAGGTTTTGTATGATATCTCATAAGAGGAATGCCTTTTTCTGCAGATACGCGCCTTCAGATTTTCGAATTACTGAACCTCCCCGATTCACACCATTAAACTCCCCACTTCGCACTAATACTTCCCAATTCAAACCATCTGCTTCTAGAATGTGCACCAGTGACCATCTCACTTCAGGTAATCTACATGACACGGAGAATCACATTTGCACAGCCAGAGGCTCTTCTTCGTTTCACATTGCCAAGAGGAGAGTTGCTTAATCAGTTGAAGTGCCTGAGTGTCTTTAAAAGTTGCAGCTGCCAATTACCTTCATTCTGAAAGACATGAAAACTTTAAGTCCTACAGATCTAAGGACTCACTTCTGCTTATAGAAAGTTTTAGTATATGCTTTTCAAGGAGGATTGCGAGGACTTAGGTATATGTTAAACTATCCATCAGTCACTCTGATAAAAGAAGACCTCTTCAACAAAAAAGCTTCAAAGCACTGCTGATGTCATGGAATCGTAGATTTGAAGTGGTAGTCGACAAAGATTTTGTGTTCTCCTACTCATAATGAATTGCATCTCCCATTTTTTTAAACTATCGACTGAAACCCCAAATTTTAATTAATGAGATATTAAATTATCTTCTGTTATCTAATTTATTTTGTATATATTGATTAACTCTCTGATTTTGTCAATAATATCAATAAATTTCAAAAAATTATTAGTCGATAGTGTAGGCTGAGATATATAGGGCTTAAAAATCCCTCCATTCAATTTAATTTGATGAGGTGCAGGCTAAATATATTCACTCCCAAACCTCACATATGGTGATGGAAAAGTATGATAGATCCCACTGCCGCACTTGCTGTAGTGGGAAAACATATTCATTCCCAGACCGCACATGCGGTGGCGGTTACACCCCCGTAATTATTTATATAAAGTCTAATCTTATAAGATATTACAATTAATTTAATTTTTCAATACTCATGATTCTTGGGCGAGCTTTAAACAAAGCATTTTTATGATAAATTTATGGATTAATAAAAGCTAACATTAATTAAATTGACTCTTTGTCCAAGTTATCATTTATTTTATAAATGATAACTAAGTGTCTTTTTATCTTCTTTATTCATATCTAGAATTTAAACTGCTTTTCCTCCATTAAATTTAAAACACAGATCTAACTTTTCAACTCCACTGTATTTCTGAATATTGTCAACAAGATGATCATTAAATGAAACCAACTCCATTTCATTCAGAATTGGCATATCCTTTCCTTTGAAGAACTTATAAATCGCATTCAAAGTGTTCCAAATCAACTCAATTGATGATTTATTTACTATTTCTAGAGTAATTTTACCAATGCATCTTAGTAATACCTCTGCGCATCTCTAGAATAAAGCCACTTCTTTCTTAGATACACGCAAATCGTATTAAATTCCTCTGAAGATATAGGAAAGCTTATTCGCTGTGAACACTGAATGTTCTCTGCACAAATCGGAAATTCTAATTGATTCTTTAAAGCCCAAATAAGACATCACTGTAATGGTAGGATAAATGTGAAGAGTTCTTTTCATTTTTCGCTCTTAATGTTTATGAAATAAGAGAAAATTTATTGCTTTTATACTTAACTACAAAATTTGTTGCAATTGCTAGTATAAAGAATAATAATTGAATCCACATTCCTTATTATGTAATAATAAATTAGAATGAGAACGAAAATATTAGGGTATAGATTAAATAATCCTATCAAAGACATCTCTGATTATAGGTCAAATACGATTAAATGATCAGAGGTTACGTGTTTTAAATTAAAGTAAACAATATTGTCAGGGTCAACTGAATATAATTAAAACAAATAGCATTCATAATTAAATATAATTAGATAAAATGAGTGAAAACCAGAGCGCAGTTCACTTGGATTTACCTCTCTCTAAAGCATTCCGAAAATCTATGGTAAGTGCAACAATCAAGTAAACCTTTTTTATTTGATAAACTTTCGAGATATTAGTGAGTAGTTTAGCGATATTAATTATCATTCATTCCATTGATTTTTTTCTTTTAGGAAGGAATATATCTGGGAGCAATCGAGATGAGATTAACAAAAGGTGAACAAAAGACGCAATTTAAGATGATAGAAAGAGCTCTTACAGGTGTAATTGGCATAAGAAGTTTGAGTAGCTGAAGTGAATGACTCTAAAGGTAAAGTTACTTCAATTTAAACTTATCTGTTTTAGAAAACGCATTCAAAAGAACTCAAGGACTAGTATTTAAAAGAGATAACTCTTAAGATTATCTGAAAATAAGGAAATAAAAGCTCAAACTATATTAAATTGAGTACAATCAGAAAGTAAATACCTTGCCAGTACACAAAGCTCAAAATATTTTGTATTTTTGAAATTATCAATCGCAATTATGTATTCGTATCTTCCCTATAATAAGTGCTGAAATTATTAAATCCATTATAATTGTTATCTTTTTTCTGGTGTAGCTTTATAAATTAAATTGCGAGATAACTAGATAGCCTATTAGAATAGCAATCATATTAAATATGCCTGCCAGTCTACAGCCAGCGATAGGATCGCTCCTATAGGCGTGAATGGACTCTAAAGCTGCCACTAGCAGCACAGGGCAATTGGAATCTTGCCGTTCAAATAATCCCTGACTGAGGGTGGGATCCCTAGGCCACTCTGGAGCTTTGAGTACTCAGATAGGTCTGATATAGTCGCTCTCCCCTTCAGAAAGTGGAACGAGGAGTGCGCATTGAAGTAAGCCTGCCCTATGATCTTTTTGGCCTCTTGTTCTGTAGGTATCACATCAAACCTTGCGCTGACCTCGCGCTGGCAGCTTCCACCAATTGGCATCAGCCATAAATTTAAAGCAATTAAGGATATCTTAGATTCTAAGAATGAAAGTACCAAATATGATAGACGAGCATTATAATGGCAATGAAAAATTCAATTGAGAATTATTCTTAAAAGTTTATTATCTTTTTAAAGTAGGCTCTTTATCGAAATTAATTTAAAAAATATGCTAGGAATGAAATTAATCTTAAGTAACTTGAGTCTTTAATAAAAATCCCTCCCTCTTAGTTAAAATTAATAAATCAAGTGTAATTATGAAGTAATTAAAAGGAGTAATACAGTAACGAAAAAAGTAATACTTTCACAACTCTAATGATCACCTCTAGCAACAAGGTTCAGCCAATAACGTCAATACCAACTGCAAAACATGATCACTAACAAGTAAGAGGAATCAGGCTGCAACTATTCTGATCTCTTCATTTGACTAGACATTTCCAAGCCCAAAAATGTTCTTTGATGTATATTATTTTTTGAGGCAAAAATATTTCATAGTACTCCTGACATTCAATGTAATTAGGCGATAACTTCAAGATGAAAGGATATAGAGTAATGCCAGTAGTCTTGTTAGAATGGAGTCCACGCAGTAGACGTTAATTAATTCCTTACAGCATTTCCTTATATCTCTTCATTAGTTCCCTTAGAGATTTTAAGCACGATACCCATCCCTAATTTATGCAAAGAGGATCCCTTTCGTCTGGATATCCAATTTAGAGAGTATTATAATAATCAGAGAATCCGAAAGGAATTAGTTTTGAATTGCAATAAAAGAAGCATAACAATATTCTCTTGATTTAACTTTCTGTTCCTTATTAGAGCTAGAAATTTATTGGAAAATAAAATTATTTTATAAATTAAAATAGAATAAATCGGATGCAGTTAAACTGTGTCAAATTCTAAGAACTTTAAATCCTTTCAATTTTTATGTGGGAGAGTTCATAACAGAGTAATAAGCGACACACGTTCAAAGATAATTGAAAATTATGTTTGAGAATATTGTGAGCATCATTTTTGTTACAGAGAAGTGCTGAGGCAATGATAAAACTCGAGCTAATATTTTATTGACGACATAGCAAGCTGCAGATTAGAGAGTGAATCTGAGATTTAAACTAACACGAAGTTGCAACTCCCCTTTTATTGTTTTAACCATTCACCGATTTTAATTTAATTTTCTATTATAACAGAGGCTTTTATGATTTTAATTTAAAAAAAAATATCCAAAATTAAATCAAAAGCAATTCATAATCAATCTCACTTAGTAAAATACTCTGAATACATTAAATTCTTAATCACTATAACAATTATATGAATTTAATAAAAATTAAGGAGTAATCCAAAGCAGGTAAAATAAACATGCGAACAATAAAAATAATAAAGTCTGAGTGGATTTGTGAATCCATGAGTCACGAATAATATTTATATGCCATTTTCATCAGGACGGAGGAATCATAAGAATTATACTGCGTACTCTCTAGCTATCACTCTATACTCCTTAATATAATAGGAAAAAACAAAGCAAAACATTTTTCAATTTTTTACCATTTTGAGACTCAAAATTAGCCAATAACTCCTCGTGGATAAGGACACTCCACATGTGAGATAAAACCTTCAGATTATGGTCATCTGCTCATTGATTATTTCCTTTTTATCTTCTTGCTTGACGTTCTCTATTAAGCAGTAAGAATTGGATAATAGATATTTAATTTTAATCCAAATGTGAATCAATTAAATTTTTATGTTTAAATATGATATTTGAAAAATAATAGTTTCATTTAACTTGTATAATTTGTTCCATTAATTTTTTAGAACATGCATATAAAAGTTAGACTTTAACTTTATTTTCTCTCGATATAGGCTGAAAGGTACGATCGTATGAATATGTTAAAATTATCTCATTAGATTTTAATGGATTTTCTTAATCATTGTGAGCCTATAAAGTTTCTATTTAAACATTTTCTTGAGAATATAATTAAATTATTAATGCAATAATTTCTTTCACTTTTTGTCTAGAAACTATATCTCTCAAGTACAAATTTTTAACTCCAGAGTATGAGAAGATATCATTACACATCTTATCTTGCTTTTTAAATATGCGATTATTATATCTGGTTATCACATTTTCAGTAAATTCATTTCCAAAATGTACAAAATATGTCAATTTTTTGTTTCTGTTTTAAATAAATTATAAGTTTTCTAGGTCAGGAAACATTTTACTGACATCCAAAAAATAAGAGTTTTCTACTTTCAAGTTGTTTACAGAGGAAAAAATATTTAATCCCTAATTCAAAGATAAGTAGCAAACATTGTAAGACTTTATTGAATTAGGAAGTTAAAATCTATGACTCGTGTAGTGATACCAAAGTGAGCTTGAAAAGGAGTTTGAAGATCATAGAAGATTCCTAAATGAGACCCCTCATTACGTTTAGCAACTGGATAATTTTGTTATCTGAAGGAGATCACATAAAGCCATGGAACAATTAAGAGTACAGATGGAAGTTATAGCATTTTTTAGCAGTCCCTCCACTAGACAAGAGATATTTAAGAATATGCGCAGGAGCTAAGTCCCAGTTCAATAAATTGTTGACAAAATTATAATGTTGCCAAACCCTGATTCTACTACTTATTTTTGCATTATAGGTTTATATACCCATAAGACCTCTTAATTAGCCTTAATAAATAATTATAAAAGACTCTATATTTATGCAATTTTTGAGATCATTTCCTTTTTTCATTATTTTAATGAAAGATTCGTCGATTATAAAAGTTTCAACATCTAGAAATTTCAAGAATTTTTTACTTATAATTTAAAAATCCTTCTACTTTCCCATACAATAATATCTTTCTGGTTTTATTGACTAAAAGATGACTTTATTATAGTTGAAAGGATATGAATCATTTCTATATATTAGAAGAGCATAGTTTTAATATGCGAAGAATATTACTGGATTACGGAAGCTTTAAATATATTAGGGAATAGTAAATAAATAATAAAAAGCATCTTTAGATGACTATTGCCACTATCTTCTATACCCTAGTTTTGAAACCAACACTATCGGTTTAATTCAATTATTAATTTAATCTCTTTTATATGCTTTAATTTACTGCTACTCAATAATTTTATAATAAAAAGAGAAAGAGTGATTCTCTCTGTCATTTAGATATGATAAAGAGACCTAACTTTCTAAAATATTCACACTATATTTAAAAAATTGTCTCAAAAATTGATAAGTATTGTTATAATATGTATGCGTATTCATTTATTAAAAACATAATATCTTCTGATATATTAGTAAATTTTATAATTTAAATCCCTAACACCAAGTTCTGCAGACTTAGAAATTCACCTACATTTATCTTCATTGGAAAAATTATTTTACATAAATTTAATAAGAAATACAACTGTAAATTAGTAGGATGCATGGATTGTGGTGTCCTCAAAACGAGGCTACAATAATTATTTTCAATAAATTGAACTTTTAAGACTTAACAGAATTATTAAGTGTAAGGATATATAATTTGGTTGTGAAGAATAATAAATGCTGTTAATAATTAAGCGATATATTGGAAGGTTAAAAATAACACACTATTAAAGTGTTTATTAAACATCCTTCCAGGTAGATAGCAATTAATGAATCCATTTGAAATAAAATAATAAAAATATCTATTGAAACTAAGAATAAGTTGCATTCAATTAATTCCTTAATTATTTAAGAGAACTTAAATTATTAAATACAATGCAGCTCCTAAGTTTTTATTTAAATGTTTCTTAAAGAATATATTTAATGTTCAAAGAAGATTGAGTATATAATTAATTTAAAAGCCAAGCTTTTATATTTTAATTAATTTAAATACTAAAGCATATATGTTTTTGAAGAATTTGTAATTTTATTTACTAAGATAACTTATTCCATTGGATTTCAGATCTAATATCTGAATAGCACTGCTATGAGAGAATTTAAGACAAAGATCAAGTTTCTTTTGCAAATTTTAATTTTGAATGTTTTCAGCAATATAGGTCTTTAAATTTGGAAGCTCCTCATCATTCAAGAGAGGCAAATCAACACCAGCAAAATGTTTAAATATCTCTGCCAAGAACTTCCAAATAAATTCAAGAGAAGCATCCTGACCTAGATTGAGAGTAAAGTTGCTTACTATGTCTAAGAAACAGGTACCAAATCTTTAAAATTTATCAAAATTTTATGGGCTAATATAAGTGGTCAAACTGAATCCACCGAAAATAATCGTAATCTTATCCTTTGTGAACTATTACTATTCCTTGCACATAGCAGTAATCCTGACTGATTCCTTTAGACCCAAATAGGACATCACCATGAGTGATGAGTAAATGTTAAAACTTTTTTTCATTTTAATTAGTCAATATTAACATATTAAGGGTATATAAACACTTTGTGTAAAAATTAAGGTCTGGTATTATGGATTAAGTTGGTTAATTTCTTTTTAAAACAAAAGGATCCATCTCCTGTGTATCTTCTATAAACCTTTTTTAGCAGACGAATTGGGAGAAAACTCTATAGATTTGATAAGTTCTCTAAGTTGCGATAGGTGAGTTTCCTCCTTCCTGAAGTTCTCTTATTAGATCAATGGGAAACTGCTAATCTTGATTAGGCAAATTGGCTAGTTCTACAATAACCTTTGCCCAGGCTTTAAAGCCATAAAACAAACACATATTTTTTTAAAGTGGAGATACAAATTTAACTGAAAGACTACTAATATAGATCGACTCTAGGGGATTAACTCAAATAACTAAGCCACTTAATAATTTACGGTAGATTTATCTACTCCTTATCAAGTAGACTTTGATACCTCGTAAAAGGCCGTATTTAAACCTTTCAACTACATTATTACAAAACAGTCAATATAACTTTGCTATCTATTTGCTTTATATATATTTAATAACGAAAATTGGAAACAATTAAGACTTCAATCTCTTTTTGACTAATAGATTCAAGCCAGAATCTCTCTATCTCATTTTATAATTTATTTTATTCTATCTTTATGGTATTTTTTCTATTTCGAATTTTTAAGAATACTATTTTATAAATGTGATGATAGTTGACCAACTTTTCTAGGAAATAAATTGTGTTAAAATGCTTTGTTCAGCGATTCAAATTTATCATTATTTATATTAATTATTTCTTTATTTATACGTCTCCCTCAACGACTTCGAAAACTCAAACAATCTCAAATTAAAAAACTTTAAAATGGTAATTGAGGAGGCAAATTTCTAGGATAAGGTAGACTCATCCTTTAAAAATTATTTTTAGAATTTTCGTACTTTTTGAACCATAACTTGGCGAGAACTTCAACAAGAGGACCCGAACCCACATCTAATACATCATCTTGAAGGAGTTCACCCTCAACTACGCAAAGAATAAATTCATAAACTGAAACCAAGAGTTAAACTGCATTCTTCATTATCTTAAAACTTATAATCAAGAAGGTGGCTCCCTCATCAAATTTAAAATCATAATATTTTAAGCAATCTCTAATTTAGAATATATCATTAAGATCTCTATCTTAATTTTTATTTATTAAGATTTATTTTCCTTTATTATACCTCAAACTATATTTTTATATTATGTTATAAACGATAGTCAGTTATTTTAAAGTAGCAGTTCTTTTTTTTAATTATTTACAATAGTTAAATATACTCTCCATATAAATTGACTAACAGCTTCTTTGGATGATAAAGATTCTAAATAAAGCTCATTTTATATTATGATTTGACTGAAAGGAATTGGAATTATTCTATATTTTTTCATTTAAAAAATTTTGTTCAAAATTATTATATTTTGGCAAAATTTTATGAAAAGCAATTAAACTGATTCTTTGTAAAATAAAAAACTTTCACTCTTTTTTTATATTCTTCCTTGTTGCCCCCAAGTCCTTAAATTAGACAACTGAAAGCTTGATTTTATTTTGGTGAGAGAGTGGTTAGGAAACAGTGTCACGCTCGTAAGTAATCATGAATTCGTCATTATAATCTTTTGTTATTGGATTATGTTGAACTTTTTGGTAAGTTAAGTTGAGAGCGCCAGCATCTATTAACTCTTAAAATTTCCTTTTCAGCTTAATTAAGTTGACTCTTTCGCCTTTTACTCTAAAATAAACTGAGGGGATGTTAGCAAAAATACTGATAATATGCATCAATTCGCGGATAGATTACTGTGTGTTCCTTTTATCTATGCTAACTGTTTTCAAATTTTTAAGATTATCAAAATTCTAATCTTCCAGTTTCAAAAGGTAGCTATTTCCTTAATCTATCTCTATAAACTCAAAGCTTTCAAGCATTGGAAATTTATTAAAATCCATTTCAAAGTGACAACTTCTAATTTTCAAAGTCTTAACAGCTGAAAATATATCAAAGTCAGATTGAAACGAAGAATTATTTTAAAGCTCTAATGTTTAGAGCTTAGAGAGAATAATTCCTTATTTAAGTTTAATGTAAGATTAGTCTATTTGTAAAGTTTCTACATTATAAAACTTAAAGAATTCTTAAGTTTAAGATTATTAATGTATTTAATGAAAGATAACTTTATTGCAAATAAAAGGATAGTTCTTATTGGTCACTAATCCTAAATGAGCATAATTTCAAATAGTTATTTATAAATAAAAATACTCATAATCTCAATAAAAAATCATAAGAAATTTAAAAGCAAAAAAGGAAAGAGAAGATGACTGCGGATTTTGACCTATTTAAAGACTGATACACCTTAAAATAATAGAGAGAATTATTTTTATCCAATGGGACTCCCTTGAAATAATGATAGTATATATTTCTCTATGTCATTTCCACTCTTTTTGAGGTCAAAATGTCATCAACGTACAAAAAATTTAATCAACAAAAATAATCCAATAAATTTAAAGATTTTGGCTATAAAAAAAAAAAAAAAAAAAAAAAAAAAAAAAAAAAAAAAAAAAAAAAAAAAAAAAAAAAAAAAAAAAAAAAAAAAAAAAAAAAAAAAAAAAAAAAAAAAAAAAAAAAAAAAAAAAAAAAAAAAAAAAAAAAAAAAAAAAAAAAAAAAAAAAAAAAAAAAAAAAAAAAAAAAAAAAAAAAAAAAAAAAAAAAAAAAAAAAAAAAAAAAAAAAAAAAAAAAAAAAAAAAAAAAAAAAAAAAAAAAAAAAAATTCCAAAAAATTTAATTAAAAAATTTATAACTAATTTTCTATATTTATTTGATTATCTTTTAGTTGTAGACATATTTTAATTTTTAAAAAAAATTTAGAAAGTTTTAAAATTTAAAATGGTAAGAATTATTAGATAACATTTAGTTCAGAAATTTTTTTTTGAATAGGCAAATAAGGGAAATTTAAAAAATTTTAAAGAGTGGGAGTTATATTCAAAAATAGATTTCCTTTTATCTAAAATTAAACGAAAAATTTTTATAGAAATCTTTTAGTTAATTATGCGTATTATATGATTGAGTTAGATTATTTATTTTGGTTGAGTTTCTTAGATTCTAATTTTTATTCAACTAAGAAGTACTAGTACAGAAGAAATTTAAGAAAGATTATTATATTTTCTAATTAAAGTTCCAAATTTTATTTCAATTATTTATAATGATAATTATAGATTAAATATAATTTAAATTGGGTAACAGTCACTTAAAAATTTACTTAAAATTGAATTTAAAATTGAATATTTTTGTTTTGCCTTTATTTTACCTTAAATAAATTTTTTATTAAAAATCTTTTAATTTTCAATAGTTAAAATTTTTTTTAAAAACCCTTCTTTAATAAATTTTAAGATAAATTTCTTTTTGTTTTGAATCTTAGAAGAATACTATATTTAAAAGGATTATAAACTTAAGTTTATAATTGCTCAAATATATTCTCTATATAAATTGTTAAATTATTAACTTCACATATAAGTGCTAGATAAATTTAGATAAGATTTTAAAATAATAGAGATTGTAAAATCTTTTTTAAAAAATTTCTTTTACAAATCTTTATTCAAAATATATGATTTTATATAGATAAAATATAATGAAGAGAGATTAAACAGATTCAATGTAAAATTAAGAAATTTGAATAGATATTTTGTCACTCTTTTTCTTTTTTTCCACTTTTCTACTTAATTACTTCCAAGTTCTTAAACTTTACAACCGAAACCTTGATTTTATTTTCCTCAGAGAGTGGCTTTTAAGCTGTATCATGCTCGTAAGTAATGATAAGTTCATCCTCAAAATCTCTTGACTTATTATTAGTTTAAACTTTTTGAAAAGTTAAGTCGAGAATGCCAGCTTCTACTTGCTCTTAAAATTGCCTTTTTGTTTCAATCATACTGATTTAAAAGCCTTTTACTCTCAAATAAACTGTGGGTATGTTTGCGAACATTCTTATATTCTGCATTACTAAGTCTATTGATTGCTTTGTATTCCTTTTATCAATACGCACTGTCTTCAGATTTTTAAGGTCATCAGGATTTTATCCTCCCAATCTTAAAACACAATTAGATCCTCCATCTCTCTCTATAAACTCAAAGCTTTCAAGCTGAGGAAATTTATCAAATACATGTGAAAGAGAAGAGTTTATTACTTTTAGTTTCTTTATAGTTTTCAAAATTTCATGTTTCAAGTTCAATTCCAGCTCAGACCTATTTTTTAAGGATAAACTTTCGCATTTCTAGATAGTCTATCCTAGTTTAGTAATTGAGATCTTTGAATGATTGAATTGCAAGCTTTTAACATTCATGAATTCCATGAGCTACTTAGACTTAAGAACAAGAGGATAGTCAGTAACATGTCTTCCATGTTTGTATTCTAATTTTTGGTATTTTCCATAAACTTTGTAGAATATTATTTTAGTGCAGTGGAAGGGTGACTTTGTAGTCCTCTCATTAAATAGCTCATAGAAATTCAAAATTATGGTCTACTATTATTGGTAAAAATTTTCGAAAATGATATGAAATATAATTGATTAAATTTATGTTTTTTAGTTAAACGTTTTTAATCATAATATTTCATTCATTTAAAGATTGTTTTAATTCTTTAAAAACTATTGCATATATTGCTTTCAGGAACTCTTTATATCATCAATATGTAGCTAATTTTTTATTAGTATAGAGAATCAGTTTGCATTAAGACCACCAATTTCGATTATAAATAATGATACAAATAATATATATTTCTCTCAAAGATAAATTATCATAATTCAAATAATTATTCAATTAAGAACAGATGAATAGTAAAATGTTATTTTAACAGACTAATTTTACAAGCTAACAATTATAATTTACAGCAATATATTGTTGATTTGATTTAATTTATTATATTAATTAATTTGCTTTTTCAGTTCTGATGTCAGATCCAGTCTCTAAACCGATTCCTTGCCAGAAAATTTAAAACACAGCTCTAACTTATCAACTTCACTGTATTCCTGAATATTGTCAACAAGATTATCGTTAAATTAAGGCAAGTCCTTTTCTTTTAAAATAGGCAAATCCTTTCCTTTGAAGAACTTATAAATTTCATTCAGAGTATTCCAAAGTAACTCAACTGATGATTCCTTGCCTAACCTAAAAGTAATTTTGCCAATGAATTTAAGAAATCGCTCAGAGCATCTCTAGAATAAAATTAAGTTTGCCTCTGTGACATTATATAGATAGCTGACTCCTCTGAAGATATTGGCAAGCTTATTGGCTGTGAACACTGATTGTTCTCTACACAATATAGAAGTTCTAATAGATTCTTGAATGCCCATATAAGACATCACTGTAATTGTAGGATATATGTGAAGACTCCTTTTCATCTATTCGGTATTCTTATTTTGTATAAACTAACTTAAATTAACTCCTTTTATATTATATTCCTATATTTGTAGCCATTTGGCTTATATCTGTATTCGATTGTGTAATAATCTTATATCTTTAAAAAAAATATGTAAAAGTGTGAAAATCAGAAATATGAGCACCACTATTTATATCTGAAGAGTGAAACGAATATTTTTTTATTAAAATAAGTGATTAATTCATAATTGATAGTAAGATTATTAAAATATATCGATTTAAATATAGAAACTATATATTTAAAAATAGAGAGAATGATGAATCTGCAATTTTACTTTAATAGAATGATTTAAATTAAGTTTTAATACTTTTCATTATTTCTCTTCCTCCTCTTCACTTGATTCTCCCATTTCTTCACCATGTATTTATTTTCCATTAAATTATGACTTGTGAATGACTTAGAATGGAGAATGAAATTAACTTACTGGAGGATAAGGTTTTGAATTGACAATTTAGAATTATAGATTAGGACTCTTGTCTGGTTTGGTGTATGTCCTTGACTTGGGCTCAGTTTACAAGTTTATAATTAAAATATATTTGTGTCTATTGAAACAGCCAATATATTTTAATCTAAAGTTTGTCCTGACTATTGATAATTCTCTTTTAATTTAGAGTTACTCTCAAATAACGGAGAATCAATTTGTTTATATTATGAGTTAAATTAGATTTAAAAACAAAATTAAGAGATTTCTAGATCTATTTTTTTTGTTAATTTTAATAAACTCAAACAGGGGATGCTAATTTTCATAAATTATGAACTTTCATAGAGAATTTTTATTCCTAAATTCAAAATTCTTAACTAAATAAAATGTTTTATTGTAGATATTCTTAAATTAATGATTTATCTGTAGCAGTAAAAGAGAAATAAAATAGAGATATATAAAAAGAAAATAAATATTAGCAGAAGTAAGAGTGAGAAGCAAATCTTAAAATTCAAATTAAAGTTTACTACAAGTTCAATTCAAAGCCATTATATATATTTTATAAACTATGAAACGTGTAGAGTGTATTTGTATATTTAACTAGCAAGATATGCGATAAAATTATGCTAAGATTTATGGCTATTAATTTTTCCTTTATTTATTAATTCATTCATAGCTTGAGGAGAATTCTAGGAATTAACTTTTGATTTTAACATTTTTCTTTTGTTTAAGTAGATCTCCTTTCTTGCTTGAATATAATTATATTTTTATCAAAATATTTTCCTTAGAACTTATAAATTGATATTTAATTTTCCCATATATTTATAAAGTATTTTTTTAATATTTTTTTTGTTGTTGTTTAGAGTTCAATAAGGTAGATTATATTCTTTAAGAATAAGCTTACTTAATATATTGATGAAAAATTTCTCTTTAACAATTAATTTATAAAATCCATTCAGTTATAAATTAATTAATTTATTAATTTAGCTAGCATGTAATATCGACAAATGCTAAACTAACTTTTTGTCCATTTAAGATATAATATATATTGCGCAATTACTAAATAAATTTAAAAAAGTTGGCCCAATTTATTAAAAAATTTCATAGAATTAAAAATATATGTTGAATTTTGATTTTGAAGACCCAAAATTTTATCTAATAATTTATCAAACTGAAATTATTCTTAAACTTTTTATCTTTGTTGAGAGAGTGTTTTTGCTTTTACTTTTATTTAGGTTGATTTTATAAAGTCTAATCTTCACCTGTTTGGTAACTTTCTTCCTCGTCAAATGGTTAAACTTCAAATTCATTTTTGATTTTTTAACTATTAGGAACGTTTGACTAGCCCTTTTACTTTTTCTGATAAAAGCTGCTCTTCTTATTCTTAACTTGGCTGGTATTGTTTTAGTCAAAAGCTAACTTGCCCAAAATTAAGGAATTCTAGGAGGAGTTGAATTAGTCTGTTTTCAGAGACGATTATTAAACAAGTAATTTAAAGAAGACTTAATTCATTTAACTTAATGAATTAATCAGCTAAGGATCTTCTATTTAGTTGATTTTTTTATTTCACTATATCATTAATTATTGCAGTTTACTTTAAGGAATATTTTAGGAGAGTGGTGCAACTAAAATTTAATAAAGTTGTGGGTAAAAAATTATTCTGCAGACAAATAAGATAGCCAAATATACAATTTTTATTTTAATTTGAAATATGAGTTAATTTAACAGGCTATTTAATTTTAAAAACAGACAAATTATCTGAGTCTTACCTGTGGATTGAAAATTATTAATTTCATTTTATTATCATAAGAATATTAAAGATCTCTAATCGTAGATTGCATTGTTGAAAACTTTTACTTCCTTCCGTTAAACAAAAAAAATCAGTTAAATTTAAAAAAAAACTAATCAGAAATAAATAAGCTTTAAATTTGTTACTTGTTGTGAATGGCATTAAAATTCTCTCAATGTTGTGTTAATGAGTCGCAGTACTATGTTATTAGATTATCCTAGAATACAGACTATAAGCAACAGCAAGAACTTAGCGTTGAAAAATATTATCATAATCAGTACTCCAGTTTTTATTTAATCAGTTATTTCAGTGCTCAGGAAGAATAGAGACCCAAATAAAAGAGAAACTATCGCAAGAAACATTCTTTACTCCAAAATGTTAATCGTAGGATTTTTATAAGGCTTCAGGATTATAGTCATCTATAAAAAGATCACTGTTATGGTCAGTCCAGCATACAACTAGAAAATTGGCCTGTAGGTTTAAATAATACAGTAAAATAAGTGCTGAGGAAAACATTTATTGACACTAGCAGAATTTTAAATCCGGTTATTAGGAATTCCCAATAAAATGTTTTCTTATGAAGGCCTGAATAAACCATTTTATACATTTAGAGAACAGAAACATCTTGCAAATTAGCCCTTTCTTTAAATAGTTGTCTAAAAACTGCTAATGGGGCTCCTATCACAAGGAGAAATATCAAGGGAATTCCTATTAGCAAACTCCATTTGATGTGATCTGGTGACCAACACTAAATGCTTAAATCGTATCTTAGCCAGTACTCAGTTGAATCTAGTTCTTAGCAATTGTAAAGTTGAAATATATATTTCGTAATCGTCGGATGCAGGGTGAACAAAAAATTTATAAAGCATTTGTTTTAAACTAAAAAAATCAATTTTTATAAAATCAATTTAAAAGTTAAATTCAGGGATCAAAATAAAATTTTCCTTAATTACAAGGAATGAGAATAAAAAAATAATTTAAAATTTTTACGAGTTTAAACATAATTTATTTGTTAATCATTTTTTCGCTTGTAGAACAAAACTACAATGATTGTTAATACTATTCTCTGTCTTGTGAGAATAGGTTGTTTGCCTTATTACTTGTTATTACTATGATTTTCGACCTTTTTATATGCTCTATACTTTATTATCAAATAATGGAAGAAAAGCAGATTTCCGATACACAAAAAAGGAACTATTGATATCACAATAAAAATAATTTAATAGCCTTTGCATAAATTATTGAAAAACCTTGTTATTATTAAATTACAATTTACATTAATTTACTGAAAATATTTACCCTCAAGCCATTAAAATAAAGCAAACAATTAATACTGGGGAATTTTTTAATAAAAGATATTCTGTAAGTTAAGATTTAGAACATTTTATTCTCAGAAATTAATTAACTTGTCTGATTTAGAATAATCAGAAAAGTCAAAAAAGCACTAAATACTGACAATGCTATCAAAGATACTTCCAATTTGGTTAAGAATATTTGTGAAGTTTTCCAAATAAGAAGGCAAAGATAAGTTGAAAGCAGCAGCTGATGTTATAATCTGAAAATAGTTGGTGCCTAATCTCAATAGGACATTGATTTAAAATTAGGATTCAGCATATTTTAATGATCTCATTTTCTTTGGTAGATCTTAGATTGAAATATATAAGCACTCCTAAAACAACTAAATAGAGAAAATAGAATCCTATTAGAGCAAGAACAGAGAGTGCTTTATTAGAACACTCACCACACTCTGAATTAGCTAGCTTGATAAGTTATTTTCCATTCACTATCTAACAGATGTCGCATAAGTTCCCTCCATATCCTGTTTTAAAACAAATTTTGCATTATTAACAAGATTATATGAAACCATTAATTTTATATTAAAAAATACTTTATTTTTCTTGTTGAAAAAATGAGAAAAATAGTTATCACTAAAACATTTTTATAATTATTTATTTAAATTTTAAAAAATTTTAATTCTGAAAAAAAAAAAACCCTAAATTGAATTACCCCTTTTTTTAAATTTAAAAAAGACATCTCTCTTTTTTAAAAAATATAGATGCTCTATAAAATTTTCTAGTCTCACAAAATTTAAATCTTAACTTTATAAAAAATAGAAACGTTGGATAATTTGAGGATTTAATTTTCTTTTAATAGCCATAAAATAGCAAAAATTCTAAGTTTCAAAACAATGAAAAGATTAGCTTTAGAAAATTAGATTAAAATAGTTTTAATAAATTCTTGTTATATTCATTAGGATCCTTAGTTAAAATTGAAATACTTTTTCCAATACACGCAGATTAATCGTTGCACTGAATAATCTACGAGGAGTAAAAAGAAGATCTCCAGTAACCTTTCTCTGGTACTATCTCATGATTCCCTGGGCACTAAGCATTATCTACGCATTCCAAACATTCATAAGAACTTATTATATTAACTTTTTGTTAAGGAAAAATATCCTTCTTCACATGGCGGCACTCTTGGGCAGCAATACTTCTCCCTCTAGCAAGTCCTGAAGTCAAGCTTTAAAAAATATTTGGGTTTGATTATTAATTTACTTTAATCTAAATCGTCAAAATTATTTCAGAAGTTCAGTTTGGTTTAAGGAGAAAATATTAGAAACGATACGCTGTTTGATCCCGGAATCTCAGAAAAAGTCAACTGATTGAATCTAACCTTTCCCTTCTTGACTTGTTTGTCTGTTTCCGTCACTTAAGGTTTTTGTAATTCCTTTATTTGAATTGTGGGGAAAATCAAAATCTTTAAAATTATATTTTAAATTTTTATAAATGAGGAATTAAATTAATTTTTTAAAAGGCATTGAAAAATTAAAATTTTTTAATTTTAGAAGTATAACCTCAACAAGTTAAAAATTTTTGGGTATAAGATACAGACTTCAAATTTATTTTCCATGAAAATGGATTGGTTTTCTTTATAAATGAGTAAAAATTTCCTTTTTTTTTATAATAAATGCAAATATTATATATTAATTTCAAAAATTTGAGGATTTAATTATCATAGTATAAAATTTCCCTTTTTACAATTCCCAAAATATATAATTATTGAGTGTAAATATAATATTCAGCATTTTTTAAATCTAAAATTTTTAAGTTAAAAAAAATTTTAAATTTTAACTTAAGATTTTTAAATTTTCATTATATAAAATATTACATCGGAATGACAACTTTGAGGGAGTTAAGAATAGCATTTAAATTTAATCTGAAGCTTGCTAGATAGATAAAACACTTTAAATTTAAAAATTTTTGATTAGATA